>RJWH01001022.1:0-489877 GCA_004363575.1 Solenodon paradoxus
ACATTTTATGAAACGCAATATTCTGTGGAAGCTGGGTATACAAAGTAGACTGAATGGAGTTGCGTGCTAACACATGGTGTGACTTCCCGCCCTCCTCATTCTAGAACTCTAGGTCTGCAGTGAACTCAACTTGAGGAGAAGTATACACTCCATAGTAAGGTGATGACAGAGGGTTCTCCATACACTGGAATCACCCTATATTTTTCAGCTTTTTCTCCTATCATGCCTCTTGTTCAACAGTTCCACTTTAGCAAGCATGCTCTGCAACTTTGGGTCTCCATACCGTTCATCCACTCTCCCCAATTCCTAGCATGCCCATCATTACTCTGTACCAGGAAAACACAAAAGCATTCTCCAAGACCCAGATCAATTGTAGCCCCCCATGAACCTCTTACCAATGATTCTTCTTGTCCCAGGACTGGTCATTTCAATAACTCTTAGCACTCATGTACCTATCATTTCAGTCATCATTCCAGGTAATCTAGAATCACTGAGTCACTAATACACCAAGGTTAGTAAATTGCCCTGAATTTTCTCTTCCTTCCATCTGCAGTATCCAGTAGGATACTGGCCACACTGGCCAAAGCTAGCAGAAAGTCAGTTAAAGAACTTGAGAAAGTGTAGCTGGTTGGGCCAGTTCAGTGGCAACACTGAGCAGTCAGAAAAAAATTGATCTGGGGATGGTAGAGGAAATGATTAGTTCAATAATACCTCATAGGTTCTGTTCCACTGATCTGTGACTCTGTTATTATTCCAGTACCATACTGTTTTGATCACCATCGCTTTGTAGTATAGCTCAGTGTCTGGAAGTGTAATCCCTCCAGATTCATTCTTTTTTCTTAAAATTGCTTTGGCTATTAGAGGTCTTTTGTTGCTCCATACGAGTTTCAACATTTTTTGTTCTCTTTCCTGGAAATTAGCCTGAGAGATTTTGATGAGGATTGCATTAAGTCTGTATATTGCTTTAGGTAAAAAGATCATTTTGATGATGCTGATTCTTCCCAACCATGAGCAGGGGATGTCTTTCTATTTCTTTGTATCTTCCTCTATTTATTTTAAGAAAGACTTGTAGTTTTCATTGTACAGGTCTTTCACCTCCTTTGTTAAGTATATTCCAAGATATTTTATTCTTTTTCCTTCTATTTTAAATGGTGTGATTTTCATGATTTCATTTTCTTCTAATGTGTTGTTTGTGTGTAATGTGACGGGTTTATGTGCATTGATTTTGTAGCCTGCCACTTTACTGTATTTGTTGATTAGTTCTGGTAATTTCTTGACAGAGTTTTTAGGGTTTTCAATATATATAATCATGTCATCTGCAAATAATGAGAATTTTGCTTCCTCATTTCCAATTTGGATTCCTTTTATTTCTTTTTCTTGCCTAATTTCTTTGGCTAAGACCTCTAGTATGATGTTAAAAAAGCAGTGGTAAGAGTGGACAGCCTCTCCTTGTTCCTGACCTTAGAAAAAATGCTTTCAATTTTTCACCATTGACTATGATGTTGGCTGTAGGTTTCTCATATATGACCTTTATTAAGTTGAGGTATGTACCTTCTATCTGCATTTTATGCAGTTTTTTTTTTATCATAAATGGGTATTGAATCTTGTTAAAACTTTCTCTGTTTCTACTGATGTCATCATGTGGATTTTCTTACTCATATTGATGTGGTATATTACATTAATGGATTTATGTATGTGGACCATCCTTGTATCCCTGGGATAAATCCCAGTTGGTCATGATGGATGATCTTTTTGATTCACTGTTGAGTCGATTTGCTATATTTTGCTGAGAATTTTTGCATCTATGTTCATTAAAGATATTGGTCTGTAATTTTCTTTCTTGGTGACATCTCTATTAGTTTTTGGGAAATGATCAATTTTAAATCTTTGACTTTTATGAAGATATTTTGCTATGGAGAGTTGAAACATAAGCCAAATTCTGAAGAATTCCCATCCTCTTCAACATGGAATTTTTGCACCATTTTCCTCTTTCTACTTTGGTTCCTCTCATTTCCTAAAAGATACCTACTGTTTTTGGGGGTTTTTTTTAGGAGAATTTGAACATATGGGCCATATCCAATCCTTTATACAGACCATACATGAACTCCTTCAAAAGGACTTTGTTATGGTCTTTTGACATTGGTACTTTAAGCATCAGTTGGCTTTTATTCTTTCAATTCTATTGAAATAAATTGAAACTACCACTTCACCTAGAGTTGGGAGTAACAAATAAAACCTCATAGGCCTGCTGACTCATGGAATAAAAAGGCTGTCCCTGATGTGATGATAGGAACCATAAAGGCAAAAACCTCTTCTTTCCTTGCTAGTAAGCATTCATATTTAGTTTGGAAGATGCCTTAGGTGACCTCATTGTGAAGGGGCTTATCATGTGATGGCGACCCTCTTAAGCATCAAAACCTTTGATAGTCTCCCACAGTGGAAAATTATGGGGAGGCTTGGATCCAACATGGAAAGTTGGGTTCAATGATGGCTGTATATGGAACTCAGCTGGCATTTAGTCAGGGCTTCCTCTGTCCTATCATGGTTGTTGATATTATAGTGAGGTGAGGACCTTATGATGTAGGTGTTTCAACATGTAAGAGAATTGAGAAGAAGCAACATAAAAGCAGCATAGTGTTTGAGAAAGGGGCAAAGCTCAGAAAAAAAGGAGAAGTGTGGTGGAGAGTGCAAGAAAGAAGGATTCCGGGCTCCTGTGTTATCAGACAGATGGGTGTGGAGAACTTTGTGAGGAGAATGAGTATAGTTTATAATCTAGAAGGTCAGCCATGGCTGCCCTAGGTAGCTTTAATGTCTTTTTAGAAGCCTAGAAATTGAATGTGTCACTCAAACACATGTTCAGACCTCAGGGCTGCCTCTGAGTAGTGTGGGGTAGTGGGCTAACTGAGATCATCACACACACACCCTAGCCCCAACCAGCTCTGCCCTTTTCTGGTGAACTTCCACTTAAGATTTCTCTTAAAGAAAATGTTTTGCTGCAAATAGAAAATGTTGAAATTTACCCATCCTACCTACCTCATGTTAAAGCTGCTAGTCAAATGCAGAGCTGCTAGATTATACAGCTTCTAGATTGACAGAGCTTCTTGATTGTACACCTAATCTGATCTGGCAATCTCATTCAAAAATGAAATAACAAGTAACATTGAAGAATAAATATCACTGTCTGTGACACTCCCTTGAGACTCAGGCAGCTGAGGTAGGTAAACACTAAGGACCCAGGTTTGAGACCCAGGGCTGAGGGTAAAAAAAAAAATCACCCTTTTTTGAGAACTAATCTTTTTAAAAGTAGAAAATTATTCTGACAAAATAACTTTCAGTCCTAAAGTGTTTTCAATTAAAATATGTTGACTTTATAAAGAAGACATTTTATAGTTCTATAAAATATGCAATGTTGTGGCTCATGAACTATTTATAACTTTAATACAATCTGATTTAAGTGAATTAACAAGATTGAAGATACACATAGTTTAAATGGAGATACCAAAGGAATAAATTGTTCATTTCCTGAGTCAAATATATGTATATATATATATATATATATATATATATATATATAAATCCTCAAGGATGTCAAAGTTCAATACCTCCATAAATTGAGACTAACTCTACAAACAATGTTGGTAGAATATTTTTTCAGTTTGTCTAGTAAAATGGGAAATAGTTTGTAACTTCGATTGTGTATTCTGGGGACTGCTCATTGATACTTCATGGTGTCTTGATATTTAAATGATAAAAACCATCACTTGCCTCTGACTCTGGACCAAATATTTGACCAAGATAAAAATTAAAGACTCAAAGTCCTTTAAGATTTACCTGAAACCATTAGAATATAAACCTGATAAATAATACATTTACTTCTGCTAAAAATATTGCTACTGTCAATAGCCTGAGTTACTTTCAACATTAGCTTATACAATTCCAAACAGTTATTGCAATGTCTCAAAATTTGTCTATTACAGCTGCACAAACTTAAATACCAGATAGTCCTGTAAATACACCATGAATGCTATGTGATGACTGGAAATGGTGGGGTCTGCTGTTCTCCTTCTGCAGGAGAAATGGTACCTACTATTTTGTCCAGCTGACTGTTGTCACCTGGGAATGCAGGGACCGGAGTGCCCAGCCTTATAATTTTTCAAAAGACACCAGAAATTCAGATTTATAAGTTGTGCATGTCTTAATTTTTAAACTGGCAGCTGTTCTATTTTCCTTTTGTTTGTTTTTGTAACATAAGGACAGACCAAAATTAATGTTTTGCCTTGCAGTCAGCATTCTTTTATTGCTAAAATGCCAAAGATATTCTTAAGGGATGCTCATCAATTCATTTTTTTCTTTCATTCATCATCTAAAGCATTGAGCATTTGTTTGCAGTTTGTTTGTTTTAGCATCATTTTCACCCCTGGAACAAAAGTCCAAAAGGTACTGATTTCCCACTATCTGGACTCATAAAGCTCTGAGTCTAGGCATTTCATCCACTCTCTTTGCCCTAGAGATGTGCTACACAAAGAGTTGTGGGATTTCTGAATGTGATTGTTCAATTAACACATTTTTGTAACACATCTTTATTGAAGTTACACTGTTTTACAACACTAAGTCTTAGATGTAGAGGTTAACACTTCATTAAATATATGATATTCCACTATACCTACCGTTAAATTTCTAACAGCTTGCCACCACTGTCCATTGGACCCCAATTACACTTTGCTCCCATCCCTCACCTCCTTCCCTTATAGTAAACTCAGTTCTGCTGTCAGAGTTCAAGAGCTAGTTTTTGTCTTATTTTGTTTGTTTGCATTGTTTCTATATATTTCACATATGAGAGATCATCTGGAGATCGTCTGGTATTTGTCTTTGTCCTTCTGCCTTATTTCACTTTGCGTAACACCCTCTAGTTCCATCCGTGTTGTCACAAATGGCAGGATTTCATCCTTTTTAAAAAAAATAATTGAGTAGTGTTGTATTGTGTATAGATTCCCCATGTATGTCATGCTCTTTAGTGAATCATCTGTCAATGGGCACATAGGTTGTTTCCATTTCTTGGCTGTTATAAATAATGCTGCAATGAACATAGGGGTGCAGATATCTTTTTGAATTAGTGTTCTCAGACTCTTCAGAAAAATATTTAGTTCACTTTCTAAAGAATCAAGGAAGCTTATGGAGAAATGTGTATGCTATTGAGGGGAGGCTGGCAGTGGAATCAGTGAAAGAGTGTGGCCTCCAACTTCAGGACCTATGTGTATCCTAGAACCCTGCCATCTGTCATGGCAGCTCCTTCCCACGTGGAGCTGTTGAGCACTTGAAATGGGACCGGTATGAATTAGAGGACCTATAAGTGTAAAATAGACACTGAATCAAGAACCAGCATGGGAGAAAGGAGAAAATAGCTCTTTTTTTGCATTGATTGCATGTTGAAATGATAATATCTTAGATATGTTGGGTAAATAAAATACTGAAATTAATTTTGCTTGTGTATTTTTACTTTTTAATCTGGCTACTAGAAAATTTAAAATTGCACCTGTGACTCTCATATTTCACTGGACATTACTGCTCTAGGACCGGGATCTGCAAATGTTTTCTATAAAGATCCAGGGAGTAACAATTTTGGAATCCTCAGTCTAGGCAGGCTGTGACAATCACTCTCTGCCAATCTGGTGCAGAAGTCTCAGAATCCATATGTAAATGAGGAGCATGGCTGTGTACCAATAAAACTTTATCGACAAAAACATTCTATGGCTTAATTGGCTGACTCCTGCTTGATAAAAAGATAAAAGCCAGTAGGAAGGAATGGTCAGGGGTGCTTCTGAGGGTTTGGTGGCATGCTATCCTGGTTGGGGTGCTGGTTAAAGGTGTGTTAGCTTTTTGAAAATCCATTCAACTGTATGTGTATAACTTGTGTATTTTTTCATATGTATATTTTTCCACATGTACATTATGTTTAAAAAACTGTGGACTTAAAAAGAGCAAGAGATGTGAGTTTGCTCTTGTCAATCAGTGACAGTCCTCTTCCTACTTTCAGAGTGAAAGTTTCTTTTCTTTTCTCCACCAGTAATTAACCATTTAGTTGTTCCAAATAATTTTTTCTGTAGAGTGGTCACCATCCCTGGGAGGATTGTACAGGGATACAAGTCAAGCTCCTGGCCTTTCAGAGAGTTGTAAGAGGCCAGAATTGACTGGCTATCTAAAACATACTCCATTGAAGCTGCATATACTTAAGCCAACAGACATTGGCAATAAAAAAAAAAAGTTCTCAATGAGTTCATCCTGTCTGCAGAATGAATAAACAGATTTTAATATTTTGCAGTTTAAATATAGACAGCAAAGTATGACTGTCCTTCAGGGTCTCGATGTTGATTAACTACAAAGCACCTGTGTGTGGCTGCTCAGACCTAAGGAGGACCTAGACACCCACCCAGGCCTAGGAGCCCGGATTGCTCTGCTCCCTACTCCCACTCCCGCTCTGCATGGAAGTTGCAGAGAGAGGCCTTCCAGAAGTGGAAACATTTTTAAATAAGTCTTTTAACTTTTTGCCTGTGGATACAGCTGCATTGACACAAAGCCACGTTTGAGGCACAACATCTCCGAAGCCTGGCACCATGGAGTGTTTTTCTTCTGGGACCCAGAATGGCTGGCTTTTAAGAGTGGTCCTGTGTTCCATTTTATCAATGTGGTGCTTGAACTGGACTTTCAGCTGACCTCCAAAAGGAAATAGTTTTAAAAGGAAGAATTTTAAGTCTGCCAAGAGTCAGATAATGGCACAGCACAGAAAAGGCCAAGGTTTTGTGGTTTTTATATTAAAATACAAGTCTGAATGCCTCAAAACAGCTACCTCCAGAAAATGTGAGGTTTAATATATGAGGCTAGAAAAAGCAGTTTTAAAAATCAAAATATTCCTTCTTTGTTCCCTGGAATGTATTGGAAACGAGCAAGTTCCTTTCTCTTGAATCTCCTAGCCCTATTTTTGGTTTTATACAAGTGACTGTTCTCATTAAAGTACATTTCAAAGTACTTTGAAAAAGTCCACACTGTGTTCAGGACTTTGAGACTGGATGCTCTGCAAAAATGTGCCTTGAGGACAAACGCCATTAGCATTTGTTTGATCCAGTGCCATCAGTTACTTTCCCACCTGCTCATCCTTCCTTTTGCCCAAGAAGCAGAGAAGAGAGGACCCAGTAATAGAAGGGAGACATGTGCTCACTGTCCTGGCACAGCCCACTGTTAGGCTCTGCTCATTAGAGGTCATCATTTCTCCTGAGTGATCATTTGTAAAGAGAAATGCTGTGTATCCTATCATCCAATGATCTCTGGCTGGATTCTAGACGGAAGACAGAAGTATGTTCATAACTGGTTCAAGGCGTATGTAACCTACAATTCTCACACCAGTGAGCTTCAGTTGTCATTGTATCTTCTGTTTGGAGCAGTCACTTGAATAGGTGAAGCTTTGAGAATAGCACAGGCTACCCAGGAGGTTTAGGGAAACTGAACTCATACCTACCACCTGAACCTTGCCCCTGGAGCAGTGTGAAGCTTGGAGCCAAGTCTTGTGAAGGGGATTGGGGAAAGTTACCCACTAGGGACATCTACCAAGTGCCAAAGATCCAGATGGATCAAGAAGATGGGCCCCTGACAGCTCCAGGTTGGGGTAATGGCGTGTTATTGCACTGTAGTAGCTGTAGGGAGACTGACTAGAAGGTGTATGAGTTCATTAAGATCTCAATAGTGTGCTTAACAAAGCACACTCTAACTCACACACAAGGAATTCTTTTCCACTCATATCTAATTGCTGGAGTTCAACCCATCCAGGCTGGGCTCAGCTGGGCTCAGCTCTAGGTCATGGGCGGGTTCAGTTCTGCTCCATGGGTCTTTCATCCTCCCTGAGTTTTCTGGAATGTGTTCTCATGATGGTAGGCATAGCACCAGATGCAAGTCAAACCCCAAAAGCACTTTTTAAATCACTTCTCATATCACTTATTCCCTTGGCCAAAGCAGGCCACACAACCTATGTCAAGAAGGCAGGCAAATAGGCTCTGTCTGCTGAGGAGAACTGTGAAGTGTCATGGTGAAGCATGTGGCTGGAGGGTATGAACTGGAGTGGTAACATGGACAAGTGGATATTTGCCATCAAGTCCAGGGAGTGATCACTAATAAGGATAGACTCCCACTAATGAAACTCATGTAGCTGTTAAATAAGCCAGAGGGAATGCCAACTTAGTGGTTTGTAATGAGAAACCTAATTTGTTATGGGCTAAATAACTTTTATCATCCATTCAGTGTTTTCTTTCCTTGTAGAAAAGTCATAATGCAAATTTTGCTTCTGAACATGGAAGCAGAACAAAAGGACTTGGTTAGATAATCATTATGGCTTGTATTTTCTAGTTCTGGTTGCCAGAGGCCTCCTTCTCCACTTTAGAAAGAGACTTGTCAGTGGAGTACTGGGTACCCATTAGGTGGAACAGTGGCAAACTTTTTTCTACTCTTTTCTAACCTCTTCATATTTAAATTTTTAATTTTTATTTAGGTATAATTTTCATACAGTAAAATCTTTGAGGTACAATTCAGTGAACTTCTGTTTGTACCCCTGTAGCCAACACTCAGTTATAGAACATCTCTATCACCCCAGTTCATTTTTCTTAATACCACTCCCAAATAAGAATGGCCACTATTTTGATATCTATCATCATAGATTTGTTTGCTTAGTCTATGGCATAAAATATTTATACTTTGTCGCTACTCTTTTCTGTCAACATAATGTTTTTGAGATTCATCCATATTGTGACATATATCAATAATTTGCTCCCTTTTTGTTCCAGGGTACTTAAATATTATATGGCTATACCACAATTTGTTTATTGATTTTTCTCTTGATTGATATTCGAGTTATTTCTAATTTGAACTATTATGAATCAGATGTTATAAATATTTCTTTTTGTGGACACATGCACTATTTATCCTGGATGTATACCTGGAAGTGAAATTTCATATTATAGGGTAGGCGCAGACATAAGTAGATATAGTTTTCTGAAGTTCTTGTATCAAATTTTAGTCCCCCACAGCCCCAGCAGTGTCTGAGAGTTCTGGTTGCTTCACATCCTTGTCAACAGTTGATATGGTCACCCTTGTCTGTTTTGCCCATTTAGCTATTTACAAGGATGTACCTCACTGTGGTTTTAATTTGAATTTTTCTGTTGAGTAATAAGATTGAACACCTTTCATATGTTTTACATTTGGATGTCCTGTTTAATTAAGGACCCATTTAAGTCTTTTGTTCTTTAAAATTTGTTTTTTCTTCGTTTTATAATCTTTGAGTATTTAATTTTTTAAGTAAGTTGTCTTGTAGATGTATATATTTATAAAAATCTCATTTTATGGCATGCTTACTTTTAAATGTTTTATTGAATAATTTTTAACATTAATTAACTCCAATTATTCTTATTTGTAATCTATCCTTTCAAAATGTTTTATTGTTGAGATGGTTTTTGCATTTTAAGTCCTGTTTAAGAAATCTATGCCTGGTCTGATAACCCATTTCTCTAGCCAATTCAACTGCATGTCAAAGCCAATGTATTTTATTGATTAGGGAGACTGGAGATCAAGTCAGGATAAATCTGGATGAGGAAGGAAATGTTCCAGAGGCAAAATTAGGAATTTGAGACCTGAAGATTTTCAGTATATATTGAGGCAGAAAGAGGCCTGATACTGTTTTATTTTCGGTTTAAGGACCTGAAAGGAAAGACATATTCTTGAGGATTTGTGCTTGAGTGACCAGACAATGAATGTCATTGCTGCCCAGCCACATTGTATCTCCTAGAGTACTTTGAAGTCTTGTCAAATTCCTTCATAAAATCAAAGTCTTCCATGTTCATCAGCCCTGATCTATTGCCTAAAAAACATTAAAAATTCAACAAAGTCACATTATAGGGAAATCATGCTAATGTCTAGTGATCATCATTTTTCTTCTAAGTGCTCAAAGCCCATAACCTTAATAATGGGTTTCTTGAACTTTCTTGACCATATTCAGGAACTAAAACCTCCACTTAGAATAACATTTACCCACCCCTAATTCACTGACTCCTCCCCCATTCTTTATAAATATTCCTAAAAAAGATCATTGTCAAGAATTCCATGACCTCATCTGTTTTCCTACAGTCCAGGGTAAATGTTTGGGTCTGTTTTTTTATAATGAGACTATGACAGGGCCTGGTGGAACTGCCCAGGCAGTGAGGACCACAGCCAAGTCGGAGTTGGCAGGAGGCACAGCACAAGCAAGGAGATGGCTGAACTTCAGTAACTTCTGTGGAGAACAGAAGTCTATGTCCCAAAGTGGGTTGAGGTCAGGTAGTAACAGCTGAGTTGAGACCCTGGGGCTTGGGATATGGCTTCTGAAGGCAGGGGGATGGGGATGTTAGGTTTTCCTAGGAAAGCACAACAGCTAAGATACATACTTCATGCCAGATTATTCTAAGAGTTTTATTCTTAGAATGTTAGGGCAAGAATGGAGTTGAATCTCCTGGAAATTGGTCATTGAAAGGAACAAAATGGAAAGTAGTGAATGAATTTTCATGAAGGTGAGCTGGAAGAGGCTGCAGAGGTGCCATGAATAGGGTATATGATCATGGTGTAGTAGAAAGGCAGGAATCCTGGGAATCAAATATACCTGATCGAATCCTTACCCTACCACTTATTAATTGTAAGTTTCTAGGCAAGATTCCTATGTCATAGGAATGACAAGAGGGTCAAATAGGATAGTATGTATAAATGCCAGTTTTCCCATTCTTTTCCCATTTCTTTGAATCTTCCTTCCTGGTGCTACACTCAACAAATAACGCTCAGTCTTTGTCTTTCTGCCCCCTATGCAGCCTAACTCTTTTGAATAGCCACAAAGTCTTGAAATGAAACCTTCTCTTGGCTCCCATGTAGATCCTTCTCTTTCATGATAACAGTTACCATGTTGTATAAGTCCTCTAAGGTTGTCACAATAATAAGCCACAGATTGACTTAAGCCATTTAAATTTATTTTCTCATAGTTCTAGAGGTTGGAAGTCCAAGATCATGGTGCTAGCAGGACTGAATTATTCTGAAACCTCTCTCCTTGGTTTGCAGATGGCCACCCTCCTGCTGCCTCTTCAGCCGGTATTTCCTCTGTGTATGTGCACAACCCCCTGGTGTCTCTATATATCCTAATCTCCTGTTCTTATAGGGACACTGGTCAGACTGAATTAGAGCCCACCCTAACAGACACTTTTTAACTCAGCTATCTGTTTAAAGACCATGTGTGCAAATACAGTTACATTTTGTGGTACTGGGGGGGGTAGGACTTTAAGATATGAATTTGTGGGGATACGTCACACTGTGACACATGTGCATGCTGAAGACTCATATTTGTATCTCAAGCATTTACTTCCCCACCCCCAGAGGTAGATGCAGTGACACACTTTCCTCCTGAACTTTCACAGAGATGTCCTAATGACAAGTTCACAGTCCCAAAGTTCTACTCATTATTGTTTCCCTAAACTCTTCCCTTGCCTGCCAACTGATGGATTTATATTAGATGAATACTACTGCATAGGAGTCTTTTCAATTTGTTGACTCAAATTCTCTTGAATAAGAGGAATCATGAAAAGCAACATGTGCATAAAAAGAGGGTGAAAATAAATAGATAGCATGGTATTGGGCATGAGACATTTAATCATCACTTATCTCTACCACTTGCTCCCCTGTTGATTTTGTAAGTATTATTTCACATCTTTACACTTCTTTGCATGTCTATGACATCATCAAAGGGCTGTAAAATCCCAGTTAATAACCATCACTTTACAACATTCACTCTCAACAGGGGAGATATTGGCTCCAAGGAGCAAAAAAAAATGGGCTTTTGGTGGGGAGGGATGAAAAAAAATAGTTTTTTTTTCCATTGTTGAAGCACAGAGATATGTCTGATATATAAACCAATATACAGTATATTTGTGGTGTTAAGATTTAATGGGGGGTCAACTAGAAAGAAATGTGTAATAGGCTCCTGGTGAGGGAACAAGAACAACAAACCCCACTAGTTTGTATAATTGCTGCTATAACTTCATAATAGGAAAATCACAACTGACATACCCTGGCTTTGGGCCATCCTGGGTGGCACTGTTTAGTTTTCAGGGTTCATGTCCTTTTTTCTGGAGTAGGGAGTAATAGTTGAACTTTAATAAATTTGTTTGGTTAAGTTTGCCCAGCGAGGCACCAGGCTTTTTGGCAAAATATCCCATCTGTTTGTGATTAGGAGTTTCCTAATCCTTATTACAATGATTACATTTAGAGAATCAAGAGGCTCAGCTCTGATAATCAACACACATGTTCATCCAACAAGGTGTGCATTCCTTCTGGCTTCTCAAAGCTTCTCTTGCTCTAGGCTGATAGCACTGAATTTGACAAGAAGAAAACAGAACCAAAGTATGATTGTTAGAGTTTTAAAAATATAGCTCTTTTACAGATGTGTACTGAGCATGGCTTAAAGATTGATTTCGCCCATTAGGGAGGCATCAGAATGATGGTCAAGCCAGTTCAAAACAGAGTACAGGAACCTAATGCATATATTATCAGTTCAAAACAAGAAGGCTGAATATGCCAACTTACATGTAAAACTGGTTACCACCCCACAGGGCAATCTAACTGTAATCTTTGGAGTTGTTCTCTACTGAACAAATGCAGTTTGTAAATAGCATTTGAGTGATTACATCTGGGTAGTTTGGACAATTTATCTTATGCTATCATCTAGGTTGTCCTTAAAGTTTTCTATACCAGTCTAGCTGAGCTACAAAGTCTTTACACGTTTTAGTTGTTCATTTTCTCTTTTGAAGATGGGAAAGATGAATTAAAAAATGTGAATGAACCTGTCTCTCTTACATCAAAAGCTGCTGGGAGCTAGGTATATTCAGTGGTTTGCTATAAACATGTGAAACACCTTCGTATGCAGCATTTGCCTGTTTCAATGATGATAATATTACAACCATGGTAAATTTCAAATTACCATTCTGGTGTCATTGATGCCATAGTTAGAAGAGATGTGTACAGTCATTATTGTGAGCTAGTATATTTCAGTTCCAGCATATCACTGGATGCATGCAATCACATGTATTTTATGTAGCATAGTCATGGTATTTAAGTTACTTTCAAAGGATATAGGTTCATGCCACTAGTAAATAGCTCTGAAAAGCATGAAAGATCAGCTCAGTCAATGGTTCTAAATTATAAACACTTGAGCTCTAATATATTTTCTTTGAGGTTCCTTCAGGGATTACACAAACTTTAATTCAAATTTCTTTTTAAAGGTGGTATTTTCAAAAACACAATGAAACGATACACAGACAGGCATGCAGAAAACATATAAAGGAATATATGAGGAGGAACACCATGTTTAGAATTTTTATGCCTGACAGGGAAAAGAGGATGTGATGGGAAAGATCTACAGGTGTAATGAGTGCAAGATGTGTGATATTATGTTTTAATTTTTTCCATATCCGCAATATTTCATAATAAATTAATGAAGCCCACACCCACAAATACATTGTGCATCAAATTTGGAGCCTTACTGAACATTAATACAGCAAGTTATGCTGCCAGACGAATTTATTTTGAACGCATGATGGAATAAAATGTTCTGTCTCTCTGTTTATTATTTTCCAATATTGAATAAGGAGCTGTTCAAAAACATTAAATCATCAAGAATCTCATTTTATTTTATATAATGAGTCAGTGGAATGGACTTTTATATTTTGAAACAATTTAAAACTTATACCAATGTTTTTAGTACAAAGAATAATACTATACCACTTACCCATATTAATAAAATGTTAATATAGTACCACATCAGTGTTTTTCCCCTTTGTGTGAGCATATATAGACATGCCTTTTTCTAAACCATGAGAGGACATTACATGCATTGTGCCTTTGTACTACTTAACATTCGAGTGTTTACTTCTTAAGAACAAGAACATATTCTTATGTCACCAGAAAACCGTTATCAAATTCAGCAAATTTATTGATACACTATTTTAATCTATAATCCACATTCCAGTTATGCCAATAATCTCACCAATGCCACTGAGAGCAATTTTATTTTATTTTATTTTATTTTAGAGAAGAAGGAAAGATAAGGGGAGAAGAGGCATCTTTAGTTAGTTGTTTTATTTTGGTATTTCACCCCAGCCCTGTTGTGAACCTGGGTCCTTTGGCTTTACATGGTCCACATCTCAGTACTTTAGCCCGCTGACCCACAAGGGTGTACCCCAATCCAAATTTTATTATTTTTTATTCATTTATTTTTGTAAAGGTGCAGGCAGGAATGAAAGTGAACTGAGGCAGGCAGACAAGAAGAAGGGGAGGAAGAAACATTTATTTTTATTTAGTTGTTCACATTGGCTATTTCCCAGGCTCCAGGACATGAGCCCAGGACCCTGGTATGTACATGGACTACACACAGCCCCCAGTCACCAGGGTGCACCCTGATTTTACTATCCGCTATTTACTCTCCTGATATTTACTATTCTCGAGGATCGCACATTGCATTCAGTTACCTTTCTCTTTAGACTCCTTCAGTCTCAATAGACTTTTCAACCTACCATGGTCTTTCAAGACCTTGATATTTTTGAAGAACTCAGGTCAGTTGTTTTTGTAGGGATCCTTGATAGGGTTGTTGATGCTCCTCACAAGTGGATTCAGGTCACATGCTCTTGGTAGGAACTCCCCAGAGGTGATGCAGATCCTCCTCAGGGCCTGATGTCAGGAGGCTCCAGGACAGGAACTTTGATGTCGGGTTAAGGTGTGTCTTCCAGCTTTCTGTTCAGTGGGGGACTTTTGAGAGCCATGAGTTGATTAAAAAATGTGAGACGAATCAAAGAGGGGTTACTTAGACCTTTCTCCAGAGTGACTGTGAAAATGATGAGCTGTGTGGCATCGTTGAGGCCTGAGAAAGGGTGGCATCAGAAGCCTGCTGTGTGGTGGGGACTGCAGAAGACATCAGCGGCCACATCAGCGTCTGGCGCAGGGCCCCGTGGTGTGCAAGAGCTGAACTAAGATCTGACATAAGAGCCGACCCAGGCCAGGCCTCTGGGTGTGCTGAGTGTGCTTGCCCCTTGAGATGATGACGTGCGACCTGGGTAGTGTGGCTTTGCTGAGGTCTCTCTCTTTCCAGTAAAAAATGAAGATGCTCTGTCTTCCAAGCCAGGGCTGCTGAGGTGCTGGGCCACAAATCACACACTGCCTGACCCAGACTAGGACAGCAGCCTCTCAGAGGAAAACAGGAAATTAGAACATATGCACTTTCCACATCTTGGCTAAATTATGAGTTTCAAAGTGGTTCCATGTGGCTCGAATAACAGGGTAATTTTCCTTTATGGAGTAAAATACTCAAACTAATTCAGATGTGTTTTATTGAATAACATTTTATTTTAGTGAATTATTCAGTGTCCAGCACTGTTTTAAGTACTACCACAGATTCATGAATTCATTCCACAAATGTGCCAGGAAGCATGTGGTGTCAGCGGGGCAGATGTTTTGCATCGTCCATATTTTAGAGCTATGCTGGGCACATTCTGAACATTAGACAACAAGCAGGGCCCTGCGTGCAGTAGCGACAGGCTGTAGGCGATGAGTAGAAAAGTGGATTTATAACGTCATGGCAGACTGATAGAAGGGGCACTGGGCAGCCAGAAAAGGGAGGGTTCATGGTAGGTGGTGGAGAAGGTGTCCACAGGGGTGATCTTTGAGTTGGATGTTGAGAGACGGAAAATGTTTACTGAGTGTTGAAGGGAGTGTTTTAAACAGAGACAGTTGCAGAAATGCAGTGAACTGTACAGGTGAACGGGAACAGAAATAAAGGTGTGAGTCTACATGGGCAAGTGTTGTATACAGTGCATTGAGAAGTTTAGATTTTGTGCCTTACAGCAGTTTTCTCACACTTGAGGGAAGGCTTCCTGGGAAGGAAGGGAGCTGACTTGTATCTGGATATGTATCTGGGATGTGAAGCCGAGAATCATGAAGCCATTTCACTACCAATAATATCTCTGTAGCATGTTTCTCCAGTCCAGGTTTGTGTATTTTTTGGAGTTTCGGTTTTTTAAATCTCTTTTTATCTGAAGTGGTACTTCAGGCTTCCTTTGTCTTTGATGACATTAAACTTTTTATAAAATCCTGACTAGAGCTTTCATCACGTGTCCCTCATTGGGGTGTGTATGATTCCTAATGATTAGGTTCAGGCTTCACACTTCTTGGGGGGATACACTATAATTGGTATTGTGCTGGTCTCAGGGTGTTGTATTTGAAGGAATACAGTGTCTGATGTCCCCCAGGGATTTTGATTTGATCACTTGGTCAAGGTGTTGTCTAGTTTCTCCATTGGATGTTTATTATCATTCCTCTTGCAATTACTGAGCAATCTGTAAGGAGACAGTGCCAACTTGAATTGGGTTTTCTGTTACTTACAACATAAAAGCTCCTCACTGATACAAGGCCCCATTTATATTGTAGGATTAATTGCTTATTACCATAGAAAAACAAGCAAGGGATTATGAGGAGAAAAATAGGAGGAATTTCTTAAAAGCTTTAATTGTGGTCCAATGGGAGCTGGGCTGTAGCAAAGTCATGGGTATCCTGAGAAGACTAATCATTTTGTGAAATTTCTTAGTTTTTTAATTTGTTTTGCAAGGGCTGGGGAAAAAGGATTTTCTGTTAATAAAAATTACACCCTCTGTTCAATAAATATATTATTTAATTATACTGAATAATGTTAACAACTTAATTTATTTGCAAGTAAACTTCAATTTTTTGCACATTTGCAACAACTTGCAAATGTTGTTCATCTTAAATTTTTCATCACTCATAACCAGACAATATTAGTTACACTAAGGAAATTGTTGTTTACAGGGATTATACATTTTATTCAAAATGTATTTATGTGTTTCTAGATTTTTCATTGGCAAAAATGTTGCCATCCATTGTAAATTCAGTACCTGCAGAGTAGGATTCTTAAGAGAAGCAGTGAACCAGAATAAGCATTCCAGTACATGTTGCTCCCATGTTCTAGTACGTAGGAGCCAGTCTCCAGAACATGAGGAAAGTGTAGACACAGAGGAAACAGCAGCTAGAGTTCGTTATCAATTATGTGTGTATGTGTGTATGCATGTGCATGTGTGTGTTCATGTTCGTATATATGTGGGAGTGTTGTGTGCATGGGCATACATGTGTCCATCTGTGATGGTCTGATTGTCTTGATCTGAGTGCCCCTGGAAGTAGACCCTGAGAATATGTGCCATGTAGAACGCTCAACTCAGAGCTCCCTGAACTAGAGATGAGAGCTGCCTCGAGGTGAACAAGTCAATGCTGCTAGTAAGTGGCACACCTGGCATTGGGTGCCACTCACACACAGGACCTCACCTGCCTGGAGCTGCTAGCTTCGGCCACGCGCAACAATTTGGTTTCCGTTTGGCAGTGTGCTGGGAGTTACACATGCAACTGCCACATGTGAAAACACGAAGGTAGATGCTAATCAGGAAAGTTTTCTCTCTTTACTTTTGTGGGGTCTCTGCTCTGGAGGGGCAGAGCCAGTCTACATGCATATCACTGCTGAGGTTGCAAAGTTGAGTTGGAAGCTGCTTACAAATGCGCCTCTGAATGCCCAACCAGGAAATTTGGGTGTTACCTTTTGAAAACTGGCTTTCAAGCTGGGAGTAGGGAAGGACCCTTCCTTCGGTGTGGGCCTGCAGGTTGGAGGGACAGACAGCGGGACACACAGACATCAGGATACTGCTGAAACCATTAAAATCTTTCCTTCCAAAGCCTAAGTGGCAGGGGAGAACAGGAGGAAAATGAGAGTAGTCTGGCCAGGAGACTCCTCAGAATGGGAGAGATTGATGTGCAGAGTTGGGGTGGGGGTGAGGCAGGAGATCAAGATTCTGCCCTCCAAGCTTCCAGTCTGTTTTGTCATCAACCTTAGAAAGGGCTTCTGGATTTCAGAGGAATGGAATGTGAAGTGGAAAGTCAGCATTCAAAGTTACATTTTAGAGAAAGAAACCCAAAATGAGTGTTTTTTTGGGTTTTAAAAACACTTTTATTTGGAGACAGATATTTCTGAGTTCAGAAAAGAAGACTCCACAAACACTTGGTTTTGTTTGCTTTTTTTTTCCTAAACTGCAACCAGACCAAATAAAATCCAGAAATAAATAATGCACAAGCCTGCCAACTGACGTTTTGACCTTAGCCTATACTCTGTACACCTCAATGACGTAAGAAAGGAGTAGAAATGATCAAAAACAGTAGGCAAGAAGGAAAAGGAATCACTCAAGGCCTGAGAACAGGATCGAGGAGAAAGTCATGGTTACTAGAAGCTTCTGGCTGAAGGGAAGCCTCAGTTTGTAAACAGACCTACCAGATAGCATATGATGCCATAATGAGCTGGTAATTGGGGGATTTATGGATAACAGCATGTTGGAAATCAAAATAACCCAACTGGGTCACCGTGTTCAGCGCTGTCATGTCAGGTATTCCTCCTCTACTTGGGTTAGACTGAGGGGGACTGTGAGGCGGTCAGTTTGGGCAAGCATTGAAACAGACATAAACTATCTCTCCTGACAGAAAAACTCTCAGCCTTCCGGGTAATGCTCCAATCTTCCCTTTTGCTGGGGATGGTATTTCAACCATCCAACAGAGGGAGGCTTTGTTTTACCAAGATAATCAATTCTTGAGGGATTCTCAGGCATGTTATCTAGTTTTCTGTTATCTGTAGGACCTTGAGCTCAATAGAAGCTGATTGTAGAGGGTCATAAATATCCCCAACCCCGCAAAAGCATGCATCTGGGAGCTTGATCTCAGGCACAGGGCAGAGGGGTTTTTTTAATGTTTACTGGCTGTGGTTTTACTTCCAAGATGAGGCTGCTGAGTAGCTAACTTAGTTTAAGACAAGGTTACAGAAAAAGCTCAAAACGGCAGGTCCAGAGTGAAAGATGCTAGGTTGTGAATAGGCAAAATGGAAAGAGGACGAGGCATGATAGCAAGATGCTTCAACTGGAATTCCAAGCCAGAGAAAAATTGGGATGCCTTGACTGAATCCAAGTCCATCTGTTTTCTCCAAAGTGCCATGAGATCTTAACTAGGGTCACTTGGGACTGAATCTTGCACATTGTCCAACCATGTCAGATGAGGGTGGGAGTGGAAGTTTTGTCCATTCTCTTGTGGGCCCTAAAATGTCAAACCTGCCCTTGAAAATCTGGGCAAGCAGCTAATTGGATGATGCTGTTTGTCCCTCTCCAGCCTCATCCCTTCCCATGGAACGAGAAGTCTATCAGGCCAAGGGTTGTGCTGCCTGGAGCCCACCTTCCCCTCCTGCTGTGGACCTCACTCCAGATGCACAACACTCTGGAATCCATGCACATGCCCCAAGCTGCCTGCACAGGCTCTCCCTCAAACTCTCCATGCACTTGGAGCTCTTCTCCTGGTGTAACCTCCAGAGACTGGAAGGTTGGGGTGGAAATATGGGATGGACAGTACTTGGACAGGAAGAATGAGGTGGCCACAGAACTGTCATAAGGAAGGGAAGGGTGACAAGCTATGGGAAAGTCCCCTCCATGTCCTCATGTCCCCATGTTTAGCATTGAGCACTGCAGAGTCTGAACAATGTAAATTGAAATTGGGCATTTCAAGTCCTTTTAAAGGCACATTTGTTATGCTGGGAGAATAAAACATATTTTAGTTAAAAGTGTTTACTCTTAGTTTATAACTTAAAAAAAAATCCAAAATGATATCCCCTTTCTGTATGCCTACATAGGCAATTCATATGTAGGCATAGAGAATATGTATTAATATGTAATAATCCCTCTACATATGTAATTAAATTTATCTTTTATTTCTGCTAAAAAAAATTCAACACAAAGTATATGAGCCTCCTTTTGGCCTCTTTCCCCAGGTCCTGAAAATATTAGTGTCCACCCAGCATCCCCTTGGGAGACATGAGGCCTCAGACAAGGTCAATAGCAGCTCGTCTCCACTATCTACTCAGACACCACAGAGACCCATTTGACTTTATAGTCTTGGCTCGTTCTTTGTGCAGAACTCTGACCCCAAGGATATCATTATGACCCCAAGGCAGTCTCCCTCAGAAGTGAGTTTGTATTCAGTCTCCATTATGGAAAAGGCAGGATCCTGCTGCTGTCTCCCCTCCATCTTGGGCTCCATGCTCACAAGCCTGCAGTGTCTGGCATCCTTGACAGAAAGTGAATCAGAAGAGAGGAGAGACAAAATGTGTTGGGTGCTGCTTTACCTATTTCATATGACACTTAGACCATTCAGAGGAAACCCTAAACTTCAAAAAGAACTTCCAGAGGCTAGCAGAAACTCTAGCAGTTGTAATCTACAAGAAAAAATAATATAAATGTGTATTTGTGAAATGCCTCCATAATATGTACTGTTTTCTCCCAGTAAAAGACATGAACGTGGTCTGTCAACTAAGAGAGACCTTTAAACATGCCTTCTGCTGCACAATTTCAGACAAAAAAGAATACCTTTTTGGGGGAAGTTAACATATAGCACTGAAAGTCTTCCTCAGCTCTATGAGTTTCTATGACTCTTTTGTAGACACATAAAATACTAAATTATTTTGGAGAACACCTTGATAATTTCTGGATGCTGGCTATGAGGGGGTGTTAATACACGTTAACAGGGCATTTGCTATGTTTTGAAGGTATGGTGGTATTTTGTTACTTTGATGTTGGATGCTTCCGCTGACCCGCCCACATGGAATCTGCAAGCTTACAAGGAGGGCATTCTTCAGAGGATGGCCAGCTGTCCTCCAGCCCACTTCTTAACAGCAAAGCTGGGAATGGTCAAGCTCTAATGTCCATAACACATGGATGCAAGCACATACTCAGAGAAGTTTGTTTGCTGCCAGTTACATTTCATTGGGAATTTTGTATCTGTTCTGGTGAACTTTTTGTTTTGTGGTCTCTAGTAATATTATGATAGCTGGAACCCACACCTGGAGACCTTAGTAGAATTCTGCTTTGTGCAAAAATGAAAGAGCTGAGAAACATGATTGGACCGGACTTATAGAGAATAAATTGGGCCTATATGTTATAGAGAAAGGAGAGGCTATAGGAAAAATCTGACCGCATTGTTTGAGCACATCATGCCAGACATTCGACTATGAATAAATCAGATAGAATCCCCAAGGTCTGATTGTCTAAAGGAAGATCTTTACTTCCTTTTTCAAACTCTAAAGAAATAGAGTCTAAAATAATAGATTGAACATATGACCTCCTTCAAGTTTTCCTGATGGCACCATTTGACTTGGTCAAGATGGTAGCCAGAAGTATTTCCTATCTTAGTAGTAGCAAATAAAGTGATTTCATGAATAAAACATGCGTTGTAGTCTAGAGACCTAGTTTCTTGCTTTTTCTTTTATTTCTTCAACATATGAAGAATCAAATAAAAGCTGTCTCTTCTGGGACTTTGCAGTTTAGAATTGGTTGAATTAGAACCAGTGGTGAATAGTCAGTTTCCCCTTCTCACAAAAGCTGATTGTTATATGTTCATGAATTTCGTAAGCCCATTGATGTCACAATGGTAGCTTGAAATTGGCCATGTTGGAGGTATTTACGTCAGTAAACACTCACATATTTATGTTAGTAAGCAAATGTTAAAGCTTGGAGCTTTTATTCTCCAGAAATCCAGCTGTTAAACTTTTTGCAGTACATTACTGATTAAAAGGGGGGGCGGGGGTGGTGGTAAATATCCTAATGATGAAGTGGAAAGTTTGGAAAGGCATAGACATATGTAGGATCAAAATTAGTACAATTCTGTAATACCCATAGACTGAGAAGTTTAGTATTTCAAAATGAGTATGATTTTATAAAAATAAATAATACTAAAATTATTATATTATTAAAAAAGAAAAAATAGTACACAAAAGGAAGTTAGTACATAAAATTTCAGGCAATGTATGCCCTAGGGAGTGAGTTTATTATATAAGAATGCTCTCTCTTTTTTTCTGCATAGAGTTGGTTGTCATGACATTTTAATCTAAGATGTTATTTTATTTTGCTTTATTTTATTGTGCTAAGAACATTTAATATGAGATCTACCCTCTTAAGCAGGGCATTTTCATGTAGTCATCTGGACTTTGAGTATATTTTTTATTCTTTTTCCACTAGTAGTAAACAAAACAAAAAAATTCAAATAAGGAGTAATGAGTTTAGAATTATTGTTGAACAATACAATATTCCTAGAGTTCCTGAGGAGAATTGCTTCCACTGATTATCTAAGAAATACAAAATATTTCATATGAAAGCCATTTCATAATGAAATGCATGAAACTACAGCCAACATAATTTGTAATAGATTCAAACCTGACTGATGTATTATTTCTTGTAAGTTTGGAACGTGAAAAAAAAAATACTTGGACTGAGAAAAATCACACTGGTAGTACAAAACCTGTCAAGTAAACTAGGCAAGGTAATATTTGTTATTGAAAAAAAAAATGAACTGAAGCATCCAATAAATTCTCAAAATAGAAATTCAAAATGTAACCCAGGAAAACTGGAACTCCATAGGAAAAATGAAAACAACCACCACCACTTCACAGACCAGGGACATTCAAGAGTAGAGTTTCATGAAAGCAAAATTCTGTTTGACCAATAGCATATCTGACAGAAAGTTTGCAAGGAACAGACTGCACCCCTAAAAACTGTATTCCATAAATTTAATGTCAAATGGATATTCATATGGAAAAATAGACTCCCAACTTCCTACCTCACACCATACACAAAAATCATACATACATGCATGCATAAAAGCTAAAACTATAAATCTCTGAGAATAAAACAATATTCAAGAGGTTTAAATTCTTATAATAGAAATTACATCCCTGTCTGCATTTCACACTACAACCACCAGCAGAGTTCTAGTGCCCTTTACCCTCTTCTCTTCCCTGCCGCTCAAGCCCTAGTGATATCAATCTGGCATCCTGCGAATTTTGTTGAGATTTGTCTATTCGTTTTATTTCTTTGTATTCTACATATGAGTAAAACCATTCTGTATTTCTCTTTTTCTTTCTGGCTTATTTTGCTTAGCATGATCATCTCCAGTTCCATCCAGTTTTATTGTAAAGGAAACAATTTCATCTTTTTTTCAGTAGCTGCATAGAATTCCATTGAGTATATGTACCACAGCTTCATTGCCTAATTATTTATTGATGGGCATTTAGATTGCTTCTATGTCTTGGCTATTGTGAATTGTGCTACGATGAATATGGAGGTACAGGTATTTTTCCTGATTCGTGTTTTTGTGTTTTCTGGGTATATGCCCAGAAGTAGATCGAATGATAGATACATCTTTATTATTTAAAGGAATCTCCATGTTGTTGAAAACAACTTTTAAATAGTTTGAGTGCACTGAATAAGAAACTGGCCAAGAAATTAAGATGGCTTAATGGGTTTCGCTCCAAAAATTTTTCCTCCATGAAAATGATCAATAATGATATAATCACAATGAAAATCTTTGCATTTATTAAGCATTGAGTTAAAACTTCTTTGAGGTTCCAAAGACCAGATTAAAATAACCAGATAAAGTTATCTGTACAACAGTCTACAACTCTCTCCATCAGAAAGGCAGAATCAATTCTATATTCTAGAAGAAGCAAGAAGTAAACACATAACAAAAGCTTCACATACCTCTACAGGGGTGAAAAGAAGAGTTGTCTATTGTTTGTCTTCCTTCTCCCCAAATTGAAGTGTCTTCTTTCAGATCATCCAAAGGTGTTCCTTTTCTGTATTCATCTAAGAAATGCTCATCACAGGTGACATCTGCAAGTTCTGTCTGCTTTCATGAGAACTTCCTCTTTATCAATGTATCTTTACTCTAAGATGTTTGAATTAAAAAATTTGTAAGATGATGATTTTAAAGTTCTACCTGCTTCTGAGAACTCAACTTTCTGAAGCTATTCCAGTCAAAGCATATTTGATGGAAAGAAATATAAATCTACCCAAATTGTTCAAGAAAGGGAACATTTATTGTCAGGACAGGAGGCACTGAGCCTTGGTACTATCAGACCTAATTGGGAAATATAAGGTTAACAAGCTGAGGCCAAGATTCAAGAGTCTTTGTTGTACTTTTATTCTCCCCTCCTGCACTCGCATGGTCTAACAACCTCTCACATCTGTCCACTCAGGGTATCTGCTCCCCATAAACTGAGTACCTACCCTGTGACTCAACTCAAAATCTTGAACAGAAGAATCTATTTACCTGAGAACAATGAATTACGAGCCTGAGATGCAACATCCTCATAGGTTGTGGGGATGGGGAGGACAGCATCACTCATGTTGCTTATCAGGCACAACTGGGACAGGGCATGTGTTCTGCAAGGAGTGTGGGCAGGTCAGGCAGGGCCTATGATGGAGGAGAGCAGATCATGGCACCAGTAAGCTGGAAAAACTTATCTAGCTTCTAAATAGAACACCCAGAGTCAGCCCGTTGTGACCATGCAGGAGTGATAGTTCAGTGTCGTCAGAGAAGCTAGACATCTGCATTTTATGCAAAATTTACTAATTTTTAAAAAATTGACTATTTGTAGCAAACACTGTTAAACTTAACACTATTAAGGCCTTCCCATATCCCTGGAGCCCTTAATATTTCTACGCACGCTGATCTGATTTCCAAATGTCACCTTAGCCTGTCTCATTAGCCACTGGAGCCCACCCACACCAGGGACAAATTGGAAGGTCAGGGCTGCTGTCAACCTGCTCCTTGGTCCTTCAGTTGCAACTACTATGAAGCATAGTCTATACTGATTCCCAGAGTTCCCTAAGAGGGTTGAAATTCTGTTGGCCACAGTGGTTACTTGCTTGGAAATGTACCTTGTAAGAGCTGCCCTTCCTTCTCCCTATCGTATCCCATCTCCCAAACTAGTGTTTCCTGAAGACACTGCTAATAAACTACTTAGATATGAATCATTGTCCCAGGATTATGAGACTGTCTGGAGAATATTAATTTAAATGTTTTGAAAATGTATTGCTTAATCTCTTGTGTCTGAAATGTAGACTCAATCTGAGAGTTGCCAAGTTAGAACCTCCAGTTAAAATTAAGCACTTACATAGATGCTTCTAGCACCATGAGGTATCAGAGCGCCTTGGAAAATAAAGCTCTAAACGTTTGCACTCTTGCAGTTCAGGCTACTGAGGCAGTGAAGGTACAAACCATGCAGATTCCAAAGAACTGGACTCAAGACCCGGGGCCAAGCGTTTTTTTTAAAAAAAGCAAAAGAACAAAAAGCAAGCTCTAAACTCAGATGCTGACTGGTTGGCAAGAAGACCCTGCATGTGTGACTTCTGATTGGGGCGTCCCTTGGATTAGGAGCCAATGCCTCTTATGAGCCTTCTTAACTGTATGGGTGATCATGGTCACTGCAGGAATCCTTACCAAGTGGAACTTTTCAAGTGAGGTGGTTTGAAAAGCCAAATGCTTTTGAAATGCTGGAGGAGAATGACCTTGAGAGTTGCCAACCCTCTTTCTTTTCAGCTTTGCTCCAGGTGGGGAGAGTGCACTGCTTTAAGGTTTGAGGCATCTCAGGAGAAGCCGTCACTCAGGAGAGGCATGGCTGCAGGGATGTGGAAGAGAGAGCCTAATTCTTGAATGACCCAAAGGGCAAAATTAGGTCATGGGGCAGAAGGTGAGGGAAGCATTTCCCGTCCAAGAAAAGGAAAAATTTGTAGGCAGCAGAGCTGCCCACCTGTACACAGTGACTTTGGTGGAAATGTCCACACCTTAGCTACACTGGCACTGTGGGGGCTTCTGCAGCATGGGTGACTGAGAGTCTATGAAACTCCAGCTTTTTGAGGAGCAGAGGGAAGGCCATCTACTGGAATTAGTCCTCATGAGTGTCAGAAATACAATTTCACCCCTGAACACCCTGCTTTAATATATCAAAATAGAGATGGGTGCACGTATGTATGGATGGTTGACAGAGATATAGACATAGAGAGATATCGATATAGAGGGATAGAGATATAAACAGACATAGAGATATAATCCTTGGTTACTTTTGGGAAAATTGAGACACTGACCATTGTTCCTATTTTTTTAAACAACAGTGATTTAGTTTTTTGTTTCTGATTTCTCATATCCTATAAATTAATTTCTCTTTTCAATGAAACATTTTCACAATCTTAAAACTTTTGTTTACTTCTTTTTAAGTTTAGCTATTGACTAAGAGATCATTGCTGTTTGGTGATAAAAGATTTTTTTTTTTTTTAAATTGCCTAACTTGAATTGTCAAGTCCAAACTCTAGAATAAAGTTTTTCTGTTCAACTCATAAAATCCGAGGTAGCACAAAGATAATTATAGAACTATTTAGAGACAGTTCCTGAATCCAGACACAGGGCTCCACCCACTTGGTTCTTACCTTTCTTAGTAAAGACAAAAAACTTTTAAAAGAGAGAAAACCTGTCTTCATCATAGTAATTTAAGGAAGCAGGAGAAAAAGGAAGTGCATTTCTCAGGAATGGCTTAGACCTTGAGTTCCCAGGTTGAGTCACTTTCTCCTACTTCAATCAATTTGATTGTACAATAATGATTATAGTATAATAAATAGTGAGTTATTTACTAAGAACTGAAGTCACGTTGCTTTGCCTTATTCAGCTGCAGGAAAGAAGGAAAAGGGCAGTGACTGGAAAGTCTCTGTGGCCAACTCTCACAGACACTTGAAGACAGTACCTAGGACTTGAAAAAGCTGTTTTCTTTCAAATCAGACTTTATGGGTTCAATTTCATTGCCTCTCTGGTGGGTTTGCACTGTGACCTTAGGCAGATAAATAGGAAGGGAATTGTTTGATTATACTGAGGAGAGAACGAAGGAAAAGGCAGGAGACACAAGAAAGGCTGCTCTTTTAATACCTCCCAGGCCCTCTATCTTGCCAAGATCTGGCCTGTGGCCAAGTAGAACCACAGCTGGCAGAGTGCCAGTGACTCAAGTCAGTCCATTGGTCGGTGAACTGGAAGTTAGCACTGGTGTTCCCTCCTGGTTAGGCAGCCCGCAGCCCATGTCCAGGCGGCAGTACCGCCACGCCTGTCCTCAGTGACTCTTGGTAGAAAGTGCTGGACAGTCAGCCTTGACCCTAATTGATCAGCCACTGTCAAAGCTGCCTGGAGCCTGGCCGGATGACTCAGTGAGTCCTTTATGCTTCTCAGGACCACACTTCACCTGGGCAGTCACCCCTGGGGCCACATGGAAAGCCACTTCTAGGTTTACTCCAAAAAGGCAGAACTCAGAACTCGGTGTTTCTGGGAGAGAGAGGGATAGTCACTTCCTGCCTTTGTGCTTTTAGAACAACAGGCTTTGTTTACATTCCTTCAGTGGGGTTATTGAAAAGGCTTAGCAACCCCAGCATGTTTGTTGGGTCTTTAATGCCATTAGGACTTTTTTCCCTTTCTTTATTTCTTGGTTTTTGTTTTGTTTTGTTTTGTTTTGTTTGCTAGCTTTTAGTTAGTATCTGGAAGGATCCACTGGACCTGCTGCGCCTGTTTTGATTTTTGTTTTTTGGGGGTTTCTTTCCCCCCCAAGAATCCACTTTACCCTTCAAGAGAAGCCTGGAAAGGAGCAAGTTTCCCCCCATTTAAGTCTGGAGGAATCTGACAGCCTCTCAAACTACGGTATCTTTTTTGTTTTTTAGTCCAGCTGTGACTGGGGTGGTTTTAGGATGAAACTCCTGGTGGGAGGGATGGAAAATCACAAATGGAAAGAAATGATCATTTTAAATTACATTAAATTTTTATCCACATGGAGTTAAGGTGCTATGGTTACATTACATCTAAATTACATTAAATTTTTATCCACATGGAGCTAAGGTTATGCTTTGGAAAGGAAACTACTGCTACATTTGGAAAGACCTGATGTCAGACTGTCTTTGTGACTCTTAAGAGCTTTATTTTAAAAAATTAGAATAGTCTTACAGTGGACTGTCCAGTTGAGTTTCCATTTGTGGGAAGACGGTGCTGTGTCCTTTGACAACCTGCTCTTACCGCGGGCCCTCACCTCCAGCCTGGAGCAGAGGCGTGAAGGAGAGACTTGATCTGCACCCTCTTGAAGAAATGTGCTCATCCACCTGCCCCGCAGAGAATCTAAACAGAGCAGTTCATGGAAAACTGCTTGAGGTTAGCGTGGACATGTGTGCTTTTCAGGCAGCTAATTAAATACAAGTGAAGTTCTGTACTCTGGACCATCAGTAAAATTCCCTGCCTGTCATGGTTCATCAGAAAAGGTTTGTCTGCTGAAAACTTCTGAACAGAACACAGACACAGGTCTGCATGAGGAATGAAGACTTGGCTCTCGCCTAGCAGTTCTTTGCTGCGTGATGTTAAATTTCTCACTGAGCAAATGTCTGAAAGAAAAATTCCAGACATGAGGCTTGGTTTCAAGAAATGCACTTTTTACTTTGCCTGCTTCTGGGTCCAAATAGTTAATCATTTTCTTCTCAAGGTTGTGGTGTGGTTCTGTTCTGCATTCTGCTCTTAGTTCTAAACACCACGCTGGTCTCTGGAGTCACTCTAACCTCTGGACTTTGCTCCAAAGCAATGAACTTCAAAGACCTCGGAGCTGGGGCTCCCTCCAGCAGCTAAACCCAAGAGCCTGGCCATCCCTGCCCACGAAACTACGGTGGTGAGCTCACCAGTCTCCTCAGAAAGCTTTTGGATCTTTGTCTTTATTCCAGCAGGATTGCAAGTGATAAGAAACACAGAAGCATTATCTTGGAACCTTTAAAGTGAGTGAGCCCTGGAGAAATGACTAACATAGGTGAAGATTCCAAGAGGAGAGGTGGGTGGGTGCTATGTTATTCTTTTTTTCTAGATGGGATTCCCACCCCCCCAGCCCTGGTCATCACGGTTCACTTTGAATGAGAAGGGGAGGGAGCCTGTCTCCAAAGAGCTTGCTCATACACCTCTGTAGTAGCCTGCGCAGTATCTGTTTTTCTCTACTTGCCTGCTGAGTTGTCTTTAATATTGCAACAGCTTAAGCAAACTGAAACAAGCTACTATAATTGCTGTGCCTCCTCCTCCCCCCCCCCCCCCCCCCCACCCAATGGCTGATCAACTTCTCATGTTCCTTAAGGTAACCTCCAAGATGTTTTCACTTACTATTTCCTTTATTGTCCTTCCTCTGTGTGTGCTGTGGTTAGAAACAGCTACGCCTTGTGCCTGTCCTGGTGAGCAGAAGCTATCTTGAGCCCGAGGGCCCGTTTATCATTGTCCTGGTCCAGCCTTCCTGACCAAGGAGGGTTTGGGACACTCCCAGGCCTGCATGCACCTGGATTCCGTAGGGGCAGCTGCTCCAGGTGTGTATGTGTCTTACTTAGAAGTGAACATTGAAGGCTTTGTGATCAAGAGGAAAGATGTTTGGTTTTGATGCTCTAATGAGGGAAATTCCAAGCTCACATAGCCAGGCTCATGATTCAGAATCACATCATCCTTTTAAATTCCTTCTACGATCCGAAGTGCACTGCCCCGGCTCCGTGGATATCATGGAGTTGTCTGTGTGCTGTTTCTTACACAAACTGATCTCTGTAAACAGGGACCCAGGATTTTAGCTCGTTCTTTGATTTTTATGGAGAAAATAGAGGGATTGATTCCAAGTGCCCTTGTGTTGACCTTGCCTGGGGAGAAGGCTAGCACAGCTAATGATGACCTCATCCATTCCAACAGGATTTCCTGGGACATGCAGGGCCACAGTCTTCTGCTGTCCATCTGTGATCAGTCACTTTAAATCAACAAGCTTTAGAGCAGATTATGATGGCATCAAATATTGGTCCCTTTAGGACGTGAGCATGAGGTCAGGGGAACACACAAAACAATCATTATGTGTGTCACCATGCCTTGGAGACCTTCTGGCCTGCTGCAGGGTGGGGGTGGGGCAGCGAGGTGGGGCCCAGCCTAGGAACTGTGCTGTCTGAGGCAGGAAACCAGCCTGAAAGGAGATGGAAGGGCTTTGGTGGGAAATAAATGGCACTGTGTTGTTGACGGAAAAAGATCTTGGCAGGACTGTTGTGAGTGTTCTGTGGCTTAGAAAGGAATTTCCTACAGGCTGGACTAACCATTAAAAATGTCTCTACCTTCAGGAGTCCCAGGCATGCAGTAGAGCCTCACCGGGGGAGATGTCAGCTTGGACCATGGGCACCCGAGGTCTGGACAAGCGAGGCAGTTTCTTTAAGGTAAAAGGAAGGCTTGATGGGGATGCTAATGGGCAGCTTGCTGGCTTTGCTTAGCTGCCTGGGGGCTGCAGGCATGCTCTGGGTTGCTGCAGAGGGAAGGAAGCCTGCTCTTTGTGCCAGCTCTGCCTGAGGGCGCTGCCCTCTAGACCCGCCGAACTGTGAGCAGTGACCTGACCGGGTGTTGTGAGATAGTGCTCCTGGACAGGCTCAGGACCCAGGCACAGAGAGATGCCGCCCTGTGTCAGGTAACTGAGCAAGCTTTGCGAATTGCTGCTATCCCTTTTTTCAGTTAAACTCTGCTTTCAGTGATCAGTGCTGCGGACTGGTAAATTCTACTCTTAACTATATGAATCACTTAAAAGTTCATTAAAAAAGAAAAGTAAGATTCCTGGGTCTTACCCTTAACTGAATGAATGTCATTTACTTGTGTATTTTATCAAACAAACCTAGAGGGCAGCTAGAATCAAAGCAACAAGATTAAAACCTTACAACCCTTTTATGTGCATAGATGTAATGGGATAAAACTGTTGCTAGCTGAATGAGATGGGAGTCTAAGTGGGTATTTTATATATACTGGGTCTCTCTGTTTATGTGCTTTAAATTAAGACTAGGTGGTCATTTCTAATTTATATTTGGGCATTAATTTTCTTCTTAGGACTTTTGCTTTATGTCTTTCTTTGAACTCTCAAAATAATGCATACTCATTGCATAAAATTAGGAAAATGCAGAATCATGTGAGCGAGAAGAAAAATGGTGGTAAAATATGCATCTGGTATCTGTCATAGACAGGTGTTCTAACACAGATCTTTTTCCCAAAGCTGGAACCATGTGGGGGCCTCTTAACTTTTTTACCTGGGAAAACTGACAATGCTTTAAAAGTCTCCTACTCTGATGGATTATAGGTATTAACTCTCGTTAATATGCTTTCTGTTTCAAAGAAATGTAAATTGATTCATTAGTCAATTTTGGACTAAAAAAAAAATCCATTAGCAGAGCCTCGTTGATAAAGACAAGCTATGTTCATTAACCTGACTGCTGAAAGGGAGAACATGACCAGGACACTGTCTTACTGTGCGGAAGTCAGGAGGCATGTTAATAGGGTAGAGGTGTATAGATCCATGGCCTTAAAGGTGCATCTTTCAAATCAGAGAATGAATTGGGCTTCAGTCCAGTTTGTGACATAGTAGATTAGAATTGGTGGCTACAGAACTATGAGGGTCTTGAAGCGTGTCTTGGCAAGTAAATGATTATTTGATGAGCAATGTGTTTTCCCACGTGAGCAAACTTTGACAGAACAAGTTGTTTAATAGGAGTTTCCTGTAGTAAATAGTGAAATTATTTACTGGTTTACAGCTTTAACTTCCTAGGCAAGAAATAGTTATGTTGACACAGATGGTCTCAATTCTCAGTCCTAACAGATAAGCTGTATGGACAGAGCAGTCTCCGTTCTCAATGGGTTTACTCAGTTTGAACCAAACCCATCTAACATTCACCCACAGACACAGGAGGGGAGTAGTTCCTCAAGGTTCTGGTAGACCAGGATCTAAGCCCACCACTCTCGATTCATTTCCAGTTCCTGGTTTCCATCTTAGGCTGAGCTATTTATTTCCTCCTTGTAGAAGGCATAAACCCAGCCCGTTCCTTAACCCAAGGCCCTGTCTACATCAGCCTAAGTATTGGCTAGCTCTTAATTGCCACCTTACGCTCAGAAAGTGCAGTGGGGTTGAAGCTGACATAGTAGTTAGAGTTTAAAATCAAGGTAAAAGAAGAAAAGCAAGTATATTCAAATTGCGTTTAATGATGCCTTAGGAAGGTGCTGTAGTGCATCAGTGCTGGTCCAGTCCACTGCAGCCACTTGTTTCTATAGCCCTGGGGAGAATCATGTTTATCTTTAATCTTCAATTGAACAGCAGGCAAAGTAGTTGACGTGTATTTCTGGGCTATATCCTGAGACAAGTAGTCAGGTAAGAGGTGAGTGGCCTGAATGAAACTACAGAGCCTCCCCCTTCATCTTCCTGAGTCAGAGGCCCTTGAGGAAAGTGTCAGCCAATTGGCTACTCTCTTTAACTTGTGTGAGGAAGTGGAGCTGCTGTGTCCTGGCGAGCCATCCTCAGGTGGTTGAGTGGTGGCTCCCTCAGCATGTGGATTCTCACTTCGGGAAGTGAAACCCATGGGGTCTTTTTCATTGAAGGCATAGTTTCGAAACACCCACACAAAGGAAATCACAAGATGTGTTACAGACAGAGCCCAGCTAGACTGCAGGGTGGCAGCACCTATGATTTATACAGTCCTTGGGGCAGCGGTCACTCATTTTTCAAGGGCTTATCTCCAAGTGGTTGTTTTAAAAACAAAGCAGGTACTTGTAGGTAGGAATCCTAATCTCATGTCCTTAATCTAAATGCCCAGATGCAGCATGAGCAGGGCAGCCATAATGTGAAATGGTTACTCAGCATCTCAGAAAAACAAAACCTGTTTTTCTCATCACACTTTGTATTCTCTCTCTCTCTCTCTCTCTCTCTCTCTCTCTCTCTCTCTCTCTCTCTCCCTCTGAGCTTAAATTGTTTATTTTATTTGTTAGCTCTGCATGTAAAATGATAGTTACATTGTGCTTCTTTTCTTCCTTTTCTCTTCTTTATTGACATGATTAGTCTTTACTTTGGCTATTTTATAATCAGTTATTCTGGAATGATATTATTATTAGTTATTAGAGCATTAAATAAATAAATAGCATTATTAGTTTTCATTTATGTCATAATTCAGATCTATGGATATCCTCAAGGCTGAAGTAAACTGCTCTTTGAACCTTAAATATTGATACTTTGGAGGTTTGTTGAAAAATGTTTAGGGATGGAGCTCAGTGGCTGAGACGGCAAGTCGCTCAGCAGACTCTGGGACACGCTAGCCCTTGTTTGAGTCCTCATTTCACTTCTGTTCACCATTCTGAGTGCTTAGCATCAGCTGGACTCTAAACTAGATACGCAGAAGAGAAAAACCAGAAACCATGTCTGACTTCATGGAGTTTTCAATCTGGGAGCAAAGAAAGATACGAATCTAACTATTGCAGCACTAAATATATAATTAGAAAAGAGAAAACGGGGCTTCCTGTGAGGAATAGAAGCAGCACTGGGATAGTAGAACCTAATGTGAGGTTGCAGAGAAGCTTTCTTGAGGCAGTGGGCTTTGATTTGATAGCCAAGGTTGGCTCTGTCTTACCTAGGAAGGTGGCAGGGCTAGATTACGAGGTGGCACTCTCTGCTGTGCACTGGTGATGCTCTATAACCAAACAGGCAGGCCCATAAAGTATGAGGATTTGCGATTATACTTGGCTCACAACTGAATTCCACCTGCTCCGTGCCCCTTTCTGGTTGTCAGGGCTCCCGTGATGGTGTGCAAAGTGTAGGTTACTGAAATGCAATCGCTGGGCCTCCTTTCCCTCATTATCGTTCCCTACCCAGTTTGTGCTTTTCAACCAGAGTGGCTGTAGTAGCAACCCTTGGTTGGTGGTTTCCATCTGTCCTGCCTCATGGAATTGACTCACATGAGGCTAGAACACAGCAAACATTCTGGAATAACTGAGATGCCCACCATTATTGTTCTTGTGGAATAACATCCTGGAAGCTCTGGCTGCAGGAGTCCAATGCTGGGCAAGCAAATGTCCACACTTTCCAGTCTTTCCCAGCAGCGCTGTTAGCTTTCCTCAGTCACCTGTCAGAAATATATCTCCTGCTCAACAAGCTCCCTGTGAAACACATGCGGGAGCTAGCAATACCCCCAACAAGGTTGCCAGAGGCACCTGAGTAATAGAGGCAGACACTGAGCTCTCAGATTTCAGGGGCGTGCTGTGTCAAAGAGATTGCATAAGAGAGACATCGTTGAGGCTGGAAAAATTCTGGGTTATCCCACACTGGGGCAGAGCAGCTCCAGTCATCTTTGATCTCCCCTTTTTCTGAATTTCCCGGCATCCCATAAGGCACCCTGTGCTGGCAAACCCTCCTCAAATCTTCACCATCCACACCCTCTTCCCTTCCCAACATCTGCATCCCTACTTGCTCCTTCTTCCATCTTTGGGCATTATAGATGATACACATAATCCATCGGTACCACCCCAAACATGTTTGTTTTCTCTCAGACCATCCATCCATCCATCCATCTGCTTTATGTCCTATAGACTCCTTGCTGAACTGGGACCAGTCGGCATGCTTGACCTTGACATTCAAGGATCTTCAGGCTGTGCTTGACCTCTTCTGCAACTCTTCCTCCATGAGTGTGCCATCACAGGACTGCTCCTGGGACCCAAAGCTGCCAGTGCCCAGCCTCCACTCTGTCACCCTCCGCTTCTCTCCACCAGGTGCCCACCTACCCTTTCAGACTGGTGTAGACCCTCTTTATCCACTGACAATGGGGCTCCTGCAAGCGGAAATGGTCTCTGCCTTCACTTTGGCCTGCGGCCCCAATGAGTGTCAGGAAGGACACTTCAACCTCTGCCATGAAGAATTAGTTCTGTCCTTTTGTCACCATATCCCCGACCCTGAGGAGGACCCTCCTGCAACAGGGAGTGATGCCAAAAATGGCCCATCAGCAATTCTCTTTCTTTTAGGAGTGCCTGGAGCGCCCATGCCACCCTCCGTGTTGGTTGAGGTCATGACTGCTTCCCAGACTCACTCTGCCCCTGAGGCAGAGGGATAGTTGCTCTTAACTGAGCAGGAATAAAATGTTTTTGACTACAGTGACCTGCTCTCTGTGCCTCTAACCCACGCACCTGTGGGCAGGTGACTGGATCCTGGGCTCACAAACCAACCAGGACCATTTGAGGGCCCTGCTTAGCAGTGGAGGCCATCTGAGAAATCCCTTTTTGGTCGTTTTTCATGGTTTGGGTAACAGGTGCATCATGTTTGTCTTTAAGAAACAGACAGGCTGTGGTTATAATCCGGAGCAAGAAGAGAGGAGCCTCTGGGACCATAAAAACTAGAGGTACAACTAGTTTTGAAGAAGCCTAATTGCCGTGATCGAACTCTTCAGAGTCGATAAACCAGGGGTGACGATTCACTTTACCCCAATGGAGTTCCTCCAACTTATCAGTGTCTTCTCGACATTTGAAAAGTGATCCATTTTCACAGATTCTTTCTGATGAATTCTTAATTGCTCAGAAATGGCACAACTGCATGTCTTGGGCCTGGGTGACTCTGACCTTTGCGTTTTCAGGCTATTATGTGGAGATTCAGTTCTCGGCACACACAGCACAGCACAGTAATTCATGGTGGTGTTACAGTGGGCAGAGCGGGCAGGACTGAAAAGCCAACAGGTAGAACCCAAATCACATCTGAGTCAATAACTTTACTTGTTATGGTAAGGCCTCCAAGACGGCAAGAAGACTGACAACCAAACACTCGAAGGTAGAGAAATCGAACTTTATTACAAGCACCAGTGCTGGCTCAGGGGCATTGTTACCCAAAGCTGAGCAGCTGGGGAGCGGGGGAGGGAGGGTCTAGGGGCTTCATTTATACCCTGGGACCCTGGGCTAGAGGTTTATCTCCTTGGTAAAGATGTAGAGTATGAGTATGATAAGAACTATTGGTAGCTCTTATCAACATGCTTGCTTGCCCTAGGTCACCTAACAGGGTGTAAAAACCCTAGCTGACTAATTCTTGCCTTGGGGTCAAGGAAAGGTTTTCTAGCATATACTGAAGAAACCCTTACTTAGATCTACTTAAAAGCCACAAATATAGGTGTCACTGCCCTTGGTCTTCTAGCACGTCCCCTGACAGTAGACAGATGTCACCCTCTTTGCCAGTTGTCCAGGGAGGCACCATGCACCAGTCCGTGATTAGGAAAGGATTCAGCATACTGAGTGGAAACAAAATAGCAGCTAAAGATGTGATCAGACTAGGTGCTCTCTTGACAATCCTTCATGATATTCTTGTAGAGCCCACCTGATAGCCCTACTGTGTTCCATCTCTGGGGAAGCCTTGGAGCAGTGCTACCCCATAGAAATGCAAGGCAAACCACAGATACCACATTAAATGTTGTTACAGCCACATTTTTTAAAGTAAAATTGATTTTAATATCTTTTATTTATCCTAAACAATCTAAAATATTAGCATGTCAATGTTAAACCAATATAAAAATATTCAGATCTTTACATTCTATTTTTAGGTTGAGGGGACACATGTATATTTTATACTGAGTATGTCTGTATTCAGACTGGTCCACATTTCAAGTGCTCAGTAGCTGTATTGGACAGCAAAGACTTACAGTCTATCTGATATAAATGTCCTCCTTTTACAGAAGGAGAAACTGAGGTCCAGGGAGGTTGAAGTGCCAGGGCTGGTTAGTCTACGGCAGGGATGGGGACTGGTCTTGGCCTGACTCTCCTGTGGTACCAAGGGTTCTCTGTTGGGTCACTTTCTCCCATTTCCAGCGAGCTGTTCCAGGAAAACTCTGTCCAGAGAGGTCATGAAGACAGCAACCTCTTTCTGGAGGAGCTTTTGACTTTTTTAGATATAAATACATGTCTTATCATTCACTATCTTTGTCAAATACCTGCAGGACACATATTGGTCTCCACCAAGGGCATAGCTTTCTAGGCATGCTATCAACTTACTGAATAGCAATTCGTGTTCATGTTTCCAAAAAGCACTAGATTTCTGGGTTTAGTAGGGTAGTTTTCCCAGCACATTTTGGCCATCTATTTCTGAGTTTAAATATTGCCCAATGGGCCTTAGCACATTTTCTAATGCTGCAGGTACCTTTGTCTTAAAAATCAGGAGTCAGATGGATTCCCCTGGCTTCCCTCAACCACATGGTTATCTCTGCTTGCTTGAATCTCTGGCTTTCATAATTAGGAAGATGTCAAGGAGGGAAATGTAGATTCCAAGGACTGTTATGACAATGTGTAATTTTCAGAAAGTTCAAACATGACACAAATAGAAAATGAACATCTACAAAACTTTATTCAGTGCATACAGGAAACCAGTGTAAAGCTTGCTGAAGAACGCTTTGACAAGTAATGTATTTGTACTTAAACATTCTTTAATTAGTTTGCTGAGTTAAAATAAAAAATTGGTTAATATCCTACAAGGCAATACAACTCTAACCTTTGGGGTAATTTTTTTTCCCCTTGAACATAAATCAACAAGCTGATGGGTAATCTCAAAGTGTCTGAGCCCTTCACTAGTAGCACATAGCAAAGTCAAACGCAGATGGAGTCCCCTCGATATTGAATAATTTTTCAGTGACCTTGTTAAAGCTTGCCCAGCATAGAAATGAAAGGACATACTCAAAAACAAAAACGCTCTAGGGCAAAGGGGAACTTATAAGGTGGAATCGCAGAACTTCCAAAAATAATGATGGTCAAAATACACCCTTTCAGAATCAGTGACACATGCTTAAAGCAGTAATCAGGGGAAATGTCATACCACTAAATACTTTAACAGAAGATGTACCTCTTTTGTTTAATTTCCAAGTTTTAAATAGAGTCTCTTAACAGTTAATGATTAAATGACCTATTCTCCCCTTATACAACCTTTTCCCCAGATTTCTCCAACCCAGGATTGTGCCTTAAAACAGAATATCTTCATTAAGTTTGTAAAGCCACAGGAAAGCTTATGTTGGTTGATTGATTTCAATACCATTAGCTGAAAAAACTGCTCACTGAAAAATCATGGATGTATATTAATAGCAAACATTTCTGGACTTCTTTCCATAATGTAAAATTTCTATGACGATGTTTTGGATAGTGCTGTGATTCCCAAACTCAAAAGCTGAAAAAACACTAATGTGTGTGGTTGGCACTAGCAGGTTCACTGGACTTGAAATGGATGAAGGCTAATTTCCCAGGATAAATTTCTTTCACTTGTCCTTATTTGTAAGCAGAAAGCTACTTTTTTCAACAAAATCTGAGGCTGTTATTGTCTATGATTGCATGACTAATTGCCCTAAACCCTAGTGACAAACATTTATGCCTCAATTTTTGTGGGTAAGAAACGTGGGTGCAGTTCAGCTCCATGTTTCCAGCTCATGGTCCATTGTAAGACTGTAGGCAAGTTGTCAGCAGGACTGCAAGTCTCATCAGAAGGCTTGACTGGTGGGGAAGCTACTCCCAAAGTCACTTGGTCTTCTCAGGGCTGGCTTTAGGATGAGGCCACTGGCTTCCTCCAGGGCAAATGACACAGCAGAGAATAAAAGAGGTAAAGGCCAGGCATGCTTATAAGTTAATTTGCAGTGATACCCATCACTTCTGCCAAATTCTATTCCTTTGAAGCCAGTCAAGAAGTCTAGCCCTCATTCAAGGAGGTAACCCTCAAAGGCATGCAAGAACAGCAGGATGCAGGGTTCACGGGGTTATCTTGGATAATAAGACAAAGAAAAGCTGTTTCATCTCAAAATCAAAACCCTGCAGAGCCAGACGGAATGACCTAAGTGAAATGAACTAATGGGCCTGGTGTCAGACAGGCAGTTTTGGTGGGAACGTAACCAGCTGGCGGTTCCAGCCCCTTTAGAGAGAAAGCTGATAAATTCAGTTCTAACCAGTTGTTGTCACACAGGAATGAATATGCGTCTTCTGATATTTTTCAGGAGAGGCCAGAAATCCAGATTTTTATGTCAATGAATCCCAATTTAAAAAGCACTCTGAGGTTAAAAAAAAATGCTACTGAAGTTCTGGCCTGTGGGCTATCAGTTTGAGCTCCTAGGTAGTTGGCTTGAAAGAGGGGATCAACTGTGTTATAAATCCAGCCTCCTAACACTACAAACCTCCTCAAAGGTTCTCGGGAATGCAAGGGAATGGGGCACCCATCTTCTGTTTCTCTGAAGGCCTCATGTTCAACAGTGACAGGGACTGTGAGTTTTAACCAATCCCCGGGAGACAAAGGCTCAGCCACGATGGACAGAGAGAAAGGTAGGGAAAAGGGCAGCAGGTTTCTCCAGGTCTTAAAATGGTGCCTTTGGCCAGGCCAAAGTCACCAGAGTATGTAGGAACATTAAGTTGTAGCGATTGCCCCTTGCATTCTTAGGAATAGTTATTCACCTTTACCTGATGTAGTATTAGAGCCCACTGTCCTAGATGGAAAGATGACAAGTTTGGAACTCCTGTGGGATTCAGGGTCTTTTTTCTTACCTTCTAAAAAGGAGCATGTCCTCCCCAAAGATCTCTCTCCCACCTACCTGTAATTCTACTTGGAGATTCATTTTGAGTTAGCAAGTAGAACTTACTAGCAGAGTGTCATCAGATGGTACCCTCAGTCATTCAAGGTTTAGTATTAATTAGGAATTTCTGAACCATTGATTGAGAGGAGCCTAGAGAAGAAAGTTGAGTTCATGTGTGTTGAGGAAGAGAGCATAGAGAAAGATAAACTGGTGTCTCTGACAGGAGGGACAGGGCTCGGGGACCCACCATGGAGAGGGTGTCAGGAAGTCATAGGTGAGGATACAGATAGGCACATTTTCTGGACAGACCCCAAACACCACTGTCCTGAACCACATGAACCCTGGCTTAGGATGCATCTTCCTTCACCAACAGAGTATACCGTTTCTCTACTCACGACAGTTCTAACACCAAATGTGTGGGCTTTTCCCACACCAATCAGTTCTCTGTGCAACACCAGCTGGTGTCATTCATTCTAACACTACCTACCTGGTGTGAACACAGACTTCACAGGTTAAAGGCTCAGATCCACAAGCCCCTTCTCCCTCATTCAGATACTAGTCACAAATAGTAGGTTCTCAGGTTACCCACACTTCTGCTTAATTTGGCTACAAATTGGGAGTTCCCATAATCTCCTTCACAGTATTTGTTATAATGACTTACAGAACTCAGGGAAATACTTTATTTACTGTTACCAGTGTACTATACAATGCACTATATAGGATACAGATGAACAGTCATATGGAGAGTTATGTAGGTCTGAAAGGATCCCAAGCACAGGAACTTTGGTTGACATGGAGTTTGGGGTGCACCACCCTCTTGGTTTAACTGTTGACAGACCCACGTTTACCACTCAGCACCCAAAAGCCAATACTCAAGAGGACAAATGTTGGTGGGAGAAAAGTAAGTTTATTATGGAGAAGTGCCAATTGACGACGTCAGAGACTTGCTCTGTCTCAGAGCCACTTCCCCCACTGACGGGGATGCAGAGGTTATATGGACAAAGTATACTGCAGAGGGACCATGAGGGAGATGGGGTATTTGGGGAATTCTGCAGCCATAGTGATTGCAGATATGTGGTGCCAACAGGGTGTCTGCTAACTTGTCAGGCTGATCACAAGTCTTTGTGCCTTGGTAGAAGAAAATCTATTCAATCTAGTATCTGTGTCTCTGTATCTCTCCAGGCTAAGCTTACCTGTAACTAGCTTGTATGTTAATTAATGTCATAGATTCGGTTTAGCCAGTTTTGATGGATGGCTAGATTCACTGAGTCCCAATTTACTGCCCAGTTACAAAATGCTCTATCACCTGTGGGAGGCTCTCTAAACACCTTCATTAAGAGTTTTTATAGAGATTCTATTCTGTAGGTGTGACTGATTAAATCATTGGTCACTGGTCATGAACTCAGTCCCCAGTCCCTCTTCCCCAGTGGTGAGAGTGCAGATGGGCTTGAAATTTCCAGGCTCCATCCTGTCAGATGTTTGTTCCTCAGACAACCAGTCCCCACCCATAAGCTTTCTGGGAGCTTCTAGCCATCAGTTGATCATTAACATAAACCCAGGGTGCACCCTGGTGGTAGAGAGGTTGAGTCTGCCACCTCCAGCCAAGCGTATTCACATATATTCCAAGGATCTGCAGTCCAGGGGAATAATTAGAATGAACAACTAAATAAAATGAATGGTGTCTTCCTCTTTTCTCTTCCTGCCTGCCTACTCATCTTCATTCTTGCATGCACCTTTGCTTTAAAAAAAAAACTCAGGTTTAGATGAAAGGGTGTGTAATGAATAGCAAGAGATACTCCTTTCACCTCTATCACTTAGGAAATTCCAAGTGTAGGAACTAGCTGTATGTCTAAAACTGGGACAAGGACCAAATGTCTATTTCTTATGTCAGAACTGCAGTCATCCCTGTCTCTGGAGCGAGACCAACTTGGTGTTATCCCCATTCCATATCCTACTACTCCAGGGACGTCTGTAAGTTATCTCAGCTCCCTCTTCATCCTCATCAAGTATGCACATCTCCCGCTCTCATGAGGCTGCTGTTACCACAGTTGACAGTGTCAGCCCTCATGCCTGGGAGATACCTGTGGTTCAGTGATAGTGGGGTCTTGAGCTCTGAGCACTACACAGGGCACCCCTGGAGGGGTGTAGGCTAATGAAAGTGCTCTGAGCATATTTAACATAGGCTAAGCTAAACTAGGGTGTTCCATAAGTTAGGTACAGTAGGTGCATTTTCCTATGTAACTTTAAACTGTGTAAACCTGAGTTGGGCCTTGGGTTTCTCTCAAGGAAGGGACTCACCTTCAGCAGATGAAGTGGAGTCAGGGTCTATGGAAGACGCTGCCCGGGGCAGAATTTGTGTTCTGTGTTGCTGGTCCCAGGGCTGGATGTCCCTAACTTTTCCATTCACATGTCTGTTAAACAAGAGAGTCTTGGGTATTTCCTTCTCCAAACTTCTGATGGAATAAGGATCCCTATGGGTTCTTGCTAAAATGGAAATTCCTGGGCCTATCTCACACTCAGCAGCTGAATCAGAACCTCCAAGGGAGGAGAGGAAGCCTTTAGCATAAGGAAGAGCCTGGGTGACTGCTAGCCTGAGAGAGGCCAGGAAAGCAATTAACCAGGGAGGCCCCTTCAAGATGAAATGCCAAAGTCTGTGTCTGCACTTGCACGCAACTGAGGAACTAATTGATACTTTTAATGCAGTCCCCTTCACATTGGCGTCATCCAGGGTTTGTCAGCAAGGCAGCCTGGACCAGTGGTTCTCAAAGTGTACTTCCATCTGCAAACACCTGGGAAACATGTAAGAATTGAGAATCTTTGATTCCACCCCAGACCTAGTGAATCAGAGACTCTGGAGTGCGGGGCCCAGTGCTGTGGGTTTTAACAAGTCCACTAGGGGATCTAACTTGAGAGCCGCTGCTCTATAGATCTTTCTTGACTTACTGGGGAATACATCTCGATAAATTCACCCCTCAGCTGAAAATAAGTAGAAAATGCACCTACTACACCTAATCTATGGAACATCCTAGCTTAACCTAACCTGTGCTAAATATGCTCAGAACACTTTAGCCTACAGTCAAGCAAAGTCATCTAATGCAGACTAATTTATAATCATGTGTTGACTCTCTAATGCAATTTATTGATAATTGTGTCCCCCCATGATCGCAATCATGTGAGTGGGAACTGGGGCTCGCTGCTGTGCCTAGTATTGGGAGAGAACAGAATGCGCTGGGGAAGAGATTAAAATTCAAACTCTAAAGTGTGGTTTTTACAGAATTGCGCATAGCTTTGTTACCATCATAAATTTGAGAAGTCCTGGGTTCAAAGCACAGTTAGTAGGGGACCCAGCTGTATTTGAATGAGTAAACAGGCCAATACAAAGAAGCACTGCAATGTCTGCTTTCTAGATCTGGCTTTGTGCCATGTCGCCATCTGGAAAATGGAGAAGATTACCTTCCCAACAGGGTTGCAAGCACCAGTCAGTTCAGACCTAGACCTCTGATAATTTCCACCACTCACTCTGAAAGCCTGGGTGTCACTGCCTCCGTCTGATAAGATGATCTGTTTCTTTCCCTGTCTGCCTCCCCACTGCACCCTCACATTGTATTTGCTCTCTCAAAGCTGCTGTACACAGACATGCTAATAGCCTCAGAGACAGAATGTCTCAGCTGCCCAGATCCCTGTAATGACAAACAGAAGCAAGATTGTCCCTCCAAGACTGGAATCCATTCACCGAGTACCCACGGCTTCTGGAACTTTCACTATGCTAAGATGTAGAGATGAAGGCTCCTTCCCAATCCAGCGAAAGCTGGTGCGGGTAGAGATGGACTCTAACACTTTGTCATTGGTACTCACTACTGTTACCCAAAGAAATAGAAGAGCAAGTGGGTGCAGCCTGTCCCTTGCTAAGTGCCTGGCATTTAGGTGAGCAGTACTAATTTGATGTCGCTCTTCCTCTATATTCAATTACTTTTGCAAATGTGTGTTTAAATTCACAGATACTATTCCAGGCAGTTCTAAGCACTTTAAACCATTACTTTATTTAATCCTCACATTATTGTTATGCCCATTTTACAGATGAGGGCACCAAGACATGGGGAGGTTATGAAACCTTCCCAGGGTCCCACAATTTGTGAATTTTGTGATTCTAAAATGACTGCACTTCAACTTGGAAGGAATTTCGTAGAGATGGCACCTGCATCCTTACCCTTAAAATGCTGCCTCTACGCCCCCGTCTGAGAAGAGGCATGGGCACACCTCCCCGACCCCTGTCCATGCTGGATGCTTAGCCACAATATGCCAGCCCGACTTCATTTTCACTGCTCTTGTCTCCAACCCTGCCCTCACTGACCATCTCTGTTCTCTGATAGTTTCCTACCTAAGAAAATGGGGATCGTTGTCAGAAACCCCCCAAGAACACATCCTTCATTAGAAGGTCACTAGCTTACTGCAGCCAGACACACAGTAAAAGGGAGCTGGAGGAATTGGTGCAAGAATTTGGCTGCTGCTGGCTAATTCTAAGGAAGGGTTACAGATTTAGCAAATAAAAATAAAGTAATTCCCTCACCCGGATCTTGAACTACAAATATAGATAAAGTCTACCCTATGCGATATTGGAAACATACTTACACTAAAAATGTATTCATGGGTTATATAAAATTCAAATTGACTGTGCACCCTGGTAAAATATTAGTCAGGTCTACCGCCTCTGGCTGGGCGCAGTTCACATACATCCCAAGGACCAGGATTCACCACCCAGGGCCACGGAAAAGCCAAGATTAATAAGTAAAATAAATAAAACTGCTTCTTTCTCCTCTCTCTTCCTGCCTTCTCCTTGCATCTGTTAAAAAATTTCAATTTAACAGCCATGTTGTATTTTATCTGACAGCCTTATAGAGTATTTACTTGACTGTTATCAGAAATCAAGGCCAATTCAGTGGTTGGGATTTTTTAATCTAGAAGGGGAGACAGAGGCAGCACTGGTTAAAGAAGCAGGGACACTTTGTGTATGTCGGAAGAGGGGGCCATTTAGTCGTATATGTGGTTTGAGCGTCCCATGTTCTCTTGGCTTCAGGCCTGGTTCCAGTAGCCCTCGGTGTGTTTGTATCTGTGCACACTGCTCGCATTCAGATGGAGCGTGTCTCGGCGTCTCACTCACTACCTCCTGAGTGCTTTCAGTCTCCCGGGTTGCTGATGTCTCCTGGTGGCCGGTTTCTCTGGCTTCTGGTCTAGGATGGTGTGGGGAGGAAGTTAATCTTGTTCTGGGTCTGTAGGCTGGAAAATAGTTAAGTGGACACAAGACAGATGAATAGGGAAGAAGACAAATTTAATTAGATGAGCCTGGTGGGGTGAGGGGAGAACATAGAGTATGAATGCACCTCTGGCCATTCCAGTGATGTCGTGCAGTCTCTAGAAAGCGGGTAGTGCTTCTAGGAAGGAAACATGGAACAAAGAACTCTGCAATTTAGAGAAAAAGGAATTTAGCAGGGTTATCTATGATGCATCAAAACAGTCCTGACAAACCGTAGCCTGCGGAGGAGAGAAAAGGTTGCAAGGCTGTCCCCCAGTTCCCAGCCATCAGAGACAGACTGTTTTATGGTGGTAGATAATTAGGCAAAACATCCTTCTTGGATCTTCTGTCTCTTAACTTCTCCTAATTCAAAATAATCAGCATGTCACTTACGCACATCCTGGACAGGCTGTCGTTGGTCTCAACAATAGTCAGCTCCCTCTAAATCATTGATTCCCCAGAGATGTTTTTGGTTGTTACAACTTGGGTGGGGAAGGAACTGGATGGCTTCCTACAATACACAGGCAGCCTACAACAAAGAACTATCTGGCCCTAAATTTCCACTGTGCCAAGGCTGAGATGTAAATTAGGAAATGACCCATTTTGAGGTTTCTCTGGGACAGGCCTCCCAGAAGTAAAAGCAATGAAATTAAGAAAAGTGTGTGCCTTTATTCAGCACCTGGTGTCTGCATTTATATCACCTGGAACAGGCTCTTCCCTGGTCTTTAATAATAGGTGTCCAGGTGCACCCTGGTGACTCAGTGGATAAGGCCACCAGGCGCAGTCCACATACATCCTAAGGACCTGAGTTCAAGACCCAGGGCCGAGGGGAGCAACCAAGATGAACAACTAAGAGCTAAAAATGAAATAAATGCTTCTTTATCCTCTCTCTTTCTGCCTGCCTGCCTACTTGCCTTCATTCCTGCCTATACCTTTCCTTAATAAAAATGAAAGTGTCCAATACACTTGCTGAATGAATGAACACACACATTGCATCTACACATGTCTGCCTTGTCTTCAGTATGCGTGTCATCCTGGCCTGTCTGCAGTCTTAAACTTTTTCCTCTCTGAGCTTTAGTTGGAATTCAAACAACAAACTCTGGCCTGACCTCCCACTTGGAAGGCAAGAAAGGAAAGAAGATTGTAAACATTTTGTTTTTTGTGTATTCTTTAGGCCCTTCCAGAATCTTTGGAATAAGTCCTCTGTCGCATATGTGGGGTGACCTGGAGGCCAGCAAGAGGCAATCCTTAGGACAGACAACAAACTGCCACCTGCAGGCCGAATCCAGTCCAGCTGCCTGTGTTTTGGGAATTGAGACACAGCCACACCCATTTGTTTTGTGTTTCATCTACACTACTTCCAACACACATTAAGTTGCTGTAGAGGCTAAAATATTTGCTGTATGGCCCTCTATGAAAGAATTCGATGATTGCTGGCCTGGGAGATAATTGCATTTGTCCCCGAATTCCCAGAGGCAGTCTTGAGCTGTGTAGGTAACAGTATCTCCAGTCCACAAAGAAAAATCATGTGTCACAGGGTTAGCATGAGCTTGGTCTCAGAGGACAGGCCTGTTCTCTTGCTGAACCACACTCCTTGCCTCAAGTAGGTTATCAAAAAGAGCTAGAATAAATCCTCTGGAGCTGGTAACCATAAATGCTGACAGGAGCAGGAGGGTGACACAAACTGTAAAGCTGATCCAGATGAAAATGGATAAATGCTGATTGACATTTGACCACAGTGTTGGAAGACAGTAGGGCAGAGTAGGGACTGTAGCAAATGGAAGGGTAGATGTCCCATAAAAATAGGGCAGCAGGACAGTCCAGTATTTCTAATTTTTAACAAACTAGAAACCTAGATTTTTATGTCAATCTCCTGATTTTTGTATGAAATATCCTTATGTTTAAATGCAGAAACTATTTTAATCGTAAATGACAGGACTAGCCATGTGAGGTAAGCAGGACAAAGCATAGCTGAGTGTGTCCAGAGGTAACCAGAGACTTCTGCTATATGGTGTAGGGCACAGGGAAAGCTCCCCCATCCCTCTGAGGTTTTTCTCAGACTGGCTGAGCAAACAAATTCACACCAGGCAGCATTAATAGGAGAAAAGACCAACTGAATGACAGAGGGATGGAGAATTTATTTACATGGCTGTAAAGTGCAAAGAAATTGTGCAGACCCAAGATGTTTATCTTGTGCTGAAGAATGGGAGAGGGACCAGGGGTGTTAAGGCCAGGGGAGAGGTGTTCATATGAGGGGAGGATTTAATGACAAAATCTTGCCTCTCCGTATTTATCCTTTAAGGGTCTCTGATTATCTGGTCTCTGATTGTTTCTGGACATGATCCATATCTCAGTGTCTATCACTAGGGTGATACCTTCCCTTGAAACTCACAGAGACTCCATTATCTTTTAGCTTCACATACCAAGGTGACCCGTATTGGACAAAGCCTGTTCTGGATATCTTAGGGATCTGAACATTTTGGGGAGACCGGTCCTACAATGACACAGCATTGGAGTGACTGACAAAGCTTCCCTTAGGAAGGATGAGGCCATAATAAGGTGAAAGGAAGTTCTAGATAAGGCAACAGGGACTTGCCCTGGGCTTTCACCAGGAAAACATCCATACCAGCCTTACGGTGTGGCTTCTGGTCAACTCCAGCTGGACACAGAGAGTAGCCTCCTCTCCACTCATCAGGGGAAGGAAGGAAGGAAGCACTCAGCAGACAAAGAGGATACAGATGCAGGAGGACTGAGCTGGGGTGGGGTCGGGTTCTGGGAGAGCCCTGGGGTCTGATGAAATTTGCTAAACTCACCCTGGGAACAATCGACATGGACTTCCAGGGGTCCGCTCACTAATATTCACAAATTGTAATAAAGCTCAGTATTCCTTTCAGTGCATCAAAGACAGATGCACCTTCCTTAGGCAAGTTTTCCTTCACCCTCCCCCCAGGTTATCCTCACCCCCTTTACAGATGAGAAAATCAAGGCCTGGGAGCACAGCCTCGGCCCACAGGCCCCACAGGCACCACAGGCAGTAGGAGTTCAAGCTGGCCGTCCTGCCTATGCTGTTTGGTTGCAGAGTCCATTGGTCAGCTCAACTGTGCTTCCTGGTGGCCAGGAGCCCTGGTGAAGGGGCTAAGTTGTGTCTGGCCGTCACTGTGCCCAGGGGATGGCACCACCAGGCTTGGATCCTGGAAGCCCCTTGCCCCATGTCTTCTGACATGTGTGCCAAAGGCATAGAGAGGCAGATTCTGAAGGCGAGGAACAAAGCTGACCAAACTTTCAGAGAGGTTTCCCAGCAATGGAAATGTGCAAAGTGAGCTTCAAAGATGTGCTAGGAGAAATTCGGGAAGTGGTTCCTGGCACCCTAGCTTTCCTTCTTCTGTGCATGGCTCTCATTCTTCCCCTACTTCCCAGGGATAGAGGGTGTGGTTTTTATTCATGTGATTAATTTCAAAGTTAGAGAAGAACAGCACAAGGGAGTCCTTGTATTAAATACTTTCATGTGTGTGTATACTATATGCTTTAATGAGTGATGACCATGTAGTTTCAAATTCCTGTGCAAGTTCCAAGAATGGGGTTTACCCGTGTGGTTCGATGGGCAGCGATGCTGGGGCATGGACCACATATATAGCTCAAGGACCTGGGTTCAGGACCTGGGTTCAGGACCTGGGGCTGGGGTGAAAAACCAAGAATGAAGCCTAAATAAGGTAAGTTTTTCTTCCTCCTCTTCCTTCTTTAAAATCCGTCCTCTCCATTGCTTCCTCTCTAAAAAAAATAGAAAAGTCCCAAGAACAGGAGACTCCTATGTATCCAATTAGCCTGTTTCTAGATTCACCCACTGTTTGCATTTTGCCCCATTTACTTAATCGTGTTCTCTCTCTACCCGTCTACCCATCCCACACACATATAAGCAATTATATAAATACCCAAATATTCCATAAATATATAGTTTGTCTCTCTATAGGGTGTTACATCTGTAATGTATTTTCTGAATCATTTAAGAACACAGTAGAGACATCACGCCCATTTAAACCTGTGTGTGTTTTCTAGAATCAAGGACACTGTCTTATATCATCACAGTGAATGGTCAAAATCCAGAAAGAGTACACTGGCACAACACTGCTGAAGCCCGCTGTTCCTCTTCAAAGTCTGGCAGTGCCCCAGTGATGTCCTGGCACTGTTCCTGAACCCCTCGTCCTGGGCCCTTCCAGGCTCGCACATGCATTTAGATGTCATGATTTTTTAATCTCGAACATCCCTGTTTTCAACATTTTACTCACTATACATTGAACTTTTTGTTGCAGTGTAACATACATGAAGTATCCAGCTTGACAAATGTTCACAGGGTCGAAATAGCTGGTGCTGGTTCTAGATGATGCCACCCAAAACCAGTCACTTGGTTATAATAGATGAGTCTCATGGTGGGAGCCCAGGGCAGGGACATGTAACCAGCCATGGATTGGGATCACTTGACATGGGGCTGGCTTTGACTGAAGGGCTTATAAGGCTCTTTTTCACTTGGTCTTATTTTTAATTGATTTTATCCAAGGAATGTTGCATTTTAGCATTAACCAGGTTTGAGGGTGTGAGGTATACATGATAGCAAATTTACATCTGTATATGACAGTAGGTTTACCACTATTTCTTTTCTTTCTTTCACTACACAAGTAATTCCCTTTGTCCCATTTGCCCCCCCCCATATCTTCCTATACTCTCTTATTTGCTTCTTTTTTCCCACTAAAAGTCTACTGTTGCTTGATTTAGTTCATTTTTAAAAGTCTATTATTGTTTCAATAGTTCATTCGTTTGCTTAATATGCAGGGCTCTCTTTACATCCTCACCTGCAGAAATCCCCTTCTCTGATTTCAGGGCTCAGTGTGTTTGATTAGATTAAGCTGAACATAAAAAGCTGATTATAAAACTCTAAATTTAACCCCTGGAAGCTTCCTCAAGCCCCCATCAACTGGACTCAGACACCATCTAACCATAGACAAGTTTCTCATCTAGACTGAAAAGTGAGGCACGGGGGAGTGTTCAGGCACTGCTTTTAGACAACAAAGCAAACATATGGGGTTCCGCACAGCCTCCAACTCTGGGCCTGCTCGGTCTCCCGCTCTAGGTGATAAGTCCATTGAAGTTCTTTCTTGCTGGGTGACACCTGATTCTAGCAACTTGTCCAGGATTAGAAGGATTAGCACATCCTTTGCTGGGATGGTAATTCCTAGCCATCTTTGTGTGTGTACAGCGGATACTTCTTTCCCATCCTGAGTGTTCGATGTTATCAGGAGGCAGATGCCGGGATGTGGGAGCTGCATTTTGTCCCTATTTGAGTTTTTCCACCCAGGGGTGGTCCCTAGTCCACATATATGAACTCAGTGGAAATGCTGTTGAGAGATTGTTTTTCTTTTTAATTGTGGTAAAACATTCCTGGAAATTACCATTTTAACCATTCTGAAAAGTGTGCAGTTCAGAAGTATTTACATCACATTGTTGTACAACCATCACTACCATTCATCTCCAGAACTTTTCATTGTTGTCCCAACTGAAACTCTGTGTCCACTAGCCTCCCATTCCTTCCTGCCCTCAACTCATGGACCCACCACTGTGCTTCCTGTCTCATGAATTTGACTATTCCAGGTACCTATATGTGGAATCTGATAATACGTATGTTTGTGACTGGCTTATTTCCCTTAGCATAATGTCTTCAATGTTCATCCATTTTGTGGCATGTACCAGAATTTCCTTCCTTTTTAAGGCAAAATAACATTCTGTGCACCATATACTACATTTTTGTTATCTGTGCACCCATCAGTGGACATGTGGGTGGCTTCCACCATTTAGCTATTATGCACAGCGCTGGATTGGTCTTTAATGAGTATGTTCTTGTTCTCTTGCCCTGAATCCAATATTAAAATTTATTTGATTGGAGATACATCACCAGCACATGCTTGCTGAGGAGATGCATGCTAGGACTGGGGTTAAACCTGAGTCTGTCTTGAAAAATGAAGTTGCCCTTGTTTGCTGGCTGGGAAGGGGCATGGTGTTAATCACACTAGTCTTCTCAGTGGTCAGAAGGGCTTTACTGCAATGTCAAGGAAATTAGTTCAAGCAAATTAAAGTTGTCAGTGTTGCTATAGTTCTGAGTACTCACCAGTCATGTGTTCTTGTTATTTACCTGTGTCTTACCTTCCCTGTAAGCATTGCAAATAAGTTCTTTTCAGGGCAGGGACAATAATTTGTACCTCTTCCAGCATCCATTAAGTTCAGTGCACTAAAGGTAGCAAGTCTCTAATAAACCTGAGTTACAAGGACTCGCAGTCCAAATGCCCATGCTGTGCATTGACGTCTTTAGCCTCCCAATATGTACTTTCTTACCTTCAGTAGGACTTTTCAAGTTTTCACTAAGCAATTGTGGATCTCTTACTTGTAACTGAGGAATTAAATTAGTGAACTGAATTATTAATAAAACAATTTCAGAAGTTGATTTAACTAAAATATATTGGGCACCCATTATACAACTAGTTGGAAAAGGCACTGAAATTACCAACGTGTGTAAGAACTGTTTTTTTTCTCAGAGCTCTCAAGGTCACTAGACCTTCATTTCACATACGGGCTGTCAATCAGCAGAAGAGTGTGTTAGAAATGAAGATCTCAGGCCCTATCCCAGACCTAGGAATCAGGCTCTGTGTTTGAATATGATTCCTGGGTGAGGCACCTGGACATTCCAGTTTGAGAAATATTCATCTGATGGTTATCATTCTGTTAGTTAGTTGTTGTTGTTTTTTTCTGTGCTTTTCTTTTTTTTAATTTAATTTTTTATTATTATTGAAGGGATATTGCATTTTGACAATGACTTGTTTTCAGGTATACAGAGTGGTGTTTTTATATTTACAAATAGCATAGTAGATTTACTAATATCCCCCTTTTTTCTCCCTTCATTTCCTCTTTCTCTCTCTCTCTCTCTCTCTCTCTCTCTCTCTCTCTCTCTCTCTTTCTCTCCCTCTCCCTGTTTTTAGTGTTGTTTACCATATGTCATTTATTTGTTTTCTCTTTACACATCATATGAGTGCCATCATATGATGTCTGTCCTTTTCATTCTGGTTTATCTTGCTAAGCCTAATTCTTTCCAAGTCCATCCACGCTGTTGCAAATGGGAGGATTTCTCCCCTTTCGATGGCTGCATAGTCCTCCATAGTGTATATGTACCACATCTCCTTTATCCACTCCTCTGTTGATGGGCATTTAGGTAGTTTCCAGCTCTTAACTATTGTGAATTGTGCTGCAATGAACATGGGGGTGTTCATTGAATATATATCTCTGGATATGTGTTTTTGTGTCTTTGGTGTAAATTCCCAGTAGGAAATAACTGGATCATATGGAATTTCCATTTTCAATTCTTTGAGGGCTCTCCATACTGCTTTCCAGAATGGTTGCACCATTTTACATTCCCTCCAACAGTGAGTTACAGTTCCCTTTTCTCCACATCCTCTTCAGCACTTTTTTTTTGGATAATAGCCATTCTTTTGGATAATAGCGAGAGGTGATATCTCATCATTGTTTTGATTTGCATTTCTCTGATGAAAAGAGACGTAGAACATCTTTACATAAGCTGTTGGCCATTTGTATGTCTTTCTTGGAGAGGTGTCTATTAAGGTCATCAGCCTATTTTTTTATTGGATTGCTTGTATTTTTGTTGTCCAATTTATTGAGTCCTTTGTATAACTTAGATATTAACCCCTTATTTGAGGTGTGAGAGGCAAGTATCTTTTCACATTCAGTTGGATACCTTTTTGTTTTTATGCAAGTTTCTTTTGCTGAGTATAAACTTTTTAGTTTTATGTAATCCCACTTGTTTATTTTACATTTTATTTGCCTTGCAATGGAAATTGAGTTACCAAAGATATCTCTTAGGTCTATGTATAATAATATTTTGCCTCAATTCTCTCCAGTGTGTTTGATGGTTTCTGGTCTGATGTCTAGGTCTTTAATCCATTTGCAGTTCATTTTTGTATATGGTGTTAAATAATGGTCTAATTTCACACTTTTGCGTGTGTGACTGTTTAGTTCTCTCACCATCATTTATTAAAGATGCTATCCTTGCCCCATTGTAAGTTTTTGGCTTCTTTGTCAAAAAGTCGGTGTTCATATATATGTGGATTTATTTATGGATTTTCAATTCTGTTCCATTGATCTGCCTTTCTGTTTTTATACCAGTACCATGTTGTTTTAATTATTATTGCCTTGTAGTAGAGTTTGAAGTCAGGGAGCATGACTCCTCTGTTGTTGTTTTTTTTCTTGAGGATTGTTTTTGCTATCCTGGGTTGTTTGTTATTCATAAGATAAATTTCATTATTTTGTGTTGTATGTCTGCGAAGAATGTCTTTGAAATTTTAATGAGTATAGCATTGAATCTATTTATTGCCTTGGGCAGTATGGCCATTTTGATTATGTTGATTCTTCTGATCCATGAGCATGGAATATCTTTCCATTTCTTTATGTCATCTATTTCTTTTAGCAATGTCCTATAGTTCTCATAGGATAGGTCCTTCACCTCTTTGGTTAGGTTTATTCCAAGGTATTTCATTTTTTTGGTGCAATTGTAAATGGTATTGTCTTCAGTTCTCTTTCTTTATTTTCATTGTTGACATACAGAAATGCAATAGATTTTTAATATTAATTTTATAGTCTGCCACTTTACTGTATTTGTTTATTACTTCTAGTAGCTTTTTACTTGATTCTTTGGAATTCTCCATGTATATTATCATCTGCAAAAGGTTTGTTTCTTCTCTTCCTATTTGGATACCCTTTATATCTTTTCTTGTGTAATTGCATTGGCCAGGATCTCCAGCACTATATTGACTAGTAATGGTGAGAGTGGACATCCTTGTCTTGTCCCTGATCTTAGGGGAAAAGTTTTCAGTTTTTCTCTCTTGAGTACAATGTTGGCTGAGGCCTTATCATATATAGCCTTAATTATGTTGAACTACATTCCTTCTATACCTATTTTGGAGGGTTTTTAGCATAAAAGGGTGCTGAATCTTGTCAAATGCTTTTTCTGCATCTATTGAGATGATCATGTGGTTTTTTCCTTTTTTATTGATATAGTGTATCACATTTATTGATTTGCATATGTTGAACCATCCCTGCATCCCTGTAATAAATCCCACTTGCTCATGGTGTATGTTGAGTTTGATTTGCTAGTATTTTGTTGAGAATTTTTGCATCACTATTCATTAATAGTCTTTCTGATTTGTATTTCATAGATTTCTGATCTAGTCTTTGTTGTTTCCTTCCTTCTGTTGGATTTAGGCTTATGTTTTTCTTCTTTTTCTAGTTCATTTAGGTGATGGCTTAGGTGTTTTATTTGTGATTCTTCCTGTTTTCTGATGTAGGATTGTATCACTATAAATCTCCCTCTTATTACTGCTTTTTCTGTGTCCCATTATTCTGATACGTTATTTCTTCATTTTCATTTGATTCCAGATATGTTTAAATTTCTTCCTTTTTACTCATTGGTTGCTCAATAATATATTGTTTATTCTCCATTCTTTTGTGGTTTTCCTCTCTTTCTCTTTTTGGTTGATCTCTGGTTTGATGCCATTGTGATCTGAAAAATGCTAGCTACAATTTCAATCTTTGTAATTTTACTGAGACTTGTTTGAGTCCCAATACGTGCTCTATCTTGAGACTGTTCCATGAACACTTGAGAAGAATGTGTATATAGTTTTGGGGTGAAGTATTCTATATGTGTCTATTAGGTCCAGCTCTTCTATTTTGCCATTTAAAGATCTTGTTTCTTTGTTGATTCTCTGTCTGGATGATCTGTCTTTTACTGAAAGAGGAGTATTGAAATCTCCTACTATTATTGTGTTGCTGTCAATATCCCTATTTAGATCTGTTAATAATTGCTTGATATATTTGGGTGCTCCTTTATTGGGTGCATAAATGTTAATAAGTGTTGTCTTTTTGTTGTATTGATCACTTTGTCATTATATAATGTCCATCTTTATCTTTTTTATTTTCTTTGGTTGAAAAACTACCTTATCTGATATGAGTATAGCTGTTCCTGCTCTTTTGGATTTGGCATTAGCTTGGAGTACTGTTTTCTATCCATCCACTTTAAGCCTTTTCTTGTCCCTCAACCTAAGATGAGTTTCTTATAGACAACACAGAGTTGGATTATGTTTCTTAATCCATTTAGCAACTCTGTGCCTTTTGATTGGCAAGTTCAATCCATTTACATTTACAGTAATTATTGACATTTGAGAACTTGCTACTACCATTTTGATTTTTGTTTTCTGGTTATGTTGATCTATTTGTTACTTTGTTATTTTTTGTGAAGTTTTTTCTCTGTGGTTTAACTAGTAGGGCCTCTTTTAACACTTCTTGTAGAGGAGGTATCATGGTTGCAAACTCTCTTAATTTTTGTTTGTTGGGAAAAACATCAATTTCTCCTTCATATTTGAAAGAGAGTCTTGCAGGATATAGTATTCTTGGCAGGCATTTTTTGTCCTGAAGTATTTTGAAGACATCATTCCATTCTCTTTAGCCTGTAGAGTTTCTGCTGAGAAGTCTGAGGTTAGTCTGATGGAGTGCCTTTATATGTTATCTGTTTTTTTCCCCTGGCTACCTTTAGAATTCTTTCTTCATCTTGGATTTTTGATAGTTTCACAGTTATGTGTCTTGGTGTAGTTTTTTTAGGATTTACGTAATTGGGTGTTCTGTTTGCTTCATTGACCTGTGTTTCATTACTTGTTCTAGATTTGAAAAGTTTTCAGTCATTATTGCCTTGAAGATATTCTCTGTTCATTTCTTTTTCTCTTTGCCTCCTGGGGTACCCAGTATTCTAATGTTGCCTTTCCTGATGGTGTCAATTCTCTGAGTGTTTCTTCAGTATTTTTCTTTTTTGCATTTAATTTCTCTTTCTTCTTCTTGGCTTCTTTATGCATTACTATCCTCTATATAACTAATCCTTTCTTCTATGTGGGTTATTCTGGTTCCATAGCTTTCTATATTATTCTTAGTTTCATGAATTATCTCCTTTAAATTCTGAGTTCCTGTTAGTTTTTTCTGTAGAACTTCAATCTCTGCCTATTGTTGATTAATTATTTGTTTAAGCTCTTTGTTTTGTTTATCTGAATTTCTTTATTTACAGATTTGAATTCTTTATCTGTTAGAAAAAAAATTCCTCCATATCTTCACTGTTAATTTCTGATGTGCTGTCATTTTGTTGTGATTCCATTTCCTGAGGTTTCAGGGTGTGTTGTAGTTTTTTATTCCCTCATAATGTGGGATTTTGTTGATCTGCTGTTTGTTTTTCTTTTTATTTTTAATTTCTACCAAGGGGCACTCTATTTTTGTTTTATTTTGTATGTTTGACCCTTACAGGCTTCCATAGTGTGTCTTGCTGTGTCAGAGAGTGAATGTCTGCTGGGTGGGGGTGGGCACGGGGTTAGGGGTGTAGTGGTCATCTGTGAGCATGTAGTTTTGCCACCTCATGGTGGCGGGAGGTGGAGTAGGCTTGTTTTGTTGTAGAATTCTGCTGAGTGTGGCTATGTGACTTGAGTCTGCTGTCTACACTTACATCCCTTGTATTCAAAACCAAAACCCTTGTACACCAAATCATCAGGGTCAAGTCCTTTCCATGGGCTGTTCTTCCAGCGTCTTAGCCACTGGATCCCAAGTCCAAGGGGGCCCAAGCCCTCGGTGTGTAGTAGAGGGTGTGCAGCACCTGTATGCTCCTGTTCGTTCTTTCTCCAGTTTTCTCCTTCTGTGCTTCTCTAGCCGAGAGTTGCCAGCAGTGTTTACCACAGCCCCTCCCCTGCATAGTTTGACTCAGGCTTGCGGCTCCCTGCTCTGTCTGAATTCGTGCCACTAGAGGTTAGGGAGACTGCAGGTGCTCTTTTGGTAGAAGGGCGAGGCAGCAACAAGATCGCTGCTGCTTCTAACCCCAGGCATGTGCTTGGGGGTTAGGATGGCAGCTCTGTAATCTCTTGAATATGATAGCTCAGGCAGGGGAAGACAAAGGCCATGTACTTTTACCACTGGACTCCTGTTTCCACAGTTCCCTTTCATTAGCCAAGAGTTGTTGGCTGCAGTCCTTTCCCTGCTCAGTTTGACTCAGGCTTGTGACTCCCAGCTCTAAGTTCATTTGTGCCGCTAGAGATCGGTGGGCTGCCCCTGCAGTCTGCACCAAGAGAAGAGGGACTAAGCAGCCGGATCCTATTATCTCAAACCCCGGGTGGGTGCTGGAGGTCACCATGACGGTTTTGCAGTCTTTAGAATGTCTGTGTGACCTGCACGGCTCCAGCTAGGCTCTGGCAGGGCAAGAAAGATCGCGTCCGCACCGTGAACCTCTCCTTTTTGGGGGCTCCTCTTTGCTGCTGTAGTCTCCGTTAAATTCCCGTGTCACCCACCTGTAAAGCTAGCTCTTAGGCTTCTTCTGTTTTCCAAGTTGTCTGGCTGATGCTTTGCAGGAAAATCCCTTTTTCTGTGTTGGCTGCAAAACGCCATTTTGTTTTGTTTTCCTGTGCAGCGTATCAGCGACTGCTTTCCATAGACACCATCTTGCAATCTGTGCTTTTCTTTTGGTTTTCTTTTATTTTCTCTTCTTTTGTTTTGATTGTTTTTTGCTTTATTTGGGGGCTTTTTTCATTTTTCATTTTTATTTCTTTATTTTTCCCCATTTTTCTTTTTTTCCCCCTTTGGCTAATTTTATTCTTAATGATGAAAAAGCAGTTGTAAACCTCTTTTATCAAAGTTGTTTTTGTTAGTGTAGGGGAAACACAAGGCCAAGCTAGCACTGGACACTGTGCCCAGGTCCGGTCACATCACTAAAGCAGAATTGCAGGGGTAGGTGGGACTGCCCAGTGGACCCACTTCCTGGGAACACTAGGCACCCTGCTGCCTAAAGTGATAGAAGAGTCTGAGAGGTCTTGCTCTAAATTTATAGTGGAAAAAAATTGGTTGGGTTTTCCAGTAGCAGATTTGGAAATGGAATGTGCATGCCTCTAGGGTATTTTGTTTCCTTAAAGGAAAGTTGTAGGCAGGAGGAAGAAGCATTTTACTTAGTTATTCATCTTGGTTACCTCCCCACCTCACCTGCAGCTCTGGATCTTGAACCCAGGTCTCTGGGAAGTATATGGGCCACGTGCTGCCTGTAGTGTATTTGGCAGGTGATTGTCAAAGTTCAGGCAGGGGAGTAGGGAATCGAGACAGAAAAGGGGGGACTGCATAGTGGGTGTCAGGTAAGGCAGCTGGGGTGTGTTGTACACCCAGTCCCATTCTGCTCAGAGCTCCTCCAGCCGCAAAGCATCCTTGACAGAGATGTGCAGGTATTGTCAGTAGACAGCATTGCAGCCTAAGTGAGCAGTGAAGCGTCTGGACAGGGCAGTACCTGATACATCTAAACTTTCTGGCATGATGAGCTGGGGGTGCTCAGCCAATTTCTTCATCAAAGCTCTGGCTCCTCCTGGGGAACAAACCCTTTGTAATTTAATACATTTCAAAGCCTTGGTGACTCATCCCTTTAACATCACTAATCATCTTCACGAGACTAAAAATGACTGACCTTCACATTTTCTTAAAAACCAAATTCCCTTTTCATAATTCCTCAGCCTTCCTCCTCTCTAAACTAAATATAGGTGCCCAGAAGACATTGTTATACTCAATTTACAGAAAATTTTTTTTCAGTTTTGTTGAGAAATGCTTGGCATGTGTCACGTACAAGTTTAAGATATGCAGCATGATGATTTGATTTACATCTATTGCGAAATAGTTACTGTAATAGATTCATCTAACATCCTTCTTCTCATATAGAGGCAATAGAAAGAAGAGAAAGAAGAAAAGAGGAGGGAAACAAGTCTCCTTGTTAGAAGAATGCTTAGGATTTACTCTCTTAACAACTTTCCTGTATCTCAGAACATCAGTTTAATGTCTATTCCAAATTTTCATTTTAATGTTTTAAATTGTCATCATGCCTCTTCTCTGATTCCTTCCCTTTGAAGTCTGACTCTGTTCATTTATGTTTTGTGTTTTTAACTAAAACCAAGATACCAAATACAGCAGTTTAATGTCCCCTGGGACCATGGCAGCATCCCTTTAAGCCAGCATTTCTTTAAGAATTTCTGCAAAACACTGCTCTCATGAAACAGTCATCACCAAAGCATCCAAGGGCAGCAGGCTGTGGAATCCTGCGCACTCTCCTCTTTCCTGGGAGCCCACTCTGTCTTCTAGGTTCTGATGTCCACCATGACTTTGGTTTGGTTAATCAAATGTTTAGCCCAGTTTTGTCCAATGTCTCCAATGTTACTGGAGTAGTAATCCCTTTGGAAAATAACGCCTGTTCACATCCTGCACAGCCAGCATCAAGGAAGACATCTGAAGAAGTGCCACTTGAGCAGGTGCCTCGCTCTCTCAGTGCATTTGAATTAGCAGGGTCTTGAGTGGTTGAGTAGAAGCAGGGGCTCAGGAAAATGACAACTCAGAGTTTACTGTAGTAGTTATTGTTTTTAAATAGAAAGATAGTGAAATTTTCTTTATATGTTATTGATGTATAGGAAGGAGTGACTGACTCCAGCTCAACCCCTGGCTTGGAATTTAAGTTTATTTGTCGAAAAAAATAGACTGGATATGTGAAGTACATCTTTGAATGTTAAGGCCTGGACTCCAAGAGTGAGAGACATAATTCAATAACTTGACTACTATAATTGAAAAACTCCTTATTTCCCTTGTGTTATCAAGTCCTGTACCACCAAGTGATTTATTGCTGGCACTTCCATTTGGCAATTTAAGCACCTATCAACAGGGTATTTTTATCGCTAAACCCAGGAGTTCGAAAAAAACTTGTCTCATTGTTAGGCTGTTGACACTAGGCTCTATATGAATTCCACCCAGTGAATTATTCTCTTATGTTTTTCCCAAAATGGAAAATAGTTATTTTTATATGAAAAAGTGCTTGTTAAAGAAAAATTTGAAAGTATGCAGAAGAAATAGAAGAATTACCTATATTGTACATCTCACTGGGAAAGAGTTCAATGTACATCTTGAGGCTAATCCAGCCAGAATTTTGTTCTGTTTATAGTTCTGTTATATTGCATAAATCCATAGATAAATATGTTGCCTAAGTGAGCCCAAAGAATACATATCATTTTGCAAGTTTTTCCCATGTAATAATCTGACATATATATCAATAAATATAACAGAATCACCACATTAATAGCTGTATCCCTTTGTATTACAATACTGCACGTTAACTAATCCACTGTTGTTATACACCTAGTCGTTTTTCCATTGTTCGTTATTTAGATTATGCTGCCACAAATGTTCTTTTACAGATGCTTAATTATTTGGGTCAGTTTCTAGAATTATAAATGCCAAATTCAATCATTTTCATACTTACATTGTTGAGAGATATCTATATTCAGAATGACTTCAGGAAAGGATGATTCATTATTTCTCCCCCTCCTGTGCTTGTAGAAAACTGGAGGTGGTAAAAGGGAAATGAGTGTGGCTACAGCTTTCATGCCACTGCATTCCAGAAAAGTAAAAGACAGCTGGCCAGGAAATCACTAAACCAGGAGAAGCGTTAGAAATCCACTGCTCTATTTAATGCTTGAGGAACTGTAGTCAGAGAGGTTAAGCCACCCCCTACCTTTATATACACACAAAAACAAGAATCCACCACTGGCAAGTCTCCTGTTTCCCAGGGCTTGCTCATTGTACAGTAATCTATCTTTGTCAAGCTTACTGCCTTAGTCTTGGCAGACCTCCTCTGAGAGCCCTGTCACACCTGGAAAGGACACCAGGTGGAGCCCAGAGGCTGAATGCCTGCTGGTCAGCTGGCAGCCCCCATTGTGTACATTCCAGGATAACAGCTTCCACACAGCCTGTTTGTCACTAAAAAGACAGCAAAGCAAACCACTAACATTTTACCAGTTGAACCACAGGTCTCTTCAACTTGAACTTCATGAAGGCCTAGATCAGTGTATTTCAGTTCTTAGATGTACTGATGTCTGAAATGTGTTGTCTCTGAAGTCATTTATATCCTGGATCCACTGGTATGTTTATACTTCCAATTTGCAGCTCTTTTTTTTTTTTATAGTATATAAGAGTGTGTCTTATATTTGATAGTATTTTAAATTAAATGGAGCCTATTGTGTTTTTTTTCTCTGTTGTAGAACTAGAGCCTAATAGTCTTACAAACATTTCTTTAAAACATAAAAAAAAGCAAAATCAAACTTAAAACATAGTTGCTAGAATAACAAGGGCCATAGGAAACATTAATGACCACTCGTAAAAAGGAACTTTGTTCTCACATTCTTCTATCCTTTAGCATAGTACTTAACCTTAGAACTCGAAGCCAGGAATAGTCATAAGTCCATGTCACTGACTTCTGAGGTCATTAAAGAATCTAATACAGTGCTGGTCATTGACAAGTGACAAAATGAATCAGGATGTCAACAGAAGGCCTCTATCAGTTACAGTTACACACGTTGATTCCTTATTTCATATATTTATGTATCTTTCAAAAAAGGTTTTCTTTTTTTCCAATGATACACTAAGTTGAAGGTTATATCAGTGTTTACAAGATCATTTCAAATGTTTAAAAAACAAAACAAAACAATCTAACTGCTCTGAATTAGGCTTCTAGAAGTTACACTGAATCAGTAGCACTTGTGTTGGTTGGCATGGTCCTCCTAGCCATCACAACCTATTATATTTGGTGTTGAATGTCTGGCAAGGTAGATCCGCCCTGGTCTCTTTTATGTGTTGGTAGAAGCAATTTAAAATTCAGTCATTAATGGGACCGTGTTTTAAAACTAATGGCTTCCATGCAATAAGAACTTTGATATATGCAGATCAAAGGAGAATTGCTACATTTTGGATGTGCACCCACTTGGGGTTTGAGGGGTACATAATTGAAAAATGTTAAGCAGTGCTGTTATAGTCGCCACCACAATGTCAGCTACTTCCCCATCGTGCCCTGGTCAGGCTGTAATGGAATGGGTGGAGCCCCACCTCCTCCTTGTCCTGATTTACCCCTGGTCTAGAAGGAAAATGAACTGGGAAGTTACCAAGAGGAAGGCAAAGGAGGGCAGCACTCTCATTCATTCAACAACCAATGTATTCCAGAGACCCTCCTGAGCTCAGAAGTTGGATCAGCAAACAAATAGACACAATTCCTGCTCTATGACTTTACATCTACGTGCAGACAACCTGGGAGAACCCCTGACCCCAGGAATAACCCATAGGCTGGACCATCACGCAAATGATCCAAGAGTAGGGTCAAGCAGGAAGATTCAGGGCATCTTAGGTCAGGTTACCCATAAACAGGCCCAGAGCTAAAGATTTTCATGAAAGTGGTTATGAGGAAGTTTGGCCAAGAGAAACTCATAATGGAGTGGAGCATAGAAGGATGTCAGCCACGAGTTCTATTTCAAGCAAAGTTTCCCAAAAGTAACTTTGGCTTCATCTTAAAGGGAACTTGGGTACAGCATAGTGCTCACCTCAGAGTAGTCCCAACAGAGGCAAGGGGATGGAATATTTATATCCTAGCATCCATCCATCAGTGGTCAGGACTCTAGGGGTCCTTCTGGGTATCTGTGTAGGTTCCAGCAGGTTCTGGCACCAGAAAGCCATTCTCCAACAGGACTTTGGGGCTGGCTCTGTAGGGACAGGTCCTCTCCTGACCACTCTCAGGAATCATTAGGGGCCCTCTCTGGTGGAAGTGCAGGTCTCAAAGGAGGCCACTGCACAACCTGATTTTACAGGGTTTTCAGATCTGAGGATGGCCCAATAGGCTACAAGTTACAAAAGTCTGTCCGTCAACACTGTGAGGTTCCCCAGGGGTGCCAACACACAATGGGACCTGAATTTTCTAGGGATCTCCTAATACAAAAATTTCTATCCATTGTATGTGTATTAAATTCTCACTTCTTATCATGATAGGTTCTTGGAAACTATGATTTTAAGGGAAATGACTAATATGAAACCATACCATTTTTATCATAAGCCAACTGACATAAATAAGAGTTAAGTTTCTAGTGTATTTCTGGTCACAAAAATACTTCTAAATAAATACCCGAAACATTTCTAATATTAAGCCATCATTTGTGTCCATTCATTCATTCATTCATTTTCCAGCCCTTTAATTCCAGTTCAAGGTCTTGGGTAGCCAAAGCCTATCCTGGGAGGTCAGGGCACAAGGATGGTGGAGGCTCAACCCTGGACAGGACGCCCTCCTATTTTAGGACACATCACACACACACTCTGTAACAATTGGGACACCCCAGTGAACCTCATGCATGCTGCTTTGGGATGTGGGAGGAAACCAAGTTCCTGGAGAACAGACATGGGGAGAACATACAGACTCCACACCGTGGTCCCAGAGAAGAATCAGTTCTTTTATCATCAACATTATAAAGGAATGACCAGCTTGTTGGGTCCCTAACAAGCCCCATGGAATTAAAGTACCTGTAGAACATAGCATGTGAGTGATCGTCATGGTATTGCACAAGGATTTGTGTCCCCAAACCGATACAGTGAGCCAATGCGATCTGCTACCTTAACCCCACACCTGTCATCGGTGGGATTTGTAAATAGCTAAGTTCTCTCCCCTTCCACCAAGATGCACATCTGCTGTGGACTTAGCCGGCATCAGTCACCTCATGAACTCTTAAACAGCCCAGAAAAGTCATCCCTGGGTATCTTTAATTCAAGGATGAGGAAATTTAATTAGGTCATATTACTCTGAGATGAATTACTTGAAGTGTCAGAGCCAAAGGAATTCCCAGTCAGGCATTTAGCCAAAATTCAACTTTTAAAATATCAAATTATTCACTATGCTTGTTTCCTCTTAATAATACTATCTACTACTTTGAGCTAAAAGAATGAAGCTTCTCACATCAAACTCATTTCACTTAATACAGAGGGAGGGACATGGAGGTGGGTTGCTTGTTGCCTCTTTTCTACTTAAGTGTGTGAAGACATGTGTTTGTTGTAATTCCAAAGTGGAAAGTGGAATAAAAAGATAGTGAAGGTTGTTTTTGGTAAATAAGAGCATTTCTGATTGTGGTTAAGGAGAATTTTGAATTAACAGGGCTAACATGAGCAATTCCATAAATGCTGTTGAGTTCATTTACTCTCCATTTCTAATAAAAAATCGAGGACAGTGTTCTACTTTATGTCTCAAAGACCACCCCCAGACTTTGGGCAGATTTGAAAAAGGGTGCTGTCTGGGCACATTTGTAGACCTGTAGAAGGAAACTTGGGGTAGATATACTATACCAAAATGTAAGGTTAAGGGTTTGGGGGACCTACTTCTTGCCATATTATACTCATTCCGTACTTCCTTGTCCTGACTTCACAGCACACATAAAATTAAATTTCAGGTGAATGAAAGGCCTAAAAGTACATAAATACATTACACGTATACAGGCAAAACTATGTCTTAGACGAAAATAGAGGCTAGTATTTGGAAAGTCTTCCTCAGCAAGTATCAATAAACAAGAACTGTAATGTGAACTTTTGATTTTATTGACATTAAAAGCTTCAGGAAATTCAAAAGACAAGAAAACATTGAGAGAAAATCTTTTAAATATTTGAAATAATGGATTCACAACCATATCTTACACAACTTAATAGGAAAAGTCAAGAACTCCCCTAAATAGGCAACAGATAAATGAATAGACAATTCCACAGAAGAAACAATTCGAATGAACAACAAAAATATAATCAAGGCAAAATGAATTAAAACAATAGAAAGCCAGCTGTATCCATCAGATTGACCAAAATGTAAGCGTTTGATAATATGAATGCTGACAAATGAGGTAAATTATCTACGTGAATACCATAGCATTTCCTTGAGTGAAATTAGCAAGTCACAGGACAATACACCAATCAAGCCATTCCATTGGCTAGAAAAAGTACAGAATGATACCCACAAAACTGTTAACAGGATTATTTCTCAGAAGAAGAAAGGACTTTTGGGCCGTGGCCAAAGGAGATTTGCTTAATTGCAATAATTTATGTTTTTAAATGGAAATGTATTGTTTGTAATTATAATAAAATTTCAAAAAGTGTAAATGCAAACACCCTTGAGAGATGTAACACACAAAGTTTAGGAACCAGGCTGGTCCTGGCAGAGTATCACCTAAGTCAGCCACCTTTAGCCAGCATAGTTCACATACATCCCAAGGACCCAGGTTCATGACCCAGGGCCAATAGTGGGTGAGGGGTAGTAGCCAAGATGTACAACTAAATAAGATAAAGTGCTTCTTCCTCTTCTCTCTCCCTGCCTGGCTGCCTCTGCTCACCTTCATTCCTGCCTGAACCTTTACTTAAAAAAAAAGTTTAATAAACAAACCCCACTCCCAACCAAATGACAAGAATCTAAGATGGCCCAAAATCATTTCCTGGACACTCAAGAAGTGAAGGGAGGAAGCACCATCATTTTTTATTTCCCTGGTGACAGTTCCTGGGGACAAAGATCACATAAAAGTTTGCAAGATGCCCAGAATTCTCTATTTTACTTTGGAGAAATCTCAGCATGGGATATACACATCAAATCGTTAGTCTCCACCAGTTCAGCAGAAGCAAACAGAGCTTATGGGATTATAAAAGCTTGTCACACCCAAGGCCAAGTTGATGCACTTGGGGAATAGGAATTCCATAGCTGAGAGCCAGGCATTTGGCTTTTCCCACACCCTAGGTTTCAAGTCTTCATCATATCAGCAACACTTCCCTTTTTCAAACCACTGATAACATTCCAGAATTAGTCTTGGAATTTCAAGAGTGCTGTATCAGAACTTTCTCTCTAAGCACTTTCTCATTTTATTTTTACTTGACCTTCATGAGAAATTTTTTTCCTTTTATCTACCCCTAAAGAAAGAAAACAAGATTTGGTGTCCCTCCCTCAGCCTCCTTTGCCACTCGGGAGAAATAGGCACCTAGTGGGCTGATCTCTAGATTAGAGACTTCTGAGTAGACAGACAGAAGAAAGATTGGATTCTGTAAACACTGGTCTTTTGTGGATCCAAGTCTGCTCCTCATGATGAAATATTCTTTTTCATAGACTGTTTTATGTATGAGTCCCTTTTAAGTATCTTTTAGCACTGACTCTGCTTCATAGTGATGCTCATAATGTAGAGAATTTTTTAATTAACTGAAGGAATACTGCATATGACATTATATAAATTTAAGGTGTTGACCATAGTGAATCCACACCTGTATATATTGCATTAAGTTCACCGCCATTCAGTTCTTCCTTCACTGTACAATTGATTCTCTCTACCCAATTTGCTTGCCCTCCTTCTCCCTCTGGGCCCATCCATGTTGCTGCAAATGGCAGGATTTCATCTTTTATGATAGCTGAGTAGTAAGTTCATTGTGTATATATACTACATTATTAAGATATACTTTAAATAGGAAAATAATTCAGGAGCATGGAGATGCTTTTGCAATGTGCTTGGTATCACTGTCCTTTAAATCTCCAACACCCTTGCCCCCACTCTATCAGCTTTAGCTTTAGGGGTCTAAGAATGAGCATCCTTAGATGAATTCAGGACTCAGCCAACAAGAGACTGAAATGGGATTTGAAGGCATGTCTTTCTGAACCCAAATTTGGTGTACTCTGACTATTCCATGTTAATAAACCTCCGGGTATTTGCTTTAAACTAGCCTGCCTGAAATTGGATAGACCTGTTGCCTGAAGTGTGACCTCTGTCGTGAGGTTAACCAGAATGATAACAAAATGATACAAATTAGTATAGAGTGCCATGCTAGAATGGAGCAAAGCAGGTCCAGCTTTGCCCAGGCTAAGCCCTTGGTGTGGTCACAAGTGGCCAAGAAGGAATCTGGGCCTTCTTGAATCCTGCCTGGATGTCAGTTGACATGCAAAGCCACCCAGGTAAATACTTAGGATTTCCCTTGCTTTGTAATGCATGGTTTCTCATAGCATGGGAGCCCCAGCCAGTGGATTTCCTTGTAGAATGAAGGAAGAGACCCAGAGAACCACTCCTGGCCTGCCTTCCTCTCTCCGGTAGTCGGTTAGCAGGCCCCCTCCCGCTGGCTGCTTCCCCTTCTGTAGCTGCAGAAGTTTCCATCCTGCCAGCTGCCTTTTCTCTCCTGCTTTAGAAGGAAAGTGCACACACCACTCATTTTCCTGCAGGGGTTAACACACTCAGGACATGTCCTTGCCTTATCAGGATGGTTCTGCTGAGCTCTATTCCTGTCCATGGTTTTATGTTGGGACCTTAGTCACTTCCTATGGAATTATCTGAAGATGATGCAAATCCTACTGTATTTTTGGATTACCATCCAGGGTCTCACCAACCAAGTGCCTTAGAACGAGGCGTTCCATCTCTCTGCACCAGACTTTGTTGCCACCTTCCCAGATGTCTACACTCATCCTGGACAGCCAAACAGTGTTGTGGAAAACAGCACTTGCTTGTCTGCAGAAGCTTAGGCAACCCATTCCCCTTTGTGTAAGAATTCTGGACTGATACAGGGATGTGTTGGGATTGGGTTATGGCAGTGAATTTTTAGAAACTTTGCTAAGAATGCCAATATTTATAAAGGAAAGATGGAGGCAGGAATGAAGGTAAAAGAGGCAGGCAGGCAGGCAAAGATGAGGAAAAAGTATTTTATGTGTTCTGTTTAGTTGTTCATCTTGGTTGCTCCTCATGGACCTGGGATATATGTGGACTACTCCCAACCCCTATTCCATCTACCAGGGCACACTTGGAAAACTAACTTTGGTAAAGCTCTTATGTAGACATTATTATTGACTTTAATGTGGGAAAGACTAAGCTTAAACTAGCCTCCTGGGGTAACAAGTTGTTTCTGTTTACCCCTAAAGAATGAAATTTGGAAGAAGCTGAGGGCCTAAGGGATGAGATCAGGAATCAAAATCAAACTCAGATGTATCTGTGAACAGTGTAGGAACAGCTCGAATCCAATCAGCAGACTCTGGGGAGACCTCAGCGAGGAGCCGATGTTTGGGGATCATTTTTGCTGGTGGAGGGCCTGCTAGGTATGTAATCAGATTATTCACAGAGGTAGGCCTGATTCTGGAACACTAAACTCTGGTCCACTTGTCAGGTGAGTCCTGTCTGTGTCTGGTGGGTGAGTTGGGACAGAATGGTGGGGAGGGAATAATGGAGGGTGCTAAAAAGAACCCTCATCCAGCAGGGAAGGGAACATAGCCATGCAACCTGGTGAAATGTCTTGGCCTGTCCGTCTCTGTGTCTTGGTGTCATGCGTCTCCCTTCTGCATTAGATAAGTGATGTTATCTGTGATCTGTGATTAAGTCTGTATCCTCTAACCAGATGTAGTACATGCACATCCCCAGAACCATAGTGTGGGGTCTTTATTTAGGTATAGAGGAGGAAGCTCCTGTAGGACTCAGAGGTATAGAGATGCAGCATTGTATGGAGATTCCTTTTTTCCCATATCTTTCAATATTCAGCATTGTAAGACTTCTTCCTTTTTGTTATGGGGGTGTGTGGAAAAGAATATTTCCCAGTGAATTTCTCTCCCAATGTCCTCTCAGAGCTCCATCTATAGGCCCTACTGTCACACACAAAAGGGATGGATCAAGCATGGAGGACTTGATTGGCTCTCCTTCTTCCACTTCTAAGTTGGAGAATGCCCAGAGCTATCTGCTGGGACTTCTCCATCTATACTCTCCCCTGAGATTCTCTCTCCTAGTCACAGGTCTTTGAATACCAACAAGTATGGCAGTGATTTCCATATGTATAAATAACTCCATATTGAATGTCAAAAGACATTTCACAAATTTATTTGATAGCCAATATGAAACTCACTTAAAACTTAAATTAGCCATTGTTCAACTCAATGTCTTCTTCTAGCCTAATCCTTCCCCATTTTTCTCTCATCCCAGTCTAAGGCTCTGCCATCTAATTGCTCAGTCTAAAAATTTAGAAGTTCTCATTGATTCTTCTTTTCCCCTAGCCCAAATTTAATCCTTCAGTTTCTATGTCAAACTTTTACTGAATTTCCCCCTCTTTTCTTAATTCCACTGTTAGCACTTTGCTCCAGGTCACCATCACCTCTCACCTGGTACACTATGGTGAGATGACTACCGTCTAATTGGTCTTGCTGCTTCTCCTCCTGCTCTTACAAACCATCTCTAGCAAGCAGTCAAGGTGATCTTTTTAGAACATAAAACAGAAATTAAAATTCCCCTATTTAAAGACCCTGATGGTTCTTATTGTAGAATACTCGAGATCTGTTCCTTCCCTGCCTCTCCTTCCACATGCCTCCCCTGCCTTGGGAACTTCCTCTGTGTGGAGGACTCTTCCCTTGACCTCTTAGGGCGCTCCATCATCCAGGAATTCATCACCTCCTCAAAGACCTGTACTGACCATCCCATCACTAGTAGAGTGAACCTGTAACTCTAACTCTTCCCTGTGACATCACCTTGTTCTATTTTTATTCTGGAACCTCACAGATCTCAGTGCTATGGTGTGTGTGTCCTGCCACCATGTCATCTTCTTGAGTCTTGAGTATGTCATCTTCTCAGTCTTGCTGAACTTGTGGTCGGCATGAAGTGAATAAAGACTATTGGATTAATGAATGAATGGATGGGATCAAAAAGTAAAACAGTCTATAACTACAAATGAAGTTTCTCTGGAAGTCTGGGTAGGCTAAAAACTGCTTGAGGCAAGACCACACTTGTCGAGCTAGAACATCAATTCTCAAATCTAGGGTTCTAGGATTTCTTTACATTCTTAAAAATTATTGAGGAAGGTGCTCTCTGGTGGAGCAGAGGTTAGGTCAATTGCCTCTGAAGGATCAAGCCATATATCTCTGTGTTCAAGTCCTGGGTCCTGGGAAAACTAAGTAGTGTGAACCACTAAATAAAAATTTAAAAAGATGCTTCCTCCTCCTTTCTCTTCCTACCTACCTGCTCACTTTTATTCTTGCCTGCAACTTACCTTTACAATAAATAAGAATTATGGAGGACCCCCAAAAGTTTGTGTTGTTAGATACTTGCCATATTAGAAATTGAGATGACATTTACTAAGTATTTTAAAATGAATAAATGTATACATATTGACATAAATAACACATGAAAAATGACTACATTAAAAATATTAGAGAGCCATAACACCCTTTGAGAATAGCTGCTCTAAACTTTCAGTGCCTCCTTAGTACAAGAAATTTCCTGTTGAATGAGAGGAGAGCTAGGCTCAAGGATTTAGATCAGCCGAAAGGTCCCGGTAGCCTCTTCTCAAGTGCATGGATGAGGATCAAGAACACATGTGCCTTCTGCAAGAAGAAGGCAGATTTTCCCCTGGATTCCCCTTCTGGTTCCCTCACCCACTCGCTTACTGCCTGCCCCACACTGCCCTCTCTCTTCCCTTTCCACTGACAGTTTTCTCCCAAGAAAAGAAAAAAAAAAAGATGAGAAGTTCAATGTCTTTGGAAACTGAATTGAGAAGCTGGATTTTTTTTAAATGTATATTTCTCTAACCAGAGCAATTATTTTGTTTAAATCCAAGGAATTCCATTTTGGATTTTCACTTTGCAAAATGGATGGTTAAGCTCAGTTTTACCAGTGTCTGTTCATTCCTTTTTATATTCATGCTGAGAAACCAAAATGGGTGTCATATTCTTTTCCTTAGGGTGATACTGAAACCTAAGTTCTTCCTCTTTCTAAGAAGCTGCTCCCTCTACTTTTCTTGCTAGAGGACATTCAGAGCCAAGCTTGTGTTGTAAGAGGTCATCTCTGTGCTCCTATCAAAGAGGCAGAAGCTCCCCAGGCTCTGGACACACCTCTTCCACAAGCTGACGTCACACTATTTTTGTCTTTGAATAGCTCATTGACACAATCGCTTCGGAGATCCGAGAACTGAAACAGAAGATGGTGCAGACAGATGTCAACCTGGAGAATGGCCTGGAGCCTGCCGAAGCCCACAGGTGACAAGCAATGAGGCGCCGGGTGTGAGATGGGCGGTTTGGAGCCCTGGTGGTACAGTGATGGTGGCCCCTCATTTTGGGAACTGGGCGTGTAGTGGCTGCTCCAGATGCAGTTCTCTGACGGGTGGGAGTGGCCTAGGAACCAGTTGTCTGCTTGTTTGTTTTAATCACTTTGAAGGCATTTGAGCTCTCAGTCCCTCCTGTCTCCATAACCCGGAAACCTGAAGTTCTGCCTGCCATGTCACCTACTCATAATAATGGAAACAGTAACGCAGTGCAGCAGGAATCTGGAGTGCAAATGAGAATTCAGTGCAGCGTGTCAGTCTCCTGAAGGTTTAAGGGGAACACTAAAGAGAATGGACTCATTTTGCATTCTTAGGTCAGAGAAAAACCAATATTTGCCATACCTGTTAGCCCAAAATGTGATCCTGTGTACTGGAAATTAGACATGGTTGTGAATGATTAAGAGGAGGCAAGATGCTATCCTGGATCAGCATAGCACCTTTAGCACATGATGTAGTAGGTAGAAGGGACCCTCTTTATTTGGAATGCAGAGGGCTGTGTGGGGGTAGCAGGTTAGAGATGCCAACCTTTCCTCCAGTTCTAGGAAGCTGTAATTCATGGCTTGCAAAGACAACAACAAAATGACAGTGATGTGACGATTGCTGCCTTGGCGACCAGATTGATTATGTTTCCCCCTCTGTGTCAGGAAATGGGGCTGAGGTTTTCCTGTGCAGTCAGTGTGAGGGTGAGATTTACAGAGTGGGTTTTGCTTGCAAGTCATGAGGAGGGCTGGAGTTGTCCGTGAAGTCAGGAGAACCCGGCAGTTTTGGTTGTCCGGACATGTTTCAAACCAGCCTGACTTGTTCTCTGTCATAAACTGGGTTGGGAGAGACGGTACAACCACAGGGAGGCACTTTGTAGCTAGAAGGTAGTGCTTTAACTCCTATGTCTCTGGAAGAACTGTATTCCCTGTTAGCTATGGAAATTCTACATGTCTTTCATCTCTTTTCCTTCTCTACAAAAATGACAGAGGTAGACCAGATGACCCCTTAGCTCCCTATAGCAGCACCTAGCATTCAGTGTTTTTTTGAATCCCCTCCTAGACTAGACTATGATTTTTTTATTACAGGCTTCCTACCTCATACTCAGAGTAGCTTTAAGCTCCAAGGAATTTTAGCAAGGGGATTTCTTTTTACCCTTTGCCTTATAGAGCAAAAATTAAATTTGGAGTTCAGGTTGATGACAAAAGAGTGAAGAAAAGAGTTTTAGTAGCACTGATTTCTCCCACTCTGAGGAAATGTAACACTTTGAGATGGATTGAATCTCTGCAGATAGACTCAGAGGGCACAACTATCCCTCCCTGCATATAAGCCATCGAGGTGTTAGGATTGTAAAAAGAGTGATAGCCTGTTAGGATCTTTCAAGACTTTGATATTACTGCATTGGTATTGGGATGGGAGAGCTGGGCAGTCATTTATTTTTTAACATGTTTTTGTCATTGTTTCAAATTTAAGAATGACTATAAGCATTCCACAATAACTTTTATTATTTTTCAGATTTATGTATTTGCTCTTTTTTAAGTAACACTGGTTTATAACATTATATAGATTTCAGGTGTACATCATTATAAATCAAAATCTGTATATATGACATTATACTGGTTGCCCTAAGTCTGGTTTCTGTTCATTAGCAAACAATTGATCCTTTAACCCAATTTACCCACCTATTAACCCTTGTCTCCTGGTAACCACTATTTTATTCTTGTAGTTTAAGAGTTGTTTTTGTTTTGTATTGTTTATTCATTAGTTTTCTTTTCCACATGAGTAAAATCATACGGTGTTACTCTTTTCAGCTTCTGACATTGCACTGAGCATAATTCCCCTTAGGTCTATCCATGTTGTTGCAAATGGCAGAATTTCATATTTTTTTCTTTCTTATACCTGAGTAGTGCTCTGTTGTGTGTACATACTGCATCTTTATCTACTTCTTTGTCAATGGACACTTAGGTTGTTTCTAACTCTTGGCTATTGTGCACAATGCTATAGTGAACATGCGGGTGCATGAAGGCTTCGTTGGTTAACACTGAATTTATGAAATTTCAGAGGCATTTTGTTTAAAGCTTTTTGGGGGGAAAGAAAAGGGAAAGATTTGTCTTTATTTAACAATGTATTTGCCACACTCCAGGTTTTGTTCTAAGTGTGTTACATTTGACAGCTCTTTGACACTCTCCTAACTACCCTGTGAGGCTTCACCATAACCTCATTCCACTGATGCGGGCCCTGCATGATGTGGGAAAGCCCACACTGATGAGTGACTCCTATGCAGGAGACTCTCACCCATGTTTCAGAAGTGTGCAGTGGTGACTTTGATTTCAGTTCCTCCATTTGGCCCTAATAGTGAAGTCAGGAGGACCAGATAACGGAGAGCTAGGAGCTGTTTCCAAAATGAAGGTAGAGCAGACCTGTAGCCCCATGAAACAGCAAGTCAGCTTGACCAAGCAGCACAAAAAGAGATGAGAGGAAAGGGGAGCAGGCATGGGTTAGCAGAGCCACATTAATTGAAGGCCCCATAATGAGGAGCAACAATAACCCACATCCTACCTGGTGGGCACATCCTGGTGGCTGCATGGATACATCACAGTCATCTTCCTTTGTGACATGGTTCTCAGTGTGTGTGAGCTATGACATGGCTTGGCCACCCCAACTGGAGGCACCACAGTGTCAGTTTGTGGAATGCCAAACTTGTGTCCTAGGTTAGGTTGCTCTTCTCTTACCTGTGTCAGCCCTTGGTTGTCTTTGCTGGTTAACATTGAGATCTCTAAACTTTTGTGTGTCCAGGACTCCTCTGAATGTTTTAAAATCTTAAAATAAAATTTGTAGAATAATGTAGAGGAAACAATGATTGAAATGCGGTGATCAGAATTATTTAAATGTGTAACTTCATAGCACAGGTACTTTAGTAGCACATCAAATGACAAGATCTTTTAGTGGGTCTAACAACTACTGTCATCTGGAGGCAGAGAGGAACACAAGCAATACTTCTATACCACCAATGAAAAACTTTGGGGTCTCTTGGTCACAATGTCTTAGCTATGGGATTCTCAAATTTGGTAATCCAAAACTACTGGAATTTGTTGTCTACATTCAAAATGGGAGGAAGTTCATTTCAAAACCAGATTAGTGGTGCATCCCTGTGACTCAGCAGCTAAGACACAGGTCATGGGAAGATCAAGGACCCAGGTCAAGACCTGGTACCAGTGGAAGGGGGAAAAAATCATAGTGAAAGTAAAGAGAACTTTTTCCCTCCACCCAATAGTTGTTCCAGTCTCCCAGCCCACCTGCATCCCATAACACAGTCAGTCCACCCTCCTTCCTGGGACTTACTTGACTCCAGGGACCCCACGCTCCCTGGTTTCCTCTCATAGCACCTGCTACTGCTTCTAGCCTCCTAGTCTCCTCACCTCCTTGCCCTGGAGCTCAGCCTTGAGCCACTTCTCTTCACACCTCCCCTCTTCTCTCCTCCATTTACCTTGAACAGGATTCTTATCAATGTTTCAGTATCCACATCAGTAAAATGGGGATACAATAGAACTTTACATCTTAGAGTTAAGAAGATTGAATGAGGGACAGCACAATGCTAACCCATGGTTAGCACAAGATAGTGTTTTAAAATGAGATTTCTGGAAAAACATCTTAGGTAAACCCATCTAGTCCTGTGGATTTGATGCCATCTGTATACTGGTGATTCCTAACATACATACATATATGTATGTATGTATGTATGTATGTATGTATGTATGTATGTATGTATATCCTAGCCTGGTTCTGTCTTGCCTATAGCTGACCATTCAGCCTGACCTTGTTATACAGACCAAGCTGAATCCTTGATTTCCCTTCACAGACCTATTCCTTCTAGGCTCTGTTTTCTATCCCAATAACCATGTTTCCAGGTGCTTGGGCCTCACAGTTGTCCCTGATGCCTCTCCTTCTCTCAGAACCACCCTTGCATCCATCCTCAATTTCTGACCACCCTAACTTTAATGTAAATCCAGGATCCACTTCTCACCCACACCACCCATAGCCCTCTGGAACTGGTGTGTTTGGTTCTGCTTTCTCTACCTTCTCCAGACTGATGTACAAGCAGCATAAAGAGTGATGCCCTCAGTTCATCTAAATCAAGTCACATGCCTCTTATGTGCAAAACTTTTCAATATTTTTCCATTTTAAACCAAAATCATCACCACAGTCTTCTAGATTCTACAGGATCTAAGGACTCCCCTCCCTGCCCCGCTCAATCAATTCTGATACAGTCTCTCCCTCCATCACATGTCTCCAGCCCCAAACAGCTCCAAATTCCAGCTCTGTGTACTTGCTGGCCCCTTTGTCTGGAATGCTCTCCCTCCGTCACATATTCACTCTTGAAAGTTCCCTCTCTTCTGTCACCTCTACCTAAGAACTATTTGCTCAGGAAGCTCGGGCTGTTAATCCCTGGTACCACTCTACCCTTCCTCACTTAACTAGAGGTGAGAACACGAGATTCAAAGAGAAGGATGGTGACTGGAAAAGAGATCGCCAGCATTCCACTTTTAGTTAGTCGCTAGTACGGCAGTGATGACCATATTAATGGCTCTGTGGTGTTCTGGATGAAACCAATTCTCATTTAGTGTTGCTTTAACAAAAGAAAAAAATTTACTCCATGAATTTCCACCGTGACATAACATACCCAGATCAAGAAATCTTCCAACACCCTCAAGTGCTCACTGCCTATCCCAAGGGCGATCACTTTGCCCACTCTTTTGTGTTGCTGCTGACTAGTTTTACCTGTTTTTTGAACCTCACGTAACTGGAACCACAAAACATGTTTTCTTTTAACTCTAACTTCTTGCATTCAACATTTTGTATTGTATTCCATTTTTTGAGTACAGCACAGTTTATCTGTTTTACTGTTGATGGGTATTTGGGTTGTTTCCAGCTGGAGAGATTTTGAATAATACTGCTATGAAATTCTTGTGCCTATCTTTTGGTGAACAGATGTGACACACTTCACTTAGGAACATAGAAGTGGAATTGTTAAGTGTTAAGATGGTTATATATTCAACTTTAGTAAATAGTATCCAGAAGTTTTCTGAAGTCAGTTTATCAATTTTGCACATCAATCAACAGTGAGAGATCTGAATGCTCTGTTCTTGCTTACACTTAGTATTGGCTACCTTTTCATTTAGTCATGGGTGTATTGATATAGAGCTTCTACAACCATGATGGATACAGACAAGTAAGAGTTCTTGTATGTTGTGACGAGTGTTTATCTTCATGCTGTGGAACTCAGGAATGGAGATTCTAGTTTTGACAGATCATATTTTTCACGTATCTAAGTTCAAGGCTAAAATCATAGGGAATTCTAACCTCACAAGCCATTCATTGGGCGATATTTATAGAAACTGCAATTGTGGAAAGAATTATTTGGAGAGAGGAGGTGAAAGGAAATAATCTAGAATTTATTAGAAAAATATAAGTTCATATGGACTGCTTATTAATGTTTCTATTTTTGAATCCTAGATCTAATAAACAGCAGAAAAGAAAAACACAAAAATCTGGTGACAAAAATCACCCTCTCATATTTGTTTGCTTTAATTTGTTGAGTACTTAATAAGCAGAAATAGCATCTCATGAATTGATCTGACCAAGGCCATTAGCTGAATCATAACTTTAAAATATATATGCTTAAATCTGATACCGCTATTTTTTGAATTTATATTCTGCCTTTAAAATCAGAGTATGTGTCTTTACTCAAACACTATCACATATTTAAAAAATCTGTGTCCTCAATTTTAGGCATTTAAAACACAGAATTTAATGTCAACTTATTTGTTTTCCATCTTTTCCTCTTGAAATTTCAGCTATAAAGAAACAATTCTTTTTTTTAATCCCACTGTTGCTCTTCTGAAGATTTTCAAGAGTATAGTCGTAAGATCATCTGGAAGCAAGTTCAAGTCACCTTTTCACAAAAGTCATTTCACATTTTATCTTCATTGCAGTCTGTCTGTGGTACAGTGTTAGGCAGCAAAGCAAATAATTTCCTCTCTCACCACATCTGGAAATCACCTACTCCACGGGCCATTATTTGGAGTTTGGGCCCCGTTCTAAGTTTTCAAAGCACCTGAGAGAAGGTCACTCCCTAGAGCCAGTCCCACCTGTCAGAAAGATTGGTTTCCCTCCTTTCCTATAAGCTCCAGGATGGATCATCAGAACTGGGAATGCTCACAACAATCATTTATACAGAATATTAAGTATATCTCGTAGTAGCTTAGGTCCCTTAAATAAAGTGTTTGGTGTTATCAAAGTTAAAGTCTCCTTCTTACACACTGTTTGTATCTTAGAGTTGTCAGTGCACATTTTTATTAATTCCTGCCTACTCATCTTTGCCTGTTTGTTTCACATTCTTAAAGTAAACCTGATGGGAAAACAGGATAGAAAAGCAATTTGACTTGGGTTGAGATTGCGTTCAGAAAGATGGTTGAAATCCATCTGTCTGAAACACCCAAGTGACAGCACAGACACAGCTGCTCCTTCAGTTGAGGCGTGCTGGGCGGGGTGTCGTGGTGAGCACAGCTTTGTTTATGATTACTAAAGTCGAACAGTGTACTACTATTTGTGCAGTGAGCTATTTTCCTATAATTCTTATCAAGGTTATTCGACTATGACTAGTTTGATCACCCCTCCCCTGCCTTTAACTCAAGTATTTCCTGATTTCAATCCACCAGGAGCATTTTGAGCATGGGTTCAAGGAATTCCAAGTATTGACCAACTCTGTGTGCATACCGTCACCAATGTAACCACCACTAAATTCAGCTTCAAGAAAATATTTATTTTCTTTGCGTTCTATTTGCCACTATCTTAGACAATAGAGACTACATAACCTAAGGGAGAAAAACTTGTAAACAAATGAGTATTATATAATGGAATGCAGACATAATAAGGACAGTAGCAACTGGATAGAGGAGGCACCTCAGGGAAGAAGCAGGTAGGAGGTGACTTTAGAAAAAATGAGACAGCCTCATCAACCTTCAAGAATGAGCTAAGCAGGTAGAAGTCAAAAATGTCCCAAGCAGCTGTTTAGTCTGTCTTGATTCGTGATATATGATATAATGAGGAAGGTTTAGAAAAAGAACTTTTAATATTTTTTGATTACCCAAGTAAAATTGTACCTTGTAGAGAAAAGCACAATGCAAAAATTAAATTACCACCAGCCTTCCCCTTGAGGTGGAACCACTTTTGATAGTTGGCTACTTTCTTTGCTTTAGTGTGTATCCTTCCAGGTGCATTTGTTTGTCTGTGCTTTTAAATGGTAGATCACACATGAGTTCTCATTGACTTACAAGGCTGTTTTTGGTTATCCTGCAAGGGCATAGTGTCCAAAAAAATGAATGCAATTGTACTGAGAGGGAGCACTAACCATTATAATGGCTGACTTCCCTATCAACTGCAAACTTGGGTACACAGTCTTAACTCCAGAGTTAGACTTGTTTTGCTCTTTACTGACCTTGCCGTGATGTTCTGTGGGTAGCTGCTTATTTTGAATGCAGCTGTAATTTAGTCCAGCTATGAAATAACTGTAGTCGAGCACTTCAGATAGAGAACTGCAAATCCACGCACTTCTGCCTGCCTTCCTGTGAAGCATCCCGCGTGTCAAGGCTCAGGCTAAAGGTCAGCCGGCAGACTGAGACTAGAGCCTGCCTGGCTCCTTCTCCTTCTGTTTTCAACTCCAAGGGTAACCAGAACAACAGGCTCTTTGTTTTCATTTCTTAGGTTTTACAGGAACAAATACACACCCCTGCCAGCTTGGCGCCACATCTGTCCTTTTCATCTCTAGCTGGAAAGTCAAGGAGAGGAAGTTCATGAGCGAAAAAGCCACCCAATCTTCCTCCTCTGAATATGGTGATGCCTTTTCCTCAGAGGTAGATTTATGTTCCTATTTCAGAGTTCTCTACTCCTAGACCTCAGTAGAGACAGCTTAGAATTCACAAGTCCCTAAAAGATTTCCACAAACATCCTCCTGTGACAGACTTTTAGAAATCTTTGTTAGAAGGTTTCTTCCCTCAGAAAGCAACAGCCCTTAGCCATGCAGGAATCAAATCCATAACCCAAAATATGTGTGTGCATCTTTTTCCTTTCAACACTTAAGGGAACAAAAAGTCCTTGAGGAATTAAACTATCAGCTTGCATGATGTAGTAAAACTGAACAAGTCCATTTCTAGCATGTTGACCTCAAATAAGGTCATAAACTGCATTGCTTCTAATCATCCCTAGGAGCTCAGGTGAATATGCAGTGAGTCTTCCAAGAATATCTCTTCCCCTAAGACTCAAAACTCAACAAAGTTCCTCAGCTCAGCTGGCGGTCTCTCTGCTCTAAATGGAGAAATTGGCACATCTTGGTGGAGCAAGGATTAGGTCACTGCCTTCAAAGGAGCAAGCCACCCCCTGGGTTCAAGTCTCAGGCCTGCAGTAAGACAACCAATGTGAACAACTAAAATAAAATTTAAATTTAAAAAACAAAACACGGAGAAATAAGCCAGGGCTCGGTGTGCCCAGAGAACAAATCTGTGCCTCCCTTCTTCTCCAGTCTTAGATATTAGAGTGAGGTTTATCTGCTTCACAAATTCTAAGAAGTATTTTCATGATTGAAAATGTTAGGAAATCATTGGACATCAGCTACTAGGTATTTTTGAAGTTGAAGTCTTTCTGGGAATTTTCTCTTTGCTGTATGTGTATATGTGTGTTTAACAAAAATTGTAACTAATCCTCACCAGAATTTTTCTTAGATGGATTTCTTTGGTATGAGCTGTTGTTTCCTTTCTCTACATAGAAGATCTCTTCTACCAACATTTTCCCCAACACCCAGACCCACCATTTTTCTTTCCTCCAGCTCTAGTAAACTCTTGACTGACCTCCCACCAAATCTGGCATCTTGATCACTGTTTGGCATTTGGGCTGTGTTTGCTTGGTGGTGTGTGACCTTGGTGGACACATCTCTGACTTCAGTCTGGTCCAGAATTCCTAAGACATCCAGGAGTGGTCTCTTGTGTGTGGAAGCCTGAGCCCTTGCGTATGTCCAAGACATACCATTCTTGCCAAGGCAGCTGGTTGTGGCGACATCATGTGAATAGGCTTTGTTAGGCGGAGGTGCAGCTGATGGCTCTACACAGGCAGAATGAGGAAGGGAGGCCCCCAAGAGAGGCAGAATACATGTGGAAATTTCAACACAAAAAAGATCAAGAAAGTGGCATTTAGTCCTTTTTCATTCATCTGATAATTGAGCCTGGCAAGCATTAGATTCCAAGTTGGGACGAGACCAGAATGATAGATGAAGAATACTCAGCTACAAGGACCTGAGAGGAGCCACCCTCAAAAAGGTTCACATTAAATGCTAATAAAGCAAGTCCCCGGCATTCTTTCTAGAATAGTGTTTGTGGAGCCTAAGATGCACACTGCCTTTCTTTTTGAGACTATCTAAAGATTAGGAGATAATGAAATTAGGAGGCATTTTAGAGATTCTACTGAACAGAATCTTTACTCTTAGCTCCCAGGACATTCCGGGCTTTTATACTCTGTTCTTTTCCAATTTTTTTTTAGTAGCAGTTTGCTTTTCTCAGCAAGAATCCATCTTTAGAGACAGGGGAAATCGAGACTAAATGACATGTCATAACAAACCAAGGTCCCACAATTAGAAAGAATCAGCTGAGGCTTTGTTTCAAATCTGATTGTGAGTGCTCTTTCTGTTAAACCACTAACGATTATGAAGCTGAGCAGAGACCAGTCAGGCCTTGATTAAAGCTACAACTTGCCTCACACCAAATAGTGTCTCAGTATAGGTGCGACCACATGTGCCAAAACAGGTGATTTTGATTCCAGGTAAATGAGATCCCATGTTCACTGAATGCTGGAACACCATAGGTGTTTTCTTGGGGCTCCTGCCTTGGCTTCTTCCAGACCTCATCTGGTGAACTTGTCTGACCCGAGGCAGCTTTCCTGCCAGTACTGTCTGCCTCTCCTCTGTGCTTGGCCACCTAGTACCTACCAAGCTGCTGTTGCTGAAATCCTAAACTCTCACTCTCAGTGTTGGAGTAAGGCATTCTGTGTTTGGAGTGCCTATCTCTCTTTTTTTTATTGTATTGAAGGAACATTATATGATAACATTATATACGTTTGAGATGTGCATCATTGTCAATCAGCATGTGTAAATAATATATTAAGTTCACCGCCAGCAGGTCATTTCTCTCCTTCACCATATAATTGACCCCTTTTTCCTGATCTGCCCTATTTCCTTCCCCTTCTTTTCAGGTAACCACTAATTTGGTTCTATAGACTAAAAGCTTATTTTTTGCTTGATTCTGTTCACTTTTTTTTGTTTGGTTTCTCTATATATTCTATATGAATAAAATTATACAATGTATTTTTTCTGACTTATATCAATAAACTTAATTCCTTCTAGGTCCATCCATATTGTTGTAAATGGCAGAATGCCATCTTTTTTAATAGCTGAGTATTAGTCCATTGGAACCTATATCATATCTTCTTTACCCACTCACCTGTCGATGGGCACTTAGATGGTTTCTAGCTCTTCAATATTGTAAATAATGCTGCAATGAACATGGAGAATGTATATATCTCTTTCAGTTTGGAGTGCCTATCTTAAAGGCAGTACCCGTCACCAACGCCCTGTGTTGATAGGCATGGAAATACAGTTCTAGGCTAAAACTCACATTGTCTTTTATGCTCCAAGTCCACTCTTTGCCAGTCAATGGAAGGCTGGATGGTGTGTCCATGAGAGAAGGTCATGAGCAGTGAGGAAGAAACCAGTAAAAGTGTAGAGTTGTTATTCTGGGTTGATTTGGACAGCTTCCTTTTCTCACCTCAGGCCTTAAGATGGCCAAAGGCCAGGGTCTCTGGGGAGCTGTGGTGATTTTGCCACCCATTTCCTGATAAACACAGAGACAATCACTCTTTGTCTCCAGAGACTGGAACCGAGCAGTCAGAGTCTTTAACTGCAGCCTGATTAAGGAAAGGTCTGTGTCAGGAGATTCATGGAGGACCCAGAAGGAAGCTAAAAAAGAGACCTTTATGTTTCTCATTTCCCCTAAAGTTCTCCTTTTCCTCACTCACAGGAAATAAACCTACTGTCTACAGATCACCTTCTCCACAGTCCCTCAGCTTGCCAAGAGAAGGTATTTTGTCAGTGTCATCCTGGGCTAGGCCATTTTAGGATGAAGCCTATTAGCCAGGGAGATACTGTAATCTAGGACAAAATGGGAGTAATGCCCAGAGACAAATCCACAATGAGTAAAGGCATTCAGTGGGAAAGTTTACTTATAGCCATTAAGAGAGAAGAGACAGGATTAGAACATGTTTTTAAGAGAAGTGTAGGAGTTAGTTATGGTAGTAGACATTCAAGATTATGAGCTAGTAATGGTGGTGGACATTCAAGAATTGCTTGAATGGGGGAAAATGGCAAATAGGTGTTTTTTCGGAACAATTTTCCCCACTGAGTCCCAGAGAGAGGTTTGTAAACATCGATTCAAGAAAAATATTCTTTTGTTCCATTTGTCATAGCCCAAATTTAATTTATTGTACCACAATTTCTCTTATTCATCCTAACCATCTTTACTATTGATTTACCTAATATTTTTCTTTAAAATAACTCTCCATTTATATTTATTTTAGAATGTAAATGTAATAAGCCAGCCATAAAAAAGGCAAATACTTATGATTCTACTTATCTGTAGTCCTAGAGTCATCAAAATCATAGAAATGGTTGTAGAATGGTGGTTACCAGGCATGGGGGAAGGAGATAATGGGGAGTTATTTTTTGATTGATATAGAGTTTTAATTTTGAAAGAGCCAATTTCTAGAGATGGAAGGTGGTGACAATTGTACAACAGTATGAATCTAACTATTAAAATGAGGACTGGTCATTAAAATAAAAAGCATTCCTCTGTCTACCACCTTGGTATTCTTTAGGAAATACAGTCAATTTTTAATACACCATCAAGAAGTTATAAAACATCAGAGTTAGTCTCCACATTTTCATCCATAGAGTAGTATTTGTGCATGAATTCTTCACTTTATAGCATGACTGTTGCTCCCTGTTAAAGAAGACTGGCCATTTGATGATTTTTTTAATTGAGGCAACATGTAAATTACCTCACGATACAAGTTTTAAATATGTAAGCTCATCAATTATATGATAAAACACCATGCCAAATGTCTAATAGTCCTCCACCACTGTCTATTCGACCCCCACTACCTTTCACTTCCACCCCTCCACTTCCCTTCCCCTCTGGTAACCTTAGTTCCGTTGTCAGTGCCCATGGGTTGATTTTGCTTTGGTTGTTTGCTTACCTTTTTCCTTTTTATTCCACATATAAATGAGATCAGCCAGTATTTGTCTTTCACCTTTTGATTTATTTCACAGCATAATCCCCTCCAGTTTTGTTCATATTGTCTTACAAATTGTGAAATTTCATCTTTTTTATAGATGAGCAATATTCCATTGTGTATGTACACCATGAGAATTTTTGTGTGCCTGTTAGCCATCTGTGCATCATCTTTGGAGAGTGTCTGTTCAGATCTTCTATTCATTTTTTAATTGAGTTGTTTGGTTTTTGTTGTTGAAATGTGTAAGTTCTTTATATATTTTGGATATTAACCCCTTATAGATATATGAGGTGCAAATTTCTTCTCCCATTTAGTTAACTATTGTTTTGATGGTAGTTTCTTTCACTGTGCAGAAGCTTTTCAGTTGATGTAGTTCCATTTATTTATTTTTTAATTTGTTGCCAATGCCGATGAAATCTCTAAGACTGATGTCATAAAATATATTGCCTATGTTTTCTTCTAGGTATTTTGTGGTTTCTGGTATTAAGGCCAAGTTTCTAATCTATTTTAAATTTATTTTAGTCTATAGTGTTAGAGAATGATCTAGTTTCATTATTTTGCATGTGGTTGTCCAGATGGTTTTTTCACCATCAATGTTGATAAGAATGTTCTTTGTCCACTCTTAGCTCCTTTGTCACAAATTAACTGACCAGGTGCACCCTGGTGGAGTAGCAGTCAGGTCAGTGATCTCCAAAGGACCTCAGTCCACATACTACTGGATTCGAATCCTAGGTCCTAGGGGAAACAACTAGTGTGAACAACTAAATAAAAATAAAATAAAGTGCTTCTTTCTCCTTTCTCTTCCTGCCTGCCTGCCTACTGGCCTTCATTCCTACCTGTACCTTTCCTTTAAAAAGAAAAATTAACTGGCCATATGTGTTGAGTTTATTTCTAGGGTCTTAATTATATTTCATTGATTTGCGTATCTGTTTTCATTTCAGTGCCATGCTGTTTTGATTACTTATGTGATGAATCTTAGGTCATAATTAAGACGTAGGCAAAATCAGCATGGAACCCTGGGTCTGATTTTGTTGTTTGTTTTGTTTTGTTTTATTGATGATAATAGCATTCTCTAGATAATAACCAGCCCTATCAATTTGCCTTGATTCATTCTATGATGTCAATAATCATTTACAAGGTAAAAAAGTCTGGAAGATCCAGTAGGAATTCAGCTCTCAGGAAGAACACTATGTCTTCTTGAGTGCAGTTATCAGGGAACACTTTGATGGAAATACAGGTAGGGTCTGGAAGCTGAGACTTAAGTAGGGTCTGCCACTCAACCCTTCAATTTCCAAATCTGAGGCAGCCCTTGTGGATGAGTCTGGTGTCATATCTAATTGGAGGTTTGGTCTGGAAGGGGCAGATAAACTAACCAGGCATTGCCCTTCTAAGAAGAGTTCCATTCCACACCTTTGCAGAACTTGATATAGGAGACGATGCTGGTGCTGGGGACAGAATTTAGGGAATTGGGAAGAAGATAAAGACTAAACCCAAGTTGTATTTTAGGAGATTGTGAGAAGACTTCCTCCAATTAATTCTGCTGATTCAGTCATTCAAATGTCTCCAGATTACTTAATTTGTAGATCTCATCAATTCTATAAATAGAAGCAAAATAGATTATCTAAATGAAATATCAGGATGACTTTTTATGAAGGTAGATTGCAAATTCTACCTTCTGTGCCTTGTATGAAGGTAGATGTAACAAATTAAAAGGAAGATGGGATAGTGTTTGTGCTAAGGTACATGCACTCAAACATATAAATACATAGAAGGAAAGCAATTGCTTATCTAGAGTCACTGCTCTAGATTAAATCCTATTTAATTTCAAGAGGACTTGCCATTGTTTCTATGAGAAATTAAACTAAAATAATCTCTTTTTTTAGTTGAACTATGATCTCGTAGTATGTATAGAAAAGAAAATACTTAGTACATTTAAAATATTTAATTGAAATAGCTTCCCCCCCAAAAAATTAAGCACATTTGTGACAGATGTTGATTTAAAAAAAATTAACTTGTCTAGTTAATGAAAGGATGTTTTTAACATACATAGAGAAGGTTCAGGGGACATTTGTTTTTTATATATACTTGCTTAATCCCTTTGTCCTGAGGACAGAGACATTTAAACCACTGCATATTGCTGAGATCCATTAGCCAAATGGATATGTATCACCCTTGTTGACAGCAGTAATTTGGTATTTTGCCTTGTATTTAGGCCTCTTGAATTATATTTTTGCTATTTAACAGCAAAACTGAGATTTTTATTTCTAGAAAGTTGTTTGTATTAACTATACCAGTATTTTTTTTCCCACAGAGACAACATTACCAAATTTTTATGTAATGTCTTATTAATTGTCCATCTCATTTATTTGAAAAGACTGGGTTGCAAAGTCCAAGTATATATCTCATGTGTTGTTTGGGATAGAGCTTAGAAAATTATCTATTGAGAAGTACACACCAGCCTTTCTGAATGCACTGTTATATTGCCCATGATGATTAGAAGCTGCATTATAAAATTTTGCCATCATCTGGAGTTCTGAATTATGACAAGAATGAGCATCATTTGGAAACTGCATTGCAAATCATTGGTTTCTATAAGCTGAAGCCAATTCTGTGGATTTTAATAAAAAAAAAAAAAAAAAAAACTAGGCCCAGTATCTACCTGGTTGTTCTATATTGGAATGCATTTTCTGTAGTCACTTGTTCTTGTACTTTCTAGGCCAGTAAAGCTTGTCCTTGGGAAAGAAAGGAATGCAGTGGAAAGATCGTTCTCAGTCTACACTCAGAATAAAAAATAGGATGTGATGAAAAGATAGCTGGTCCCAGAGATCCCTGTCTCCCCGCACCCCCCCCCAACCCCCGCACTGGGAAGAGTCCCACCGTATCTACCACAGAGCTGTGAAGTCTGATTCAGTTGAAATGGGGGTGAACAATATGTAGGTTTTTCAGGATTTTCCCTCTTCCCCTCATTTGTAGGTGTTCTATGGTCTGCTTGGTATTTGAACATATGAGTCTCTCAGAATCCACACGTGAGCTTCCACTCTCTGTGAAAACAGGCCTAAATTCTTGGAGATTGTAGTAGTAGATAAAAGAATTAATGAATTTTATATTCATAAAAATCCAATGAGATGGTAAATCTTTTCCTATCCCGTTTCCTCAATCTATTTTGAGGAATTTCAAACAATTCAAATGTTACAAAAAAAGTTGTAAGAATAGTACCATCCACGTCTGAATTTGTATATGCTGTGTATCTCTTAAAAACTGATGCTTCTTCCTACATAACCTTAATAATATTATCACATTTATCATTGTATCATCAATGCAATATTAGCTAATATACAGCCTTATATAAAAGCCCCCAATTGTTCTTCAGAACTTTTTTATTCTGATTATCAATTCTGTGTCCTCAATATAGTCATCCAGTCTCTCAATTTTCCTTTTTTTTTTTTTAAGGAAAAAAATCTGCCTTTTTTAAGCCAGAAATGAAGAAGAGTGGGTAGACAGGAAGGAAGAATAAGGGGGAAGAAACACTTTATTTTATTTAGTCTTTCAGCTGGATTGTTCCCTCCCACACCTGAGTCTTGAATTGGGAACCTTGGGTTGTATGTGGATTGTTCCTGGTGTGCTAAACCACTGGGCCACCAAGGCATGCCCTCTTTACTTTCCTTTTATCAACCTCATAGCCCGAAAAACAACTTTCATGACCTTGACAGTTTTTAAGGGTTCAGGCAGAAAGGCCCTGAATTTGGGTTTCTGTGATTGTTTTCTCCCGTGTAGATTCAGGTTAAACTTCTTTCAGGTCAGGAAGGCTACCTAAATTATAACTTCATGGAGGAGCACAGTGTGGCACAGATGTCAGCTGTCTCGTTTTTAGAGATGTCAAAACTGGTCACTTGGTTAAGAAGGTGTCTGCCATCTCTCCCCATTGTCAGGGTATGGATCCCTCTTATTAACATTAAGTGAGCTGAGGGGTGATATTTTGAACAATCTTTCACCTACTGATGTTTGCATTCATTCAAGACTCCTATTTGCCTTGGTTCTACGTGGGGTGGAGTTGTTATTTGCCCCTTTCAGTAGGAAAATGAAGCTCAAAAAGAAAGTTGACCAGGTCTCTTATACCAGCTGTCCCATGGCGACCTAGTCATTGCATCCCAGTAGTTTATCTTTTATAATCACTCATTCTTTGCCCTCCTTCATAATTGCATGCAGACATTTGTTTTGGGAATCACTAGTTTGCATTGAGCTTATATGGTTTTTAGGTCAAATTCTCTAGAAGCAGAGCCTGAGTCAGGGATTCTTGTACAGCCATTGAATGGAAGAGTCAGGAACAGCCTGTATGGGATACTGTGAGGGATTCAGGATGGAGTCCGGGAGGAAACCAGGAAAAAGATATGAAACCAACTGAAATCTGGCCTCAGCCTGATCTCACAGGGGCTTTCAATTGCAAATAGCACCTCAGAGTTTGCCCCACCTTAAGGAAAGAATGCTACTTCTCTACACTCTGTATCACTATATAATTAGCAGTGACCCTACTCCCAGGAGAGGGCATTACTTCCGAGGCATATCCAGGAGAAGCAGGCCAGCTGTGAGCTGTTGGCAGTGAGCTATCCCACAGCAGGGGCATGGGTGCCCATCTGGTAGAGGGGATCTGGGTTGGGTACCAACAGCATCCACTACAGGTTTAATATTTCCTTCATTCATTCTTTCCTGAGGGTTGTCTCTGCTCAAAGCCAATTTGTCCTGTAATTATACAGTATGAACCTCAAATGGCTGACTGAATAAAGGTGTTAGCTTAGTCATTTGCAAAGATGAGGCCTAATTTATGGTTGCTTTTTTTATGAGGCCTCATGAATCTTATTCATCGTCTTCCTGTTTGGACCCTGGCTTTTCAGGTTGAAGTCAGTTGTCAGAACAATGTCTTCGTAGCTTCTTGGAACAACTGAGTCGTCACAGGGTGGTACCCTTCTAAGGAAGAAAGAAGTGTCAGTGTTATTTACTCTCAGTGCACATAAGTGCCAGGGTTGCCATATTAGAAACTGTAGAATTTGGGTAAGATACCACCAACTTGAGACTTCAGGGATGAAATGTTTCCTTTTTTCAGATTCTGAGAAGTCTTTGAATGGCATGTGACCCTTGTTCCACCCCTCATCTCCCCTCCCCAAATTAAACTAAACCAAACCACCTAACAGGATCTGAGTTCAAGTGCACATTTTGCTCTTAGGTGTCAACCCAGTGCTCCTCAACCTGGTAGCATCAGAACTTGCTAGAAATACAGTCTCAAACCTACCCAGATGTGCAGAATGTGTCTGATTTATTTGATTTGGCTTGCAGTCTGGTCAGCGAAGCATTATTAAACTCCTCAGACATCTTCTTGGGTAGTGAGGGTTGGAATTATTAGTCTAAAGTCACCCCCTTTCACCTTATGTGAAAGGAATTTTAATGCCAGCTTCAATTTGAAGTTTCTTCACATAGCTTCAAAGGTTCATTTCAAAATACCTGGAGGCCCTGGATGGCATTTGCAGAACGAGAAACTGACCTTTGAGGCACAACCTCTACCACCTGGAAACTTGCAGCAGAGCTAAAGGAAAATTATGTTGACATAACTAAAGGAAAGTAATGTAAATAGTGAATGGAAATTTTAGTTTCTTTAGCTCTATAGAAAGATAAGAAGGTATGGAAAAAAAAAAGAAAATCAAAAATAAAATAAGCCAATAGAAGAAAGATAGATACCAGATGACCTCACTTATAGGTGGAATGTGAATACTAAAAAACAAAGGAAAAGATGAAACGAAATCAACCTTGGACACTTGCAATAGAACTGAGGTTGCCCATAGGGAATAGAACATGGTGGAGGTGGGGTTGGGGCCAGTGGTGGTAGAGCCCGCTGGAAAATGGTTAAGAACACTTGGTCATTTGGTAGAGGGCAGTGTATGTTGACATATATCTTAGGAACAGGAACTGTACATATAGGGAACCTACACATATGAGTTTCTTTTAATATGTAAAATCAAAGTTACTGTAACTTTTATGTAAGAAAATCTCAAAAAGAAGGTATAGTGAGACGTTATGAGGTGGTCTCTGGCCAGCCTTTGTGCTATCATTATGAGTGATATTATGGAGTCTATTCATCCAAAAGGATCACCTAAGATTAGCTTTTTCTTTATTCAACCCCACCTCTTAGCACAACTTCTTTAAAATAAATTTCCCCTCCCTGACTTACGTTTGGTTTCATTCTCCATCTTTCTTGGTACTGGAAACTTCATCCAGATATCCATTTGGGTTTAGATATTTGAAGACCATGTGTACCCCAGCCTGAATCAGTCCTTTCAACATGAGTGATCAGGTCTGATGTTGCTGGTGGTCACTCCAGGACAAGTGTTATGACTAGCTCATTGAGAGCTAGGGGAAGTGTGAGTTCTGAACATGGTATAGAGGGCAAGAGGCTCCAGAGCTTGACCAGTTTTGAATCAGGGTCACCACACCCATCTCCTACCAGAGAATGTCCTTGAGTAAGCTAGCCACTCAAGTGACCTTTGCCTTTTAGTCCGCATTCTTTAAATTCAGAGCCTAGTAGCTCCCTTTCAGGACTGTTGAAAGGAGGTCTGGCCGACGTAGGCATCAGATAGAGAGATACAAGCTACTCTGAATTCATGATCTTATTTGTTGCCTGAAAAGTTGGATACATACCAGAACTCTTCAATTTCTAACTCTGCCATTTCATGGTCATGTATAATTCTGGACAGCTCAATAACTTCGGGTGCCTTAGTTTTCTCATTTGTAAAATGGGGATTAAATATTCAATATGTGGATTAGTGTTGGCTCTAAAGACAGTAATGAAAGTGAATATTATTTTTATTGAGTTATTATTCACATATCACATAATTCAAACTTCTATAGTATTCATTTCAGTGATTTTCAGCATATTCACAAATTATACCACCATCACTATGAATTCTAGAACATTGTCTTACCTCAGAAACAAACTCCATACCCATTAGCAATCATTACCCTCTCTGCATCTTTCTCAGTCCCAAGCAATCACTCCTCTTTTTGTCTCTGTGTTTTTATCTACTCTAGATACTTCATAGAAATAGAATCTACAATGTTTGTCCCCTTGTGTCTGGCTTCTTTTACTTAGCAAGATGTTGTCACAGATCATTCATGTTGTGCCATTAATCAAGACTTTATTTATTCTTAAAAAGGATGAATGACTACTATGGCTGAATGAAATTCTATTGTATGTTTATACTATATCTTATTTCTCCATTCCTGAGTTGATGAAAATTTGAGCTATTTCTACTTTATGGCGGTTAAGAATAATATGAGAATGATTTCATGAATATAACAGCACCATTCCACTGTGAGGTTTTATTATAATATTAGTAATAATGATACTTTGATATGTAAAAATAGATGAAATCCAGGTGCAAAATAAATGTATATATGTGCAAATATGAATGGAAAAACTGGGTTAGAAAAAGAAGTTGGGCTGTTGAGCATTGATGAGTATTACTGAGAAATCTGTTTAATATTAGAGATGTAAAATAAGTATGGAGTAAAGCATAACCAGGTTGTTTGCCCTCAGGAGACTTTCAGTCTGCAGGAAACAAATGCTATGGTGATCACACACTGGGGTGTGTGCTGTGATTGGCCTCTCCAGTGAGGCTGTAGGATGGTCTTGATGGGAACATTTTAGCCCAGCCATTTGACCCCTGCCAATTCTCTGTCTCCTAGGATGGTAAGACACAAAGACGATGATGATGGCTATTCCCAGGAAAAGGAGGTGAAGACCTGTCCCCGAGACTCTGGCTACGACAGCCTCTTCAACAGGCTCAGTATTTTGGACCGACTTCTCCACACCCACCCTATATGGCTGCAGTTGAGTCTAAGTGAGGAGGAGGCAGCAGAAATCCTACAGTCCCAGCCTCCAGGGGTAAGACGCAGAACCACAGAGAAACAGGTTGAGGCAAGCAGGCCTGCTTACTTTAATATAAAAACTTGGAGTTTCACAAAGTTCTTTCCAGTCTGTAGGGAACATGGTTCCCAGTATATACCTGTGTTGTAATACAGTAAAATTCTGGAAACTACAGAGGCAGATCTCAGGAATAGAGCCCTTCATGATTTGTCTATTTTCATCTGCTCGGTTACCATGGGAGGTTCAGAACTTGGCAGAATAGCAGGGTATCTGGATAATGGGGAGGAAAAGGGAGCACTGGCAAGAGGCCCTGGGTCTGACTTCTTTGTTTTTTTGCAAGGAAAGTTGCAGACAGGAATGAAGGCAAGCAGAGGCACGTAGGAAGAAAGAGAAGGAAGAGGCACTTTTTTTTATTTAGTTGTTCATCTTGATTGTTCCTCCAGCCCCAGGATATGAACCCAGGTCCTTTGGATGTTTTGGGACTGTGCCCAACTACTACTCCACCTGGGCATGCCAAGGGCTTGGCTTCTTGGTGCTTAACACTAAGGATGGACCTGGCTATAGGGTCCTTGGTTGCCTCTGCTGTTTTCCTTTCATTATGAGACTGGGAACCTGCCAGGGTCCAGCTGCCCTATTTGGGACCCAGCCTTCAAAAAGTCAACCTTCATATGCTTGTTTGCTCTAGCTGCTAATGTAATTCTTTCTCCTGGACTTTCTCAGTGGTTTTCTATGTAGCTCAAAGTCCAATTAAGTTTCTTAATCTCCTGCTTACCCAAGGCAGACCAGTCTCGTCTTTATCCACCACTCCATGACTATAGTAAAGTTCCTAAACAAATGTTCTTCCGTGATCAGTATTGATTCGTATACTTAGTGCTGTCCAAGACAGTAACCACTTGCCCCATAAGGCTATTTAATTTAAATTTAAATTAAAAAAAATTGGTCCTTCACAGATGGCTAGTAGCTACTAACTGGAAAGTGAAGAATATAGAATGTTTCCATCATCACAAAAAGTTCTATTATGCAGTACTTGTGTACCATGTCTACTTAAAAAATAATAATAAATATGATAAATCACAGATAAAATAAGACTTGAAACAATACCTGACAAGAGAGAGAAACTAAGTAAATGGAGAGGCAAGGAGAAAATTCCATTAGTAGCTAGCTGATTAATGTTGTAACATTGAGTATGATAGTAAACTTTTGGTCTTCCTGTCAGCCAGAGCCTCATAGCTAAGAGAGTCTTTGTTTCTCATATGGCAAAAAGCAGACAGGACTGGGAACTCTGTTGGAACATGCTCAGAGTGATGAGGCTTAATATTCTATGATCTTTATGGAGAATTCCTTGGCTAGCACACCAGATTGTTGCCTCTGGTTTTTATCTTTATTATCAGGATCTCTTCCCTTTGAAGCCTCCACTTTTTGCAAATTGAATGGTCCACTTCTGCATTTCTGAAAAGCATTCTGGAGAGTTAGGTTTGCTGTGTTACTAGACAACAGTCCCCTTCCCTGGCTGGCTTCCCCGGCATTGGGCACATTCATTTCTGTTGAGACCATGTGGAGAGCTAGTCCGGCAGGATGTTCTCTGCCTACCTCATTCCTGGACATGACCTGCCTGCCGTCATGGTGCAGATTGAGGAGCAGTATGGCTCAGGAGAGCCCACCATATGGAGCAAAAGAAATGGCAGTGCTGCAAACAAGAAGAAATAGGTGCTAAAAGAACGTGAAGAAGAGAAATTTGAAAGACCATCCCTGGTCTCATGGGTCCTTGGAATGTCACCACCTTCAATTAATCTACAACTTAAGACAGGGGTCAGCAAACCTCCTGTAAAGAACCTGAGTGTAAATATTTATATATGGTCTCTGTCACAGCTACTCAACTCCGCCATGGTAATGCAGACCCTACCCTGCCTTATATCATATATAAATGAATAAGTAATTTTGTACTTCAATAGAGTTCTATTTGAAAAACAGTGGCAGGATGGATTTGGTGTGAGGTCCATACATTGCCAACCTCTGATCTAAGACTGCAGACATTCAGGAAATAAGGTCTAGAAGTTGTACTTTCCCTGACTTTTGGAGTTCAAGGAGACCCCAGCCTGCCTACATAAGCAATACTTCTTTTTAGCCAACCCAAAGCTGCCTCCAGCAGTGTTTTGGGCTTTTACCCATCAGGATGGGATTAGGAAACATCTGCTTCAGTTTGAGGGTATCCCAGAGACACTGATTCCCAGAACTGATGATTCCATGGCTGCCTCCCCATGGATGCTGGGAAAAAGAAAACTCAAAGGTCTGCCTGTCTCCTTGCCAGACTCCCAATTCCCAATACCCCTGGCCCCCTTTAAAGTGTCTTAGGAGCTATTGACTGGGTAAGTGGAGAGGAATGAAGATTAGGTGGAAAAGCTGAAAGGCAACAGGGGAGAAGTGAGCGATGTCCACATATGGAAGGTCCTGGGGGCTGCTTCAGCTGGCGCAATGGCCCTTTTTTCCCTGGCAGCTGGGTGTAGAATGTCCCGCACTGATTCTTGTCATCCAGCTATGAAGGGAATTCTGTTCATGGACGATGGTATGCAGGTATCATATACCCAGGTTCCAACCTTCTAGATATTTTCTAAACTTGTAATTCTTTTCTCTCCCCTAGATCTTCCTGGTTCGTAAATCTACCAAAATGCAGAAGAAAGTCCTCTCCCTTCGCCTGCCCTGTGAATTTGGCGCTCCACTCAAGGAATTTTCCATAAAGGAAAGCACATTCAGTAAGTGGTCATTGGATAGTTTGATTCTGGTTGATGTAATAGTCTGGGGTCTCCCGAGCAGGCAGATATGGAAAGATCCTTTGTTTTCAGACGGACAGACATAGGTCTGAGTCCTAGTACTGTCACTTATTCACAAAATGACTGGGCAGGGAGCCTCCCCTAAGAGCCTCAGTTTTCTCATCTATATAATGGGGTGATAGTAACTTCAGAGGGTTTTGGCTATTTAAATAATCTGTGTGCAAAGTATGCAGCCTACTACTTTCCATAGGGCAGGGACCTAGCAGAGACTGCCTGTTCACCCCGTTCCTTGTTAGTAGACACTGTTCCCAGGTTTGCTGATGACTAAGCTGAGGGTAGGCTGCAGGGATCCTGCATTTTGATCAGGTCTATGCTAAAGCATGTGTCTGCATGTTGTCAGGAATAATCCTTGAACAGATATGTTCTTTCCAGTCAATTGCTATTTAGAGTCTTCTATGAGGCAGAAGCCAGCCCTTTGGAAGAATTAGCTGACTGAAGTTTTGAAGGGAGAGTGGTGTTCAATACCTTTGGTTTTCTTTCTGCTATTCCATGGTCATTGGGAATGTGTAGTCTCATGAAGCCAGGTTTAAGAGGAAAGATGGAACACAGTTCTGATGGATTGGCAACTTTTGGAAGGACCAGAAGATGAATACACACCCCCAAAGGGGGAAGCTTTGTTGAAATATCATGAGTTAGTTAGCAAGTGAAGATGTGAAGGCCCTAAGAGAGTTTAGAAGTTTATCAAGTGTCTCCATAGCAAAAGGGAGACCAGGATTCTCATTTGCTCTTAATTTCAACCTAAGACGATCTCAACCCCTGCATTTGAAGAAACTAAAGGTCAGTGTAAGGGCAAATATGGTATTACACTCAGCCTGGAATACAGTCTCGCTGAGTCAAATGACCTTTCACAGAGTCTGGAGGAGATAATTCAACCAGCCTCTCTGTGATCAACCTCATGTTCAGCTATAAAATTCTTCCTCCAGATCTCCAAGATCTTTGAAGCCAGGGAAAAGCTTCCATCTACAAAGACACGTGAGCGTGAGCAGTCATTGACCTTGGTGAAGGATTCACACCAGTTAATTTACTTAGGAGGTAATCAGAAGATAGATTTCAACCCACTGTTTTAAAGATAATGAATTAAACATTAGGTGAAATTAAAACGGATGAATCTGAATTGGTTTTTGAAAGCCAGCTAGCAAAGAAGTGATAGATCCAACTGGTTTTTAAATCCTTTCTAATAAACAAAGTCAACCAGAAGCCCTTTCTTCCTTTCCTGTAATAAGTACAGTTAGTGTTTGGGACGACTTTCTTGGTTTTCACTGTAGGTCCATCCCAGCTGAAGATTTTTTTCTATTTTATCATGACTATCACTTCCCAAATCCTCTCCATGTAAGTTAAACTGGTTGAAAGAGCTTATCTGACCAAAGCAGTAACCTGGCTGGAAGTAGTCTCCCAAACCTCATGTCACCATGATGGCCCTTCCAGGCCAATGCCCATCTTCACTATGAATTGTGGTGGATTGGAAGAAGGCCTTGCCACTAAAACATATAGATATTTTGTCATAGCATCTGGATAATGTGGTTTAATAAATACTACCTCATATTTGAACAGATAACTTTTATATAAATTATTCCCTTTAAAATTTTCTGTTCCCACTACTCTCCTTCTGGGAGATATGGAAAGTACTATTAGTGTCCATTTTACAGATGAGAAAACCAAGGCTTAGAGAGTTAAAATGCCCCAGATCAGCTCCCTCCTACTTAACTCACTAAATTATGGGGGTGTGTGTGTGTGTGTGTGTGTGTGTGTGTGTGTGTCCAAGGTGTGGTTTGGGGTGCTACAGAAAAAAGTTAAAAATAAACAAATAAACAGAACAAAGGAGTGACTGGAATATTACAAAAGAAGGAGAAGTCATCTGACTGAGAAAATGAGGAAATCTTCACAAAGCTGAGGGTGTCTGGAATGTTTCTGGATGAGTGACAGTAGCATGTCAGCCAATCTGGTGTAAGGAGGTTGGCAAATACATGGGTCTTTGAAGTCAAACCATTGTGTTCTTCTGGAAAGAAGTACAAAACAGCACACCAGCTTGCCAGGTTTCTTCTTCCTAGGAAATCTGTGCACTTGGTGTGAGGGCATTGAGAGCAGCACACTAGGAAAGTGGGTTTTAGAATCCTTTACCCCAATTTTAACCAAAAGCTGCCTGATGGGAACCTAGCTTACCCTCCAAGCATTGCCCTCTTTCCACCTTGTCTTCACCAGCAGCGGTTGGTCTGGCAGAGGAGGGCGGCTTAGGAGGTTCTTCCTAGGAGAGTTGTCTCTAGTGGTGAGCAGTGGGTGGACCCAAACCTTGCCATGTGGTTATGGTCTTTCACTCAAGCCAGACTAGTCCCTTGACCTCTGCCCAGCTCTGTCTTCTAAACTATAAAAAATAAATAAATAAATAAATAAATTTAACGGTTGTGCAATTCCAGTCTGTGCTGGTCTGTTTACCAGGCGTGGGAGCATATGCTCTGAGTGAGTCAGGGGCTGCACTCCCAGGCTGTTGACTATCGACTGGTCTGTTTCTGCCTGACACGCGTCCTCCCTGCAGCTGGTTCTCATAAGTCAACAGTAGTTGGTTTGAGAGAACCTAGAGGGCCCTACCCACACAGCGGGCAGCCTGGAGGGTCCTTCTTCTCTCAGAATGCACTCAGAGACACTCAGCTGGTTTCTGCACTCTCTCTTTTGCAGCCTTTTCCCTGGAAGGCTCAGGAATCAGTTTTGCGGATTTATTCCGGCTCATTGCTTTCTACTGCATCAGCAGGTAAGGTCTCCCCATTGCTCAGGGCCTCAGGTACCTGCTGGTGTGTGCCACGTAATCAGCTCCAGGTTTCTTGATTAAAGAAGGGCAAAGGGATCTTGGGAGGATGACCATCTATTAGATGTCTATGCAAGGGACATAAATGAAATACAAATTTCATTTGCAAATAAAATGCTCACCAACTCCCAGGTGCCATGCTTATGATCAAAATAACTACCCTGCCCCCTCCAAATGTAAATTCTCATGAATATGATCATCTTCAAACTGGCACAGGGCCTCTTTCACCTAAACCCAGCAGTCAAGGAATATGTGCACACACTCACATGCATGGGCACATACACATGCATACATACATGCACCTACACAGTGCACACATATGCAAACATACATGCACACACCTATGCACGTATCCGAACACACGGACACCTGCACACCTATATGCACACACACACATAAAGGGGCCTGTGATACAGATCTCTAACCTTGAAAGGGCCCAGATCATGTTTCTGAAAACATGCATGCATGTTGATTCCTTCCACTAGCCTGTAAATCACTGTCTTTCAGGCCTATTGAACATTCATGTCCTTTTAATAACTAAAGTGACCTTCTTAGTGTACATGAAGTTAGGCCAAAAGATGGCAATATTAACAAGTGTCAGAAGTGTGAATGTGAAGACTTTCTTTTATTTTTTTTCTATTCTTTTTAGAATAAAGGTTTTCCTTTAAAAAAAAAGAATATTTATTTAGAGAAAGGAAGCAGGCAGGAATGAAGACAGGTAGTCAGCCAGGCAGGGAGAGGAGGAAGAAGTGTTTACCCATCCATTTAGTTGTTTATGTTGATTCTTCACCCCAGGCCTATACCACCAATCTGGATCCCTGAGCTTTTACTTGGGCTATATCATCTGGAGTTACGGATTAACCGCTAACCAGTAGGGGACACCAATCAGTTTTTCCAATTCAGTGTTCTTCCAGTGATTTAAGAATCAAAAGGCTTTATCCACAGAGATTGGCATTGCCTCCTCTTAGGTGGGGTGCTCAGTAGGCCTTTGCTTTTTCTGACAGGCAGCTGGCAGGATGGAGACATGCACATTCATTGCCTGCACTGTTTTCAAAGTTTAGTCTCCCAGCCATCACACCCTGAGATTTAGCAGTTTTGTTTTATTTGAACTTAAAGATTAGGTTATTTCTCCAAATTTAGTTAGACATTCATCGGTCTAAATGTTAAGAGGTTTGACCCTCCTGCGGGTAGGAGCTGTTGACTCTGGAGCTCACTGGGCCTGGGGGAGAAGCCCCCTTCAGAGAGAAAACCTAGTACTGCTGGGAGCAGAAGCCATCCAGGGCTTCATGTAGAATCTGACCAGAGCCCTGTGAGCCCAGGTGGGGTCACTGGCAAGGCGTGGGCAGGTCCCTTGACCTATATGAAGAAATCTGCTGCCCAGAATGAGGAGGTGGTCAGATGCCTCCACCTCACCTCCCCTGGATTCACACCTGGTCTGGAGTGAGGTCAGTCCATCCCTCAGAGTGAATTTCAACACCAGTATGTTGGGATGAGGTGACGTTTGCCTGTGTTTCCTTTCTATCGTTTGCTTGCTGGTGTCGGTTGTTGTGAAAGATAACTCCCATAAAGCAGTACCATACTATGTTTCAAGAGTGCAGTTTCACACCCTGATAAATGCACACTCACCATCAAAGGTCTAATTACCATTCCGCTATCTAATTGGCCCCCTCTGCCCATTCCTCCCATCCCAAAATATTTTTGAAATATTTCAGTTGGTTATTATTACACAGAGATGTATAGAGAAGAAAACAAATACTAAGATACATTCTGGTCACCAGTGCCTAGTAGCTCTCTGTGGAGTCAGTGTGACCAGTGTCGAATAGAACATACTTTTCACATGTCCTTGTGCATAAGAATCACCTGGATCTTGTTACAATGCAGATTCAAAATCAGAAAGCATCTGGAGTGGTGCTCAAAAGTCTGCATTTCCCAACTGGTGCTCTGGTCACACTTTGAGTAGTGAGGGGTTAGAGGAAATGATATTAATTATGTCGGGGTTTTTCTCTAATTGTGCTGGGTGCCGTGTGTGCATTCATTCTAATCCTCATGGCAGCCCCGAAATTAGGATCATGAAGACCTCAGCTCAGAGAACCTGAGAGACTGGCCTAGAATCATTAGTCAAATAGAAGATGTGAAGCAAGACCTGCCTGATACCAAATCCCATATACCCCCACTCTACAGCGCCACAGGCTTGGCGTCCAATATACCTGGGTTCCCGTCCCCACTTCATCCCACATTTTCTGTGCGAATAGGTGCCAGGGACTTCTCCATCTGTGCCATATTATTCTCCTGAACTATGCAAGGACACTGAGTTTTCCATGGGGCATATGTGACCACTGTGAGCTAAAGTGCTTGGGGCAGTGCCACAGCAAGTCTCACGGATGTTTGTCTCTTCCCCTTTAGAAATAGGACACTGAGCAGAGTTAGAAAAAAAAATAAATCCTGTCTTTGCATGTACTAACACTCTTGGATGAGCATTTATTCCTAAGATGATGGTTTTATTTTGGTGATTTTGGTTACACATGTTTTCAAAAGATGTAGATGCGGAAAAAGTGCCCCGTGTGTGTGTGTGTGTGTGTGTGTGTGTGTGTGTGTATGTGTGTGTGTGTGTGTTTTGTTGTTGTATGAGGAGATTCTGTGTTGCACCCTGGCTGACACAGCAGGAGAGGACTCACACAGCCTCTAATTTTCTAGTAGATCAAAGCTGAAAACCAGCCATTAGCAAATGACAGAGGTGGTTTCCTGTCATATATGTCATTAAGAAAAACCCACACCAGTCATGTGATGTTTAGGTTCAGGTACTGCACTGGGCAAAGTAAACACTTAAATTAAACGCATGTTGGTTCTTTTGTATGTGTGACTTTCCCCCCAAATTGTGTAAAGAGAATAGATTTTAATTAAGTTGATATTGCCATACAGACATGTGTTTGCATGACGCTCTGGCATTGCAAAGTTCTGGTACCCATTAATCTTCATTTAAGATTATAATCGCGGTCACTGCCTCTCCCAGATCAGGTAGTGGCTATTACAAGCCCTGCTATCACCTGAGGTTCCACCTGCTTCACAGAACAGATGCAAGTGGGTATCAAAAGGAGGTTCACCACATTCAGGGGCAGGTGAAAGGGTCTCACGGAAGGAGTAGGTGACCCAGGCCTTATCCCCAGCGAAGAAGAGACTCCTGATCACCCACGCTTAGCATTTATGTGGGTAGTGTGTGAGGGTTCTGTGACACCATTACCGTACTCACGTGTGCTTTTCGTTGAACTTGCTAGCATGTTACTCATTGTCAACAGCCCCAAGGGTTCCAAAATTCTCCAGTCATCCAGATTTAATCTGTTTCAGTCTAGAAAATTGCCCAGTTTGACTGTCATCAATTTGACTGTAGTCATGGCATCTTGTGTTGACAGAATACAAGCAGAAGCTCCAAGTTTTGTCCCTCAGTGACTCCACCATGGCCACGATGGTCCCTTTGCTGTTCTTCACACATTGGCACCTGTTGCTCTTCTGCCTGGAGCATTCTTCTTACAGTTGACACCCTGGCTGCCTTTATATTTTCAGTCAAACACTAGCTTCTCCTGAGTCCTTCCCTAGCCAACACTCACAATTAAATGCTCCCCCTGTTGCACTGTATTTTCATCCAAGGCATACATCCCCCTTCTCGTTTTCTGTAACTTGCACATTTGTTTATTGCCCCTTGGTATTCACTAAAAGGAAGCTCCGTGCAGGCAGGGACTTCTCTTGGTTTTGCTCCCAGAATATGAAATAAGACTCAGTACATCACAGATGACCACATCATTTATTAAATAAATGAATATTCTTTGTAAGACCAATACCACCACTGAGAAAATAACTCCCTTTTGTTTAAGTCACCACTATTACGGAATCTTCATTCATTCATTGATTTATTCATTCACTTATTCCAAACACACATTCTCCTTGTCTGTATTAGGTGAGCCCTGAGCCCCATGGGGAATTTCACCTGGGCTCAGAGCATGGTATTCATCTTATAAATGAAAATGGACAACTGTTTATTAAGTTCACCTCTGCAAGGAGTCATGGACTCTGTTTACAAATGGCAACTATTCTCTGGCTGTGTGGCAGGACTTGCTGCCAGCTCTGCTTCTTTCTATTGAACCCGATTCGCTACGATGTTGCAATGTATGTGTTTGCCAGTCTGCAAATGGCCCCATGATGCTTGGGGACAGGGCTGTTGATGAGTTCCTTTGAGACCTCCTGCCGAAAGTATCCAGGGGCAGCAGTAGCAGCAGTAACACTGTGTGGGATCTAAGCAGAAATGTTAAATCTCCAGCCCTACTCAGACCTCCTGAGTTAAGAGTAGGCAGTCTGGCAAGACCCTGGAGGACTCGGGGGCATGATGGTTAGAGAAGCACCACCTTAACACAAGAGGAAGTTTTGTCTCCAGCACACAAAGGACAATGCATGGCTCTTGCTGAAAGCTGTCACATGTACAATTGGCAGCTATTCATTGAGGATCTGCTATGAGCAAAGTAATATGTCATGGTATAGGATGCTGGGCCCAATAGTCAGAGCATCTAACATAATGTTTTGTAAGTGTGATCCATCTACCCACGTAGATTCTAATATTGACTCCAAATAGTCTTAGCTACCCAGCAGGGAAATTTGGTCCTCTGTACAGATAATGAAACCATGCAGGCTTCTCTCTCAGCCTGTGTGATAAATATACACCGGAATAGTTATCCTGGGATGCTATCAAAAGTAAATATAAATCGTTTTAAGTTAAAACATCTCTGCAAAATAAATAAAAACAAGAGATAGAAACAAGGCATATAATTACAAGTATTCTCTCTTTTTTTTGAAAAATCAGGGATGTTCTGCCGTTTACCTTGAAGTTACCTTATGCCATTTCAACAGCCAAAACTGAGGCTCAGCTTGAAGAACTAGCCCAACTGGGACTAAGTAAGTAGGTGCTCCTGCCCAATCCCTCTGGAATGAAGTTACAGAACAGACTAAGTGTTGGCAGACTAACGATACAGCATTGCATCAAAAAATGATCCCCCTCTCATGACATAACTCAGCCTTCAATCCCTGAGGTCCCTGAATCATATTTTCAGGAAGTCTTTTGCCAAGACTAACATTGAGTGAACACTCAAAGAGACAGTGGCTGCATTTGCTTGGGTCTCCACCACTGCACCCCCATTTCTCCCATCAGTGAGTTCGGGCTGCCACAGATGTCCAAGTCCTGATGTAATATAAACTTCTGTCTTTCCTTCCTGTGGAATCTTACTGGGAAAAAAATAGTGCTTGTCGGAAAGGGAAATCCAATGTAGTACATCTCAGGTTTTATTCTAGAGGAACACATGGCATTGACCTCATGTCAGTGCCTGGAGGAATTTGACAGCCCAGGCATCCAGAAGGACATCTGTCCAACTTCCTCTCTAGTTGTTTGATTTGGTTCTGGTGCTCTGGACTGCACCCCTCACCCTGAAATGCAACCTTGCTCCAGCCAGCTGGACACTTGCCTACCCCTCATACTCCTTTACTGATGCTCCTAAAGCAACCCCATTCTGCTGGACAGTAGCTAACAATGGACCAAGATTCCCCATTTCACTTCTTCGTCCCGTTGTCATAGGGAATCCATGTGGGTTTGTCTTTTGCAAACATATTTTCTTCCTACATGGGAAGGGGACATTCTCTCAAGATCCTAAGGCTTCAGTCTTTAAATAAGTTAGCAACCAGACCATAATATGTGAATGGAAGTTTGGTTGAGATTTTAAAGTGCATGTACCAGGATTCTAAAGACCTAAGAAACGATGATACTTGACCCAGCAAATAAAAAAGTGCATGTTTTCCTCCATTGGCATATGTTTCTCTTATTCTAAAGAACTTATTGAAGTGAGTACCATTTCCAAGGGAGCCTGCATAATTCATGGAGAAGTCTGGTAGCAGCTTCCTTCAAGCCCCCTTCTGAAACTTAGGTTGCTTTGGAAGAACTATCATTTGTGTCCGAGGATTGGATAAAAGAATTCTGATGAAAATATTAGGGCCTGGTAAATGTCCTAATGAAAAGTAGCACCAAATCATGCAACTAAGGTTTCTACACCTTCAGAGAGACTTTAAAATACTTCTTGAATTTAAATGAACATAATCAACTAGATTGTAAGACTGTGTAAGACACAGCTCCCAGTTCAGTGGTCAGTGTGCAGCGTAGGTGGTCCTGTTGAAGTTGAAGGACTGAAGGATCATGGATACCACTTGGGCCCTGCAAAGATAAAGGCAAAACTAACTTGTTCTAGGCGCCATTATCCAGAAGCAAGTGAGATCTAATTAATATATATTCAACATATAATTATCAATGTGTATATTTTCTGTTATGTGAAGAGACAGCACTTTTAGAAATTCTTTATCTCATGTATTTATTTGTTCATCCAACAAATATTTATGGAGGATCTGCTGTGTGACAAGCACTGTGCCCCACACCAAGGGTTCAAAAGATAATAGCGTTCATCTTTACCACTGAGGTTTAATGAGAGACACACTATACATGAGAACTAAGTGTTCTAAGCCTTATAAAATCTTATAACCATGGCAATAGAAGTCTAAGGAGGACTCAAGGCACTTCTACTGAGGCCTGCATTGGCATACACACACACCCGTGGCCAGCCATTGTGTGATTTAAATGTTTCTAGCCTCCACATTAAAAAAAAAAAATTAAGCCACAAACCAAATTCACAGTTATAATTTGTTTAATATAGTGTAACTGAAATATTATTTCAACACATAATCTATAAATAAGTAGTAATGAAATTTTCCATTCTTTTTATTCATACTCTTTGAAATCATGTATTTTATCCTCACATTTCTATTTAGGTACTACATTTTCACCAAAAGTGCATGATCTGCATTTAGACTTCATTAAACATGAAGCTGGAAAAGTAGATTCACATACCCAAATTCCAGACCCACTTAAAATGTTTTCCAGTAACTGAATCGAGTCTGTTTTTACATGTAAATTGATTGTCATTAAATAAAACCTAAAACTACATTCCTCTATTATGCTAGCTAGATGTCTAGTGCTCAGTTTGTTGGACAACCCAGAACAAGAGTGGAGAAAAAGAAGGATGAAAGTAGGGGGTACAGGAACCCCAATATCGGACATGTTCACAACACGGAAAAGGCAGGGCAAAAGTTCCCCGCGTCAGCCTCTCTCCCCATGCCTCTCTCCCCATGACCAGCCATCCTGTGCCCATAACATTAAGCAAATACAGCAAAGCAAAACTAGACAGCGACCTATTCCAAATGGAACTGACAGCAGGCAACATTTATCATGGCCACTGGGCTACTGACTCCCTCGATTTGCCTAGAAAAACAGGCCCTTCTGTGAAAGGACGAGCAGGTAGAGCAGATAAGCTGTGTGCACTACTCCTCAGTGTTGAATATGCATGGCTGTGACAAGGACTCTAGCAGAGTGGGGAAGGACAGGACGCACAGCAGACCACAAAGATAAATGGTTGAACTTGCACTTAGCATATGCATTAAGTTTGTTTTTTTTTTTTTTTTTTTTTTTTTTTTTGCTGATGGGACCGTGCTTCTGTTTTTCCTCCATTCGAGGTTTTAATGCTGAATGTGTAAGAACTCAAGCAGATTGTGCAACATCCCAGGCCCAGCTGCTGGTCCTGCCCATTAAAGGGGAACTTGAGGCCCTCTAGGGAGGGCATCCCCAGGAAAAGTTGATTGGAAAGGGCTGTGTTGCTCTGCCAGTAGCTTCATTACACTGCAGCACTTTCAGGTCTTCTCTTCCTCACCTGGGGAAAGACTGGACTGGGCTGGTCTGTTAGCCAAGTCATTTCTCAAGGGCTTCAAAGGTGAAAATCCCTTCTGCTTTCCTGTAGCCCAAGCTGAGTCTGGCAGCATTCCTACCTTTTCCAGTAAAGGAATGCAGTTAAAGCAAATAAGACACACACACACACACACACACAAAAAACCCAAAACCAAAACACCCAAGTGTAGCTCCTCCCACTTCAAAGACATGTGTTGTCATGCAAGTGTGTTTTTGACTTTGTGAAGGAATGGCCCAAGTGTACTGCATTTACATTCTTGTGTTCACTGATAATGACTTTCAGATTTTTGGAGCTCTCCAGCTGACAACAAACCCCCAAACCCTCCACCTCCCCATAGGCCTCTCTCAGACGGTGCTTGCCCTGCCTCGCGTCAGCTCTGCCTTATAAATGGAGTGCATTCTATAAAAACCAGGACGCCTTCGGAGCTGGAGTACAGCCAGACCAACGGAGCCCTGTGTTTCATTAATCCTCTTTTCTTGAAAGTGCACAGCCAGGACCTAAGTGGAGGCCTGAAACGGCCGGGCACCAGGACTGCCAACGCGAATGGCACCGAGCGGCCTCGGTCCCCCCCACCCAGGCCCCCGCCGCCCGCTATTAATAGTCCGCACACAAGCGCTCAGCTGTCAGGGACCGCGGGCGCGGCGAGCATGCCAGAGACCGTCCACCATAACAAACATGGGAACGTAGCTGGGCTGGGAACGAAACCAACCCCCATCCCTCCCCCTCGGTCGAAGAAGCAGGCTTCTTTCCTCGACGCAGAAGGCAGTGCGAAGACCTTGACCGGCGGCCGGCCTGGCCCTCGCGCGGAGCCCCAGCCCGAGCCGCAGCTGGAGCCCCAGGCAGAGCCAGACCCGCCTGCAGCAGGTGGCGCCCGGCCGGAGGCAGCCCCGGGGGAGTGCACCAGGGCCCAGCCCGTAGCCCATGACTCACGGCCCCCGTGGCATGGAGGCAGACAGCGGCTGAGCGACATGAGCATTTCCACTTCCTCCTCCGACTCTCTGGACCTGGACCGCAGCATGCCCCTGTTTGGCTACGAGGCGGACACCACCAGCAGCCTCGAGGACTGTGAAGGAGAGAGCGACCAGGAGACCATGCCACCCCCCATCAAGTCCAAGAAGAAGAGGAACAGCTCCTTTGTGCTGCCCCGGCTGGTCAAGTCCCAGCTCCGCAAGATGAGCGGCGTGTTCAGCTCCTTTCTGACCCCGGAGAAGCGCATGGTCCGGAGGATCGCTGAGCTGTCCCGGGACAAATGCACCTACTTCGGCTGCCTGGTGCAGGATTACGTGAGCTTTCTGCAGGAGAACAAGGAATGCCACGTGTCCAGCGCCGACCTGCTGCAGACCCTCCGGCAGTTCATGACCCAGGTCAAGAACTATTTGTCTCAGAGCTCGGAGCTTGACCCCCCCATCGAGTCCCTGATTCCCGAGGATCAAATAGGTAAGTGCCCACTTTGCCTTTTTTTTTTTTTTTTTTTCAAGTATCAAAGAATACTGTTTCTCTTAGGACAGTCTGCGCCTCACCTGATGAGAGTGGTAACATACCTGATGCTGCTTATTCTTTTTCTTTGTTTTTGGAATCTAATTTCTTTATTAAAGATGCCCGAGTTGGGTAGCATCCCATCTAGCAGGTAGACAGGCTCTGACTGTGACAGATCCTTCAAGTGGACTTCCTATGAGAACTGAGGCTGCTACATGCCAGGGTGCCAGGTTTGGGGAGCGACTGATGGAAACCCAAGTGGTTCTGTTTAGGGACTGAGCTTGTCTTCTGAGACTCTGATTTTGTCCTTGTATGTGGGACACATCTGTCCAGTGTTTTCTGCCATCATAGTGCTGCCTTTGGGGCGGCGCTGGCTGTTGTGTTCTGCTTTATTTGGGAAATAAACTTCTTATTGCGGTACAGTGTGAGGTTGGAAGTGTGTAGAGATGCAAGAGAGGACACCTGTATGACAAACTGTCACCCTGTCATCCTTCTTCCATCAGGAAAATTGCTCTGCTGCTGCTAATTCTAATCCCATGGAATTCAGTAAGAGGTTGGGACATAATCAAAGAAACAAAGAAATAAAAAGGAAAAATAAAAAAGGACAAATTTATATTTTTGTGCTTTTAAAATAAGTCACATAGATTGGAGGTCACCTGAAAGGTGTTTTCTCTGAAGGCAAGGGTAAATTATTTCTCTGTAACCTCATTGGAGTGCTGAATTGTTGTGAATAGTTACTTTGGCCAAGGAAAATTTAAGCAATCTTTTTTTCTAGGGCAAGAATGTTGACAAGATTTATATATATATATATATATATATATATATATATATATTTGTAATTCCAGAAGGTTAATTCTCAAAGGCTCATTCTCAGAGACCTCATTCTCTGGGCAGCAGCAGTCAAAAAAGCGACCAAATATTTCCAGGCCATTCATAAAGCTAAATCCAATTTCGTCTTTCTGATTGGATCTGGTTGGCAAAAGTAGTAAACAGTGTGAGGCAGTGAATCGACTGGACTCTCTCTTTCTGTCTCTTTTTTTCTCTTTTAAGTGAATTTCAGCAGCTTTTTTATTTTCTCATAAAGGAATCAAAGCCTTGTTTGTTTTCCTGTGGTTTGAGCCAGGCATGGTTTCAGTAGGGTGTTGAAGAGAGGCTGGAAGGAATGTTTCTTTGTACTCTGCCTGAATTGGAAAAGACTTTAAAGAGAAGGCAGGCCTCCCTTGTCTCCATACTCCCCAGATCCTCCTCTCAGGTGAGAGTAGCCCAAACTTAATATTAATAAAGACCCCAAACCTGCTTGAGATGCTTCCTCTGAGGGGCTGGGAAGCATGAAGCAGGCTCTGATGTCAGCCCTGAGTTATGCAGCGCCAGCCAGCCCACAGAGAAAGGCTCCCAAGGGAACAAGGGCCTTCCCAGCCTTCCCCACTGATATGTGGCATCAACCAGAGTGTTGATCCAGGGAAGTTCTTCTGCCAGTTACTTTGTAAGTCAAGTTCAAATAGGGTACTTGCTCTTAGAACACAAGGCTTCACTTTCTCCCAAAACAAACATACACCCTGTTACTTCAAAAGAATGCAGCTTTTAACTTAAAATTTAAGATCATAACAAGAAGGGAAACTTAAACCTATGGAGCCCTGTTTGAGCCAGGCAGTCTGTCCAAGGGGTCTCAGTGGATCCTGACCCACCCCATGAAGCAGGCAGCCCATGGGGAGTGGAGAGAGGTAGGACTTGACCAGGGGAACCCTTTCTACCAAGGTCACACTAGCTGGTAACTAGCAGGTACAGTATTTGAACTCCCTTCATTCAGATTTGAAATCTGTGTTTTTTGAACATCACCATCTGCTGCTGTTTCCATTTACATTTTCTCATCAAAAATTTGATTGGAATAATTGGAAAAAATTTAATTGGAATAGCAGGTTGCTTCTTTGTTGGGCAGCTCAAACTGAAGCTCTCTGTGGAGGTGCCACCTTCTGAAGCATTGCCGGGCTTCTTTGTTGCTGGGTTTGTTTTGGCTTTTTAGACTTCTGCATGAAAGAAGACCTTTCATCATATCTGTTGCTTTCCCAGTGAAATCAGCATTCTGTTTTGAAAGTACAGTGAAAAGGCTGGGTTTTTTAAATTAAGAGGAAATTGAGCCAGAGGAGAGGAAACCTGAGAAACTCATCACAAGTCATTTGGAGGGAAAGAGGTGACCCTCATTAGAAAACCAGTCCCTTTAAGTATGCAAATTACTAGATTAACACTCTGACAGAAAAATGGACTTATCTAGTTGTCTATGCTTTGCATATTCCTAAGAGAAGGTCTTACTACTTTATTAAGGGGATATGTTAGTACAGTGACTGCTTTTAAGCCTCATAACCAACTAAGGGCTGTTATATCTGTAGGTTTTGTTCATGTTTTGCAAATTTAGGAATAGAAGTCAGGATGTATACAGTGACTTATAGAAGACTATGCTGATGATAAGTAGAACTTGCATTCAAACCAGATCTCTCTCTGTCTCTCTCTCTCTCTGTCACTCTCTCTCTCTCATTTGTTCTGAACAGATGTCCAGTGTGCTTTTCATAAGGCTTTTCAAGAGCATCAGTTGGGGTTCTCTACTTTTAAAAAAATCTAGTCTTGTCCTCCTTTCCCACAACTTTTGAAGGAGATAGCTCTCAAGCAAGAGATGGGAATTTTAATGTAAAACCTAGACTTATAGACCACCCATCCTGGAATCAAGGAAGTTACAGGAGGCATTTCATTGGTTTAACTTGTGAAAAACTAGAGCATTATTTACATGTGAAAAATGACTGTGTATTCAGAAGTGTTTCTTTAATATATGGAGATTGTGCTAATCAGTCTTCTTTGGAGATTGGTTCTTTGATTGCATACGAAAAAGTCAATGAAATAGTTCTTACCTACAACTGTGTGCTACTATCATACCTTTTAGATCCACAGGCAAGAATGAAATGATGAAGTCAATCTCAAAAATGAAAAATTGCCACTCCAAGTGTTTATGACCTATTATAGAGAATTACATTCCATTGAGACTACTCTTTAAAGTTTACTTCCAATCAAAAACCCTGCCATAAAAGTTCTTGAATAAATTTTAGTAGACTCTCATCAGCTTGGCTCTCCTGGTTGGAGAATAAAGCCGATGAGGGTCAGAGTGATTTCTCGTGTGAGCTAGTTTGGCTTTATTCCAGGTCACATATTGTGTTTCCCTTCTGGACTGCTATCTGCCCCTCCTCACTCCCCACCCGAAAGTGGTACCTGGAAGGACATACAGACACTTTGACAAAAACTAAAAAGTACGCACAGCTTTGGTCTCCTACACAAACCTCTGTGGTTAGTAACTTCAACAGAGAGAGGTATATTCATTTCTGGTGTTCTACGCTAAGACAGGGTATGACAATACTCATTCCCATATGTGTTCCTTTTTGATGAGTTTTCACATCATCTCACTCTTGACTCCAGCTTTTCCAACCAATGGGAGAAACTGGACCAAAATTTCTGTTAGTAAAAATCTCCATTTTGCAGGACTTGCTGTATCTTTGTGGTTAGCATCTTGGTTTTATTAAAGCAAAAGAATTTTTATCTCTGATTTGGTATTAATCTTGGTAAAACTCTCGTTTTCAAGCCTTATTTCAAGAAAAATAAGACATTTCCAACTCCAAAAATGCCAGTAATCCCAAAATTTCAATTTTATTCAAGTTGCTCCTCCATGCTATCAACAATACAAAAGAGGCAGTGTTTATATTCTTAAAGACCTTAATTCTGTACATTAAATTATGTATTTTTTTCTGAAAAACACTTCAATTATTTGAGGAAAAATTATCCTTAGATTCAATGCCCACAAATTTCAGAAAGAATGTCAACTTATGTTTCTGTGTACTTTTTTGTTTTTTTAATAGTGGTTAATAACGACATAATGGTTTGGTTAGAAACCAGAGAGCATAGCATGAGTAATGAGGAAGGTTTGAAGTGACTGCCCCAAGAGTTAGACAATAACAATTACTTGGCTTCAAATCTTTTTCTTTTTTATGAGTATTTAAGTATGGCTCAAGCTTTAATGCCCAGTGTGACTTGTTTTTTTATTTTAATTCAGTTTTGTTTCAGTCCTGGACTTAGTGTCTGATCTATTTTAGATAAAGGGCCATTCTGAGAGATGTGGCCAGAGAGGAATGCAGGTGCCCAGGGGAGATTAGAGCCTTGACTCTGACTTCTCATCAAGCCCACATGACCATGTCACCTGAAGAAGTAAGTGTCCTTGGACAGTTGACAAGGGTGGACAAGAGAAAGACGAACTTTCCTGAAGAAAAAAATGAAACAAGTTTAGTAGATAAGAGACAACAAGCAGCTTCTTTCATCTCATAGGGTATCATTTGCTGTGTAACTTTTTATTTTAGGGCATTTCCATTGGACGTTATACCCACTACAAGAGGGTTTAAACCCTATGGTTAAGAATCTCTGCCCAGGAGTCCCTGACCCCATGATACTCTGCACAGGGAACTGATAGTCCAGTAATTCTGGGAGTCTTGCTTAGTAAGGGTTAGGGGATAGCATCACAGAATAGGTGGCCAGAGCACATGTGTGCTAGAGTGTGTTCTGACTATATCCCTAGAATCTTCCATCTCACCAGAGATAAGCACCTCCCAGGCAACATCACCAGATGAAAGAGGAATTCAGGTAGGAATTGAGTGTTACCAAGAGACTCCTGAAACACTTCACTGATTGAAATGGAAGCCTGAATCTTTGGAAGAGTAGAGTTTCCACTCCTCCACTCACTCCAGTGGGTCTTGGGTGTGTCGGTGAGGCACAGATGGGCCCTCACTGTCTGGATCCTACCCCGGGCCAGTCTCACTGCTTGTCTCTCGTGAGTAGCCACATCCTTGGGACATGGCCCTGCTCCCTCACTCAGACACAACCGCTGTGGAGGTTCTTGCTTTCTGTCCAGGGCCACGGGCTTCCTTCAGTAGCAGGAGGTCACAACCCTCCATTGAGTCAGAGTCTATTTTCTCTACAGACCAGTGGGAGCACCAGCAGAACCCCCATCCACCCTCCCTGCCTAACCCTTCAGGGTTCTTGATGGTGTACCAAGCACTGTTGTTTTAAAGGGAGCAGAGGAAGAAGTGAAAGGAAGGATGGCAGGAAGAAGTAGAGGGAAGGAGGGAGGGAAGGACATACTTTTATTTATTTATGATTTTTCCCTCCCCCTCTGTCCCCATGCCCAGGTCTTGAACCCCAGTTCTTGGGTTTTCCATGGGCCTGTGCCCCAGCTGTCACTTTAGCTCCTGAGCCACAAGGGCACATCTATGGAGCACTTTATATAGAGTCCCCTTCAACCTCTTAATGCCTTGGGAAGCCCCATTTCCATAGATGAGGAAATAGAAGCTTAGCAGCGAGGTTAACCCAGGATATAAGCTGGATTGAAACTAACTGATATGAGGAGGTACCTTTCTGGTCCCCTTTATTAGGAAGTGGACGACTGCAGAGGTAAAATCACACCACATCAGGAGCCACCTACTGTCCATGTGACATATTGGTGGCGTTACCTTGACGACCACCCATGGTCATGTTTGCCGGGTTTCTGCTCTTTCAAATTAAATGTCCCCCTTTCATACTCTGTTCTCTTGAAGCACAGCTAACACTCAGAGAGGGGAGAACTCAACCCCACCTCCCCAAAGCAGAGATTCCGCACAAAATACTTGGAATTCTTCTGTAAGGAAAGATTGATCTCTTCTGTCTGCCTTCATTTTATTGTCTTTTACTAGAAGGTACTGACATCAGTCTGATAGATTCCATACACAGATATTCCATGAATATAACTATCCTTTTTGTGATGTCCTTCCTTGGAGTCCACCAAAATCAACAGAATACCAGAGAACCCCCAACCCAGTGCCCAACATCCAAAGTTGGAACCGTCTCTGCTGGACGGGCGGAATCTCTCTTAAATGAGAAAGCATCTCTTATTATGTATGAGCTGACATATGCATTGTGAATGGTACTCAAAGGAGACCAGGTTTAAGACATCGCTGCGGGTTGACAGGGATCTCTGCAGGGTGCAGGGGTTGGGGGCTTACTGCCCCTCACTTTTCAATAACTTCATCCCGAGAATCATTTCATGTAGCCTCCAAAGGAGGGATTTTCAGGTCAATTCAGATGACCCCATGCCAGCACCCCAGGTCTGGTGTTCAGAGATTTCTCCAAGCAGGAAATCTGCTTTGCTCTATGCCATCACAGAGACAACAGAGAAAACAGAGAATTCAGGTACATGGAGAGGAGAAGGTGGGCAAGTGAAGAGACCACCCTGCAGAGCAGGAGGGCATTCCTGGCAGGGAACAACCTGGAAGTCACAGGCACAGAGGGCATTCCATGTGGGGAACAGCATGTGGGATGGCAGAATAGGAGGGTATTCCAGGCAAGAAACAGCGTGTATAAAGGCACAGAGACATTTCAAGTGGAGAACAGCATTTGATAAGTCAGAGAAGGAGGACATTCCTGGCAGGGAACAACATGTGGAATGGCAAAGCAGGAGAGCATTCCAGGCAAGAAACAACCTGTGTAAAGGCACAGAGGCATTCCAAGTGGGGAACAGCATTTGGGAAGGCAGAGAAGAAGGGCATACCTGGCAGGGAACAACATGCAGGAAGGCAGAGAAGGAGAGTATTTCCGGTGGGGAACTGCATGTGAGAAGGCATAGAGGGTTGCAATATCGTTGGCGCTGTGAGAATGTGGGCTTCTTCATGGGAACACAAGAGGAAGAAGGAATGGTGGGCAAAGTGGAGCAGATTGCCAGGAGCCCTCTGAGTCTTTAAAGTGGTGGGGAGTTTGTATAAATATCAGGAGAAGAGTCAAACTCTTTAACAGTCTCTCTAGTCCAAGTACCAACCAATCAAAACAGATGCTGCTCATAAACACCTGCAGACCAGTGAGACAAGTCAGGATGTCTAGAGCCTGGAGTGCACAGAAACTGAGCAGGGACAGCACTATCACCCAGACCATTCCCTCATAGTGAACCCCAAACTCTTAGTGATTACCTCAGCCTACCCTTCATCCCTCATCCTTTTTCATCTGAAATGGGGCTGGGGACTCTTGACTTTTCATTTCTATGGCTCTGAAAGACGCACAGCTGCCCAACAGCTTTTGAAGATGACAGGTGGAGACAGTACGAGGTTATAACAAAACACTGGGACTTTAAAGTCAAGAAAAATACAAAGGACCAAACTTGAGATCTTCTGTCTTTGTACCTGAATGGATAATCAAGAAGAGGGACAGATGTACAGAAAACCAGATGGCTTTTCAATCAATTTATCCAAGTGCTTTCAGTCAACCAAGCAAATCAGTTAATACCAAAAACAACAGATCAGCCTGAATTATTAAGCCTAGTGTCCTTTCAAAGGAACAGAGGGAACCAATGATTTTTCCTGTCTTAGGTTCATGTACATATCTCAGGTGTGAGAACTTAATCCTCCCAATAATCCTGTCAGGAAGCTGTGAGTGGTTCTATTTTACATATGAGAAAGCTGAGGCTCAGAAGGGTCATCTTTCTTCATAGTCCACTTTTCTCAGCTGCCAGCTCTGCTGAGATGGGATCGATCAATTTCCCAAAAGAAAGGCAAGAGTATGTGGTGGTTCAAGGTAAGAGTTCAGGCAGGGCGGCTGGGTTTGAGATCTCCATGGCTGCTGCTGAGTTGTGTGTGCTTAGTCAAGTATTCTAACATCTCCATGCTTCAGTTTGTTCAGTAGACGTGCTCCATCCTCTGATAATTGCTTGACCCTTCAAAATCCAACTGCTACAACCTGTGACATTTTGCCTGACACTTTATCATGCCATCAGACCCCTTGTCCACAATGGGTGATAAAAACTGGGGAATTAATGCCCTTCCCGCCATCTTGTCCTTGAGAGAAGAAGATGACATTTCCAAGTCCTCTGACAGGCACTGAAAGGAGCAGGTATAAAAATAACCCAGCTACCGCTCATCTGGGGCATTTTTTACCTGTGTCTTGGACTCCCAGCAGGCTTAAGCTCCTACTATGCAGGGATAACTGGCTTGATAAAGGACGAAATGTTGACTACCTTACCTCCCATCTCATTTCCCCTGTTCAATACCAGTGCTTCCCCCATTTACCTCCCAAATAAACTACTTACAAGTCCTTGTCTAAGGATCTGTTTCTAGGAAAACCCAAACTGAGACAAATAGGCATTATGTATCTACCTCAGTCTAAAGTTTATTTAAATACATGTAAGGTGCTGGGAGCACAGTTCTAATTAATCCAATTATATAACAAAAAGAATATAATTTAGTATATAAAGAAAAGAGCAACTCATTTTGCACTTCTTGTGCAAAGGGAGACCAACCATGCCATCTCCTGACTTGTGTGGTACAGGAACAGCCCTTTTTGTATCATGACTCCACCTATCTGGGAAAATTGTTTGACTTCTAAACCTCATGTCCACCTACAAAATGAGTTTGGCACTAATTCCTACTGCACTGAAGTGAGCATTAATATATTGTGAGGTAATACATTAGCCCTTTAACATAGTAACTGTACAAACAGATGCCCCCAAATGTTAATAATTATAGGTATTTAAGTTTCACAAGTTGAGTTCCCTACAAAAAGCCACCTCTTGCCATCAAACAATACCTTATTTCTCCTACTTTACTTTTTAAAGTAATAACCAGATGCTATGACTTAAACCAAGAAGACTTGTGATCTAGCCTCATTATTTATCATAGTCATTTAACTTTAGTTGCAACCGACACATTTTGAAGAGTATGTTGTTTAGACTCTGGGTACTGTTAGACTCCCTTAGAGAATATTGATTATTATTTTGTTATAACTATTAATCAGTTTGGTCTAGGCTGCTAGTTCTGACTCATCTACCATGGACAAAGATTCTAATGGCATGTCAGAAGTTTGAGGCAATGCCAGTGAAATATGTGAAGTGACTTGACTAAAGTCAATCAGGAAAAGGGAGGCAGTTCTCATACTCTTGATGCCCCTTCTAAGGTGAGTGCCATCACCTTAGATGGGCATCACCTTTGCCTCTTGAGTCCTCACTCCCACTAGGCAGCAGTGGATAAGCAGAAATGTGCAAACAAAGCCAATGCATTTGTCCAGGCTTGTGATGGTTCCCTGCAGTGTCTCTGAGCGTCTCTGAAATCTAGGGTATCAGTCAGGGTGAAGCAACAGGAATAGTCTTCTGTCTTCATTCCTAATGGGAGCAATCACTCACAGCATACTGAACACCTCTTATAAATGACTTCCTTGGGTATCATAAAGATGAGAATTCAAGCAAATGACATGTTTATTACAATCTTCTTTTTATGCATGAGCTTTGAGGCCAGTTGATGGAATCTGTATTAATATTTCTAGTAAATATGTTTCTTATTTTGGTTATTCAGCTAGGACAACTAATAATTCTTGCTTTCTAAAATTTAAACTGTGGTAGTTCAAACAGCTCTCTAATTTTATCTTGCTGGTAGAAAAATAGACATTAATAGACAAGCTTTAAGGAAAACACAATCACTACCGAATTCATTTTCCTTTGACTGGTTCTTCATAATACGTTGGCATTGTTTCCAGGTGCTTGTTATGCATGTTTGTTTCTTTGTAGATAAATACAATAGACTTAACCCAAGAACTCAGGAACCAGATTGTTTGGGTTTGAATCTTAGCTCCCCACCTTGTGAAATCCATTTCTCTGGGTTTCCATTCTTTCATCTGTAAAATGAAAATAATAATAATCCTCCACCTAGGGCTTGTTTGAAGATTTGAAGAGTCAGTGCTTATGACTGAGGTCATCTGGTATGTATCTTTCGTCTTTAGACTTATTTCACTTAGCATAATTCCTTCTAGAGTCATCCGTTTTGATTCAAAGGACAGGATTGCATCTCTTCTAATGGGTGTATAGTATTCCATCATGTATATGTACCACATCTTCTTTAACCAGATGACTTCACTCATGGGTGGAATGTGAATAAAAAAGGCAAAGGAACAGATGAAACAAAACCAAACTTTGCACACTTGGAATAGAACTGAGGTTACCAATAGGGCATGGAATGGGGTAGGGGTGGGGGTTTTGTGGCAAATGGTAATGGAGTCCACTGGACAATGGTAAAGAACACTTGGCAATTTGGTAGAGGGCAAGGTGTGTTGACATCTATCTGAGGAGTGCACATATGGAAACCTACAGATATGAGTTTGTTTTAATGTGTAGAATGAAAGTTACTGTAATAAAAAATAAATAATGAATTAAATAAAAATAAAAATAATGAAGAGTCAGTGCTCGTAAAGCATCTAGGAGAGTCTTTGTTCTTACAGCTTAAGAGTTTGTTTTCTTGAATTTAAAGGAACCAGATATGAAATGTCGGATAGTAGTAACTGATGAGAAAAAAGACAACTCAGTTCTTTCTTTTTTTTTTTTTTTTTTTGAGTTCACATTCTGAGAGATTTTCTGTGCCTTTTGCTTCCTTACATCATTATTCCCTCTCATTTCGTGAGCAGAACCTTTTTATTCCAGGCAGGTACTAGGTCCCTCTTGTCATTGGACTTGTTTTCCTATTTCTTATGTTTATTAAGGATTTGGGGGAAGAGGGGTTGTGAGGAAAGAGTACTAAAAGTAAAACTCTGAAAAAGAATGCAAAGAAAATCAGTCTTCTTTTTAAATTATAACCTTTAAAAAGTGTACTTAAAAATTTAACAGTAGTAATTTATTTTTCCACTTTGGGTTTGAAGAGAATGAGCACTTGGCAGTTGGTCCTAGGCTTCAACCCTCCTAACAGATTGCATCGGCCCCATTTATTCCTGAGTGGGCTTTAGGATAGAAAGGCCAGTGTCCCTTCCCTGGCAGTAAGGATGGTTGCTTGAGGGACATGCTCAGTTTCCTAGGACCGAGCTTCTGCTTCATCCCACAGGAACAGCACAGAACCTTTTGGAGATGATTTGTATTGGGCCAGAAGTGATCAGGCTCACTGTGCAGTTTGAATTTGCCCTTAGGGCTCAAGGTGAAAAATCCCCAACTGGTTTCCATTTATTTTCTGTTTGTTTGATTTATATTATTTATAGAGGTTTAACTTATATCTATAAAGTATGCAAATATTAAGGGCTCAGCTCGACAAATTGCAATGTACGTGCACATATATGTAGCCCCTGGCCTGATCTAGACATAACATATCCATCCTTCTGTATGTGTCTCATCAGTTAGTATCCTCCCAAAGGTAACTGCACTCCTGGCTTCTGTCATCATAGATTTGTTCTGTCTGCTTTTGAATTTTATGTAAATGAAATACTAAAGAAGAGACTAGTCTGGTCTCTCGTGCAGCATTATATCTGAGATTCATGCATGCTGCACATGGAGCAGCAGTATGCTCTTCTTCATTAAATGAATCTTCCACTGTCTGAGTTCCGCTGTAATGTTCCGTTGTATAAAGATATCCATTGTACCCAATCTAATAGGTCTTTGCGTTATTTCCAGTTTGGGGGCATTTGAATAATACTGCTTGACCATTCATGTACATTCCTAATTATTGATTGGCATGACTTTTGCTCCCCGCTGGGTTACCCCATTCTAACAAAGTAGTGATCACTGATAACCATGAATGTAACTTTCAAAACCTTTGAATAGAGGAGTAAACTGGTGAATGTTTATAAAGCACCATGAGTTAAGAGAGTGTTTACTTTGAAAAACAGTGAGAATTTTAAAATAGTTGTATAACTCCAACAAGACATTAGACATCTCTAAGCCTATTTCTTCATCTATAAAATGAGCTTAAAATCAGTATTACATAAAAATAACAAAGTCATTGTAAGAATTAGATATGATGCTGCGAACTCATCACTATCTATTTCTAACATGGATTTTTCCTCATAATGCTCATGTAGAACAAAGTTATAAAGTCATACAAGTTTAATGCAAGAGCCCGCACCACCCCCAGTGGAGTGGGTAGAAAGGGAATATCCATAATTTGTTTTATGTTAGATGTGAAATGAAAATGTTCTATTTTCCTTCTTAACCTTTTTTGCTCCAACCTCTATTTCTATAGTTAGATAAAGCTTTATATTTAAACAAAGTTGTTTCCTGTTTAGGATATGGAAGTAGAAGAATAGAGGAAAACTTTTAACAGTAAAGCTATTCATTACAGGATCAGCATTAACTTTTGCCATCAGTTTTAACTTCAGGGTATGGGAAAATTGCTTTTGATGTTTGTGCATCTGGCTTCGATTTCTCTGTTACTGACCTCCTAGTAACAGGTGAATTTGCATTCAGTATAATCTGACACAGTGGTAGGAATTCCAAAGGCCGTAGAGATAACTCTTTCCAATCTTCTAAGGAGATTCATAAGACTTTCAAAATGGAAGCACATGTGAATGTCATAGGTGTCATTGCTGCCCAGGAAGCTTTGAAGAGACTGCACAAACATCTGCGATTGAAAGTTGATGTTGAGGTGTGCTCTGGTGGCTTCGCAGTTAAGCTCGCCAGTGCAGTCCATGTAAATCCCAAGCCCCTGGTTTGTGGCCCAGGGCCAGAGGGCAACAACCAAGATGAACAACTAAATAAAATAAATAAATGCTTCTCCTTTTGCTTTCTGCTTGCCTGCCTGCTCACCTTCATTCCTTTCTTTACCTTTCCAGAAAGAGAGAGAGAGAGAGAGAAGAAAAGAAAAGCTGATGTTGAAAATGCAGAGAGCTTATTGCATAAATCACCTTCAGTCTGGATGTCCAGATTTTTAGGTCTGATAAATTTGAGTCAGCCATAACAGCTGCTCCATGGCGCAACCATTCCAAGAAGAAAGGGAAATGCCTCCCACACCTAAGTGTTTCCTAACTCTCAACAGAAACACTTCAAAAAATGCTAACCTCCTATTTTGAAAGTATTTCAGACTTACATAAAAGTCATGAAAATAATACAAAGGAAGATGTCTACTCTTTATCCAGATTCTTCGAATATTATCACTTTGCTAAGAGTTTGCTTTGTTCTCTTTTTTCACTGTTCACACACACACTTTCCTTTTATTCTGCATCCCTTCATAGTTCATTATAAACTTTATGTCCTTTTACCCACTATTCATTGTGTAGTTCCTAAAAACAGGAACATTCTGTTACAAAAGTACAGTTGAAATCCACACTGATGAGGGTATTAAACTATTACTTAATCTACAGACTTCATTCAAATTTCACCTAATGTCCTTTATAAGCAAATGAAATAAAGAAATTTTTTGGTCCAGAATACAATCCGAGACAGTGTTTGTACTTAGCTGGATATGCATTTTCTTGGAAAATATTTTAAGAGATTTTGAACCTTTACAATTAGAAAATCCTTGCTTTAAAGTAATAATAGATTTTGGCATGCCCTGATGGAGTAGCAGTTAGGTCAATTGCCTCTGAAGGAGCACATGCCACTTACCCATGGGTTCCAGTGTTCTTGATTGGGTGGATAGGGGGGGAGACAACCGGTGTGAACAGCTAAATAAAAATAAAATAAAATGTTTCTTCCTCATCACCTTCCTGCCTGCCTACTCACCTTCATTCCTGCCTGCACCTTTCCTTTAAAAAATAAATAAAATAACAGATTTGCTTACCTGTCAACTGAATTTGAAGGACCAGGTCAAAAAGAATGTCTTCTGGAATAGCTGCATGGGATTATGGAGGAGTGGGTATTAAAGTAGTTCAAACAAATATATATAATTTTATTGATTATATACAAGATAAACTCTAAGACTTTTTTATTAGGGGAAAGAGTTACTCTTCCTAGCATGACAAGAAAAAAAAAAAAAACATTGGCATTGCTACATTTTGCTGGTGGGCTGGATGTTAAGTCATAACTTGCCTATCCTATAACCCATGCATAGAGTTGCAGATATCAATTCCAAGAAAGTAGACCTTGCACTTCTTCTTTCTTCAGACAGTGGTCACAGTAGCTGCACTTTCTTTGACAGATGTGGTGTTGGAGAAGGCCATGCACAAGTGCATCTTGAAGCCCCTGAAGGGGCACGTGGAGGCCATGCTGAAAGATTTCCACATGGCTGATGGCTCTTGGAAACAACTCAAGGAGAACTTGCAGCTGGTGCGGCAGAGGAATCCACAGGAGCTAGGGGTCTTCGCCCCAACCCCTGATTTTGTAGATGTGGAGAAAATAAAAGTCAAATTCATGACCATGCAGAAGATGTATTCACCAGAAAAGAAAGTTATGCTTCTACTGAGGGTCTGCAAGCTTATTTATACTGTCATGGAGAACAACTCAGGTATGCTGCCCGAAGTCCGGGCTCTTCCTCACTTCCTACCAGGGCCCCTGATGCAGCCAGTCATCAGGCCAATGACACCTCAGCTTTCTGATCCCCAATTTCTCTTCCTTCGCCAAAAAGCTCACAAATACAAGCATTATTCTGATGTGTAATAAATCACATGCAACAGATTAATTACATGCACAAGCAGATGAAGGCAACAATATTTTTGTACAGTGCCGATTCTGTTCAAGGTAGTGGATAGAGATTCATTCTCTGGAGTCTGAGGTCAAGTCCTAGGTCTGAGAATGAGTCAGTTAGCTGTGGGACCTGGACACCTTGATCAAGTTTGTAAGCCACAATTTCTGCACCTGTAGTTGGATCTCTTGTGGGGATTAGATGAGACAATGCAGGTGTGGCTCCCAGTGTGGAGGAAATATTTGCAATTAACATTGCTACATTTTGGTCAATGAGAGTTTGTGTCAATGATCTACCACGTGTCAGAAGTTCAGAGCATTCAATAACAATGTAGTTTCACTACAGACATTTCATTGACTCTCCCATCATCCCTGAAAGCTGAAGCAATGTAGTTGGAATTCATAAGCATCACCAAATTGGAAAACAAGCCCTCGGATTTCTCCTGTGCAGCTTCTTGTAGATGCAGGAGTAACCATGATTCTAGAAGAGTGATTACTGCAGGTCTTCAGAGAGCTGTCGTAATTCCATGGATGATGACTAACTTTTCCTCCACATGAAATTGCTTCATGGAGAAGCAACAGAGAGAAAACAGACTCTATTAACCACTGCTAGAGTACACAGGGATGTGTGTGCACTTTGCAAAATGTTAAGCAAAGACAATATAATCCAGCTCCTGGTCTGGAAATGATAACATATGAAAATCACCCCTGAAATTTGCAAATACATTTCACATATAAGAAATAGATTTTTGGTAGTTCATGAAGTCATTTATCAACATTTCCAAAATAAAATCTGCACAGAATTATGTTTTCTAAAGCTAGTTTCTCAGCCTCAGTGCTAATGACTGAAATTGGTCATTCCTTGTTGTAGGGGCTGTCCTACTTCCTCTAGGAAGTTTATAGGCATCTCAGATGCTATTTGCAGCCACACCCTGCAGTTGTGACGATGAAAAATGTCTCCAGAAAATGCCACATGTTCCCTGGGGGTGGGGGCAGGGGGAGGGTTAAAATCACTTCCTAGTGGAGAACCACTACTGAAATAAGAACGAACTTTTTTTGCCATATTTTTAAAATATGTATATGTTCAGCATACACTGAACATACAACATGTACATTTTAAAAATTGTGCATTTGTGTTGAATAGAGAGCAGTTTATTACTAATTTGAGTTTGATCCTGTCATTATAATAACGATTAATCTGCACAGGAAACATTAAGAAAGAAAATGCAAATGATTAACACAATAAGCAGATATTTTATGAATATTTTATAATATTACTTGCTGAGAGTTTTAAATATTTTAAAATATTCTGTTCTATTGCATAAGGTGATGTAAATCATCAAAATGAAGAGGAACTCTTTCATGTATTCATTGACTCACAGACATTCATTCTGAAATGGTGGATTAGGGATGGTCGCGGACATGAGGCTACAGAGGATTCCAGAAACACCCACCTCGGGTTATGAATAGCACATTTCCCCAGGATGACTCCTCCATATCTAAAAAAAGCAGCAAGTAAGATATGAAAGAAGGAAATACTGATACAAAATATCCTCACCCACTCCCTTTCCTCCTAATTTCAGGGAGAATGTATGGAGCAGATGACTTTTTGCCGGTCCTGACCTATGTCATAGCTCAGTGTGACATGCTCGAACTGGACACTGAAATTGAGTACATGATGGAGCTCCTGGACCCGTCGTTGCTGCACGGAGAAGGTAATGTGCTCTCGAGAGAAATTCAAGGTGCTGGGTATATTTTTTCCGTTTGATTTTTTTTCACTTGAGGTGAAGTTCACATAACAAAATCAGTCATTTTCACATGAACATCTCAGTTGTGTTTAGCACATTCACATGTTGTACCATTCACTGCATCATCAAACGCAATTCCATGACCCCTGATGAAACCCATTCCATTAAGCAATTTACACAGGCATTGGTTTCTGCTACATTGTTTGTTTTTTAAGAAAGGAGAGGAGAGGAGGAAGAAATATCTGAAGGCAAGAAGGAAGAAGGGAGAGAAGGAAGCATTTTTATTGATTTGTTTAGGTTGTTCCCCCCTTCACAGATCAAAAGCCTGGTTCCTTGGGCTTTATATGGTCTACAACCCTGCCCACCAGCTTAGCACCTGCGTCACCAGAGTGCACCAGTTTTTTGGTTGTTTTGTTTTTGTAATTGAAAAGAATATACAGACTATTTTCTGATCACGAAAGTAGGACATACTAATCACAGAAAAATTTAGAAAACTCATAAAAATGTCATCATGCCATAATTAAACTTTACTGACATAGGTTTAACTGCAATAAAAATATTGTTCAGCAGAATAAGTGCCATTTTTTTTCAAGAGAAATGATTTATTTGGTGCACCCTGGTGGAGTAGTGGGCAGGACAATCTCTTCCAAAGGACACAGGCCACATACCCATAGGTTCGAATCCCAGGCAGGTCCAAAGGAAAACAACCAGTGTGAGCAACTAAATGAAAATAATATAAAATGCTTCTTCATCCTCTCTCTTCCTGCTGCCTATTCACCTTCATTCTTGCCTGCACCTTTGCACCTTTCCTTAAAAAAAAAACAAAAACTTTCTTTTATTCCAAGAGGAAACTATAAACTTTTATTTGAGAATGTGCCCACACTCACACGTAGATTCTTCTATTAAATCAGTGAAGCTAATGAGAGCCCCACTATTGCTTTCATCCTTTTTTAAATGTTTTAAAATGAAAATAGCATTGATTTTCTTTTCTATTTGATAAAAACACTAGTACCTGCTATTGTTAAATATACATACATATATAATGAATTAATATCTGGGTGGTTTGCTTTCCATTTACCTTGGTGATGCAGCTTCCTACTTGTATCTGCCTGGCCCCTAGTGGCCTGGCAAAATTCCTTCTTACACATCAGCTAGGTATTTTATCATGGGCATAATCTGAATGTTTGTCACTATGGTGCACAGCCTTGGAAAGTAGAAACAACCAAGACTCTTCAAAGGAGAGCAAAGCAGGTCCTGTAACTTGGGAATCCTGTTAGCCCATTTTCTCCTGTCTGTGAAGAGCCCAGATAGACACTGAGTAGTGAACACTTGCAGAAATTTTTTTTTCCTTTTTTCCAGTGAGTTTTAGTCTGAGCTTGAGTAAAAAGGCCCGCCATGAGCTGATAGAATTCCCCCGGGAATGCTCAGACCAGGACTTTCCCTGGGGGTCTTGCATGCATTGTCACTCCCCAGTGATTGGTTTTCTTCAAAGAGGTTCTGCCCTTTTCCAGCCTTCCTGCCCCTCTGAGGATAGTGCTGACTCAGGACTATTGGTGAAGGTTTTCATCCTTTCCCCGACCCCCCATCTCTTTCATCTTTCTGCCTTCTCCTGGGGAGATCTGCCTGGAACTTTCCTCCCTGTTCTGCTCTGTGCTTGTGTCTAGGAACTAAAAGAATCAAATATTACCCTCCACTTTCCCTCCCCCTACTGCATTATTTTTGCCAAGTTATATGCATCTGAGCTTTGCACGAGGCAGGGGGCGGCTTTGATTCTGTGATTTATAGTAATAAGTACATCGAACTCCCAGGGCTTTGAGGAAAGGGCATACCATTTTCTCAGAAATTACTATTCTGTCACTGTCGATGTATACTGAAGATAAACATGCTTTCATCATATGACCAGAAGATTGAGATAGCCACTTACTGCCACTTTTCCCAGTGTTCCCCTAGAGCAAGGCACTGTCCTGGGCATTGTGTTGATGGCAGACAGGGGTCGGTGGCTGTCCTCACCTACAGAAATTCGTGAAAGACAGGGACCTAGCAAGGGAATGTGCAGGGAGCTGTGAGCTGGGGCCTAAACAAAGCCTGCTTCCAGTTTACTGCTGGACTTCTTGGCTGCTTTCTTTGGGAAAGCAGAGCGGCCCAGTTGGGTTGGCTGTGGTTATAGACTAGGCCTGCACTCCAGGAACTGAGCTCTGCAGACTGGGAGGAAGAGGCTGCTGAGCGGAGAGTTCCAGTATAGACTCAGCCTTCTGCGGCCTGCCCGAAGCCCTCGCTGGTTTTGGAGACAGCAGCCCACATCTCTTTTCTGCTATTTAAGCAGGTATTTTTGTTTACACAAAAGTCATCATAGAATCCTTTTTTCAATGCACAGTTCTTGTGCTGAAATGTAAAACCTTTCCCTGATTGCATCCACATGTTTCAAAATGTGGTTAATTTTGTGCTTCCAGTGTTTTGAGACTTCTCCTTAGTGACCTGCAGAGATCAGAGAGACATGGGTCTAAAATTTGACATCCAAAGGAAACACCCTCCTTCCCAAACTTGATTATAACAGTTACTCTAAGTCTCAGCTACAATACCCCACATGGCCATCTCTGTTTAATTAATGAGTCACTTTATTTTTCTTTAGTTTACATTGCTGTGTGATTATTAGGATGCCGAATTCACATCATATCTCAGTCTGTTGTGCGTTTCACATCACTCCCACCAGGGTTCCAGGGCCCGCCACCACCATAGTAACTCCTCCCTCCCACCCCCCTGGTAGCCACAGCCCTGCGTCCTGTGAGTTTTGTTGTGATTTGTCTCCACACAGCTTGTCTTAAAGGCCAGATTAATTTCTTCTGAAATCATCTGTATAGCATTTAATTTCTGTACATCTACTGATTTGTTCATGAGGCAAATATGTAGTAAAAATCAGCCATTCAAAATGGTGCTGGCATGTGGGGGTTATCATAGGTGATGTTATCCCTGGGTGCTGAGGTCTTTAAACTATTCAGCTAACTGAACAAAAAGCCTGGCAAGAGCTCATGTGCACAGAACACATATTGCTCAAAGTGGGCTAGGTGATGTTGCAGAAAACATCCCAAGCTCCCAGTGACCTGAAAACAACAAAGGTGTTTTGCTTTCTTAAGTTTCATGCCCAGTGGTATGCTAGGGGACTTTCCTCATGATCTGGTGATGGACCACTTTCCACCTTTTAAGTGCTGTCACTTGTTGGGCAGAGAGAGAATTCTTCAGGGTCTTGTATTAGCAACTGCATATTTTGGCCATGAAAGTGACTTTGCTGGACAAAACAAATTCAACCACAGTTAACTTCTGGTCCCTGCAAGGATAAATTGTCATTGTCCATGTCCTTTAATAAATTTATAAACCTCCAGAGAGCAGAAACTCAGATTATATTTCTTACAAACTCACCCATCTCTCCTGGCTTGGACTCACGGTAGAAATTCAGTAGATACTTTGATAATTTCTCTTTCATGTAAAATGTGGTCATTTTTGATAAACTGTGGGGGCGCCCCCTAGTGGTTCTCTAGCACAAGCTCCCACTATCCTGCACAGGCACCTAATTAATACAGTTTAGGACAAAACTACAGACACACTTGTGTGTATCCATCTCATGGTGTTGAAAGCGTTTTAACAGTCCCCTCCACCCCCAAACACAAGAAATCTTTCCTAAATGCACCATCAAAGGGAAACCACTGACTTTTCCTGTTAAATTATTTTTTCTTAAATGCCATGCTACGGTGTTGATTTCCCAGTAAGTGTTAGAAGGGGAATAAGGAGAGAAAAGTTATCTTGAAGTACCCATATTTTCCTGAATGCTGCACTTCTTTCAAGATCTTTTACTTAAAACTTAGGAAATATTAATTCCTAAAAGGAAAACCCAAAAGCAGTGTTGCCAGGAAATATGTACACTTCTGATCCTAAACTAAGTGATTCTTGGGGGATCTGACCTCCTCCCCACCTCCCTCTGGCTTCAATACCCTGATGTTTTCTGGCAAAGGACTGTCACAATGGCTGTTAAATTTTCTGGAGATTTTGTCTGTCTCCCCATTAGAATGAAATGTCAACTAGTGAGGGCCTGGCCTGTTGTTCCCAGGATGAATATGTAAACAGACGATGAAGGGGTGGGGATCCCTTGGACATATGCTTCTGTGGGCCCCTAAGAAGTGTGTGTGGAAGAAATGGGGAGAATATAAAATGTGATCTTAACTCTGGGCCTCTAGCTAGGAGGACTGGGGTAGGAAATCCCAGGAGACCTCACTCTTTGTACTCTTTCCAGGAGGTTATTACTTGACAAGTGCTTACGGAGCACTCTCCCTGATCAAGAATTTCCAAGAAGAACAAGCAGCAAGACTGCTCAGCTCTGAGGCCAGGGACACCCTGCGGCAGTGGCACAAGCGGAGAACCACCAACAACCGGACCATCCCTTCGGTGGACGACTTCCAGGTGAGCACGGCAGGGATGCAGGCCTGGCTCCTCCTCTCCCTTTCCTCAGGAAGACAGAGCTGGCTCACAGCAGCCCAGGCCACCAGAAGTGCCCCCTTAGTCCATTCATCCAGCGGAAAGGGGATATATTTAACCACCCTTTGACCTTGTTGTTTCACTTCTCTGTTTTCCAAATTAAGATATATATAGGAGTTTGGCCCATGTCCGGTTGCCCTTCAGAAAACAGTCAAATGAAGTGGGGTTTCTCCCAGAGCATCCGCAAGGGTACAGGATACCTGCACAGATGAGGAGTCAGAAAGGAGGGAGCTGTTGGCTCAGCAAGAGGTATCTAATTTCATCAGGAGACCAATGGCCTGCGGGGAGATCCTGGTTTCAGCACTGCCACTGACCTGGAGAAGAGGGAGGTCTATTGTATCTTCCCTCCTTCCTTCTTCTCCCCCACAACCCCAAGAACAGAAAACCCTAGAATCTCATAAGCAGCATAAGCTCTGGATCAGAGTTTAAGGGTGAGACTCTGAGCCAAGTCCTGCCTGGTCCCCATCCAGAACTTTCCATAATGGTGCAGAGGGGTCCCTGAATGTGGGATTCTCAGAAGGCTTGTTTCTTAGGAGAGGCAGATCAGGGCATAAAGAGCTTTACCCAGAACACCCACCCTGGATTTGCCTGTGGTCTGTGAAATTCGGAGTCTGCAAATCGAGTTATAAAACCTGATTGTTAATGTCTATGTGCCGGCAGGTGAATTTGTAACCAGGAAAGATCTGTCTGCATGTCTAAATTCATCATGCTTGCCCTTTTTTGCCTTCTCAATACTCTGAAAATGTTCAAAAGGTTTATTTAGTTGAAAATCAATCCACTGTGGAATGGCAAGATCAGGACATTTTTCTCCACGATATTCTGGTCTTAGAAATTCCTCCCCAGCACATGTATCTAAAAAGCAGAACTGTGTTCTCCACTGTACCTTTGGGTCTTCGAAGAAAGATCCCCATTTTAAGGGACACTGTGAGATTGGCTGCCCCAGAGGGGGCTAGACCATGTGAGGAGTACAGAGGAAATGAGAAGAACTTGTTCTTCCATCTCCTCACCTGCCCCAGCCCCTTCCTCCTGTCCCCTCTCCATCAGGAGCTTTTAACCTGGAGATGCCCAGACACGACAGAGCCTCCTTCAGCACACCCCAACCCACTGACTGTGTTTACTTTGGAGGTTCATGTGTACCTTCTTAGACGAAGCCAGGAGGGTGAGTGTCAGCACTCGGCTTGAATGTGAAAACAGAAACTCAGACACAAAGTTCCATTTGGAACTCCTAAACAAGAGCGCGCGCACACACACACACACACACACACACACACACACACACACGTCTCCTTGTGTTGGAGAGGCAGCACGCTGTGGTGGGGAAGATGCTGGAATTCTAACTGGCACTCACTTGTGGTGGGACCTTAGGAAACTTGACCTCTCTGTGCCTCAGTTTCTTCACTGGTTAAATGGGTCTGGTGCAGACTTCCTTCCCAAAGTTCTCAGAAGTCAATGAGTAAACACAACACACTGCATTCCACTTTGCCCCCAGACTCCCATCTCAGAAGGAACCACATGAAATTTCCGTTTGGGTTGATGAGAAAGTCAAAGATAGGTGGCGCCTTATGACCCAACATATATGCATTGCTCTGGCTTCATCGAAAATGGGCCTAGCGAATTGATCACGTGTCGTCGTGTCTGTGTGTTTTAAATGTCTTTTCTAGCTGGCTACTGGCTCAGGCTCTGCTGCATTTGTTTTCTTTCCTGGGTTTGATTCACACTCTCCACCAGGCTTGCAAGGGACCATGAGATAAAAAAGGAGTTGAGTAGGCTCCCTGCAGCCTATGTATGTGAAATGAGTTCAGACACAGCATTTTTGTTCTCACCACAGTCAAAGTTCAGATCATGCACATCGATCGAGGCCTCAGGTTCTGACATTGGACACCCTGGCCAGCCAGGCTCCCCAGGGGCTCACAGGTCAGGTATCCCCACACCCCACACTCACTCAGTGCTCCAGCATCTCCTTCTTGCTAATGACTTTGTCTCAACATCTCTCTCCTCCTACAGAATTACCTCCGAGTTGCATTCCAGGAGGTCAACAGCGGTTGCACTGGAAAGACCCTCCTGGTGAGGCCGTATGTCACCACGGAGGATGTGTGTCAGCTCTGTGCAGAGAAGTTTAAGGTGGGGGACCCTGAGGAGTACAGTCTCTTCCTCTTCGTTGATGAAACGTGGCAGCAACTGGCAGAGGACACTTACCCGCAAAAAATCAAGGCTGAGCTGCACAGCCGGCCCCATCCCCACATCTTCCACTTTGTCTACAAGCGCATTAAGAAGGATCCTTATGGTGTCATCTTCCAGAATGGAGAAGAAGAGCCCACCCCCTCATAGACGTTGTGGGCCTTCCCAGTGGTGCATCCAAAGGGGACTTAGGGACCGGCCTTCCAGGGACTTGCGCTAGCTAAGGAGTCACCTCCTTGGGGATTCCATGCTTCAGCAGCTAAGCCATCCCCAGGCTACCCATTTGGCCAAGGGCATCATTAGCCACATTCCAAGCCCATAGCTGAAGTCCTAGCCCAGTAGGCTTTCCCTTCAGTTAAGGAGAATTGCATTTGATGGCTCAAGGGTCCCAAGGTTGTTTGCTGCCTAGCCCCTGCCGGCTTCAAGGTTGGCCCATGTGTTGTATATGTGCTGAATAAACCTTTAGGGCACAAGCTCTCCTCTTGAATTCCACAGCAGGTGTTTGACAAGACTGTCCAGTGCGGTGGTCAGGTACTTCCGTTCTGTGTATGCCTCCTTCCTTTTTCCTATTCTGTCTTGGTTTTTTTTTTTACAAAGAGCCTTTGTGTTTTTATATATTTCATAGAAATGTTTATAGCAGTTGCAGGTAAACTGTCAGGATTGGTTTTTAAAATATTTTTGTAACTTTAAAATATTCTATAATTATGCATGTGATTTTAACATTTAATATTCAAAAAGGAATCTCTTGCTGGATTTGACAGGATTGCATTGCTACAGTCTCTCTTCTGTAATTGGATATGTGGCTTTGTGGGGTGAGTCTGCTGGATTTCTTAAAGCGATGTGTTACTGACACTGGGCCCAGGATGCCTTTGGGAATTGGGCATGCTGGTACCTTTTCGAGCTCAGTGGTGGCATGCTGCTTTGTGTTTTAACCAAGTGATGCTGAGAATCAAGAGAAAAATTAACTTAGAGAGATTCTAACAGAGTACTGAGGAGTGTATCTGCTGGTTCAGCCTCCTTGAAGGATGTGGAAAACAGAGCCTGAAGAAACCATCTATGCTGAAAGTACTGTAAATATGCAGCGAGATTTGGCAGAATCCATGCCATATGTTCTTTGCTTTTGGAAACAGTTTTGGAAATTCCATTAGGAAATAAAAATAACACATCTTCCTCCTTTCCAATAAATAAAGACTAACAGCATCAAATTATTTGCGGGCAGAATCCAAATAATGTATAATGTGACTGTCATTGTGTTAGGTATGCTATTTGGAAAAAAAGAGTTTAAATACACCAAAAAGCCCATCTGCATTATAAGAATGTAAGGTGAAGTTTAAATTTTTGTGTTTGAAAATGTATTTGGGGCTGCACAAAGTTTGAGAGTCTTCTATCCATGTAACACAGGGGGTTACAAAAACATGTTACTGTGCTGTGCAAAGATGCATAGTCATCTAATTTGTCTGGCTTTGTACCTTGTGCCTTTTTATTTTTACACTTTTTCTGTACATCTAGAACCCTCAGCACAAACTGTGTTGTACTCTCTTTTATAAATGATTTTTAAATGGAATTTTGCACATAATACATTGCAATACTGTACGATAATCATGTGTGAAATAATTTTTGAAATAGTCTTCCCTTGTCTTTTGCCTTTTAGAAACAAACATTTAATTATGCCCTACACCATATCATAGTAACCTGAAATCCAAGCCAGTGTTTGTGGGTAGAGAATCCTAAGAGAATAAACACAAGCATCTATATTTTCAATAGCTTGTGGACTGATATGGGGCAAACATCAAGCCACAGAAGGAAAAGAGAGTCTTCTGACATGAAAGAATTTCCAGTGTCAGACCTAGAGAATTTCACAGTTAATCAGAAGAGGGAGTGGCCCAGTCCTGCAGACAGCCGCCCTTGTTATGCAACCAGAGAGTTCTGCTTGAGAGTTCCGTCCTGTTTCCAAATCAGCCAGGCAGAGACTTTTTATAATTGAAGTAACATTGATTTACAACCCAGTGTAAGTTGTGGATGTGCAGGTTCAATCAATGTAGCACACCATGCCACCACATTTCTGCTAGTCCTCCAGCGGCATCCATCCGTCATTGCTACATTATCCCTGGTGAACAAGCAGGCAGCTAGATGCTTGATAAGCCCTTATTGCTGAAACAAACGTCTAAAGCGTCAGTAGCATGGTCACTTAAAGAGCAGGGTGACAGCTGAATAGATGGCCTGTTTTTTATATTTAGAGTGAACTGAAAGTGACAGTTCAATCCATATAGTTGTCCTCCCCACTCTCCAAGGTAAGGCCATTGCACTCTCTTTGCCCTTGGAAATCAGTGCCCATTGATGGAAAAACAGGTCACAATGTCTGGGCAGCCTTCAGAGAGAGAAGAGCAGGGTCAAAATAGGAAAAGCGAGTGTGAGAGTTGAAGAAAACATCACAAGACAACCCCTGGTTTTGTCCCTAAGCCATGTTTCCCTGCAAAAATTACAACATAACATATGCCTTCACTTTTTCCCCCCACGCAGACATTTCTCACTTCTCAAATTTTCAGGAAACAGATTCTGGAAGGAGTAAGAGGAGATTGAAAATATACATGCTGGGTGGAGGTCGAGGAGAATGCTTTTCCAAATCTAAAAATATGCTGTAAAAGTTGAATGTCAGCTAGAGAAAATGATTTTCATTATGTTGTGTGCATTGCTGAATAGTCCCCCTTTAGGGACACAGAATAGAAATAGAAACTATTCAAGTGGCTCAGCATCATGTGGCAGTTACAACTTTAGATTTCTAAGAGAACACAGAAGGCAGGAAATTCATTTATGAACTTCATTCATAAGTGTGGCTTCACTTCCAACAGACAGTCCTTACCTTCATTTTGTTACAGAGACTTGAAATGAAAGAGCATTGTGATTATTACCGGTGCTGCCAGGGAACCCCACCACCCCCACACCGCCCCACAAAGCATGAGAAAAAATGGTGTAGTACACGGGACACAGGGATTTTAATTGCCTGATAGTATATGATTGTAAAATCCTAAAAGTCATGGTTTTTTAGACCATGATGGTGAATTTGAGACCAAATGTTTTGTTGGTCATTTGCTTAACCCAAATCAGGTTTAGAAAGATGAAAAATGCTTATGTGACATTGCAGAATCTTAAACAGATTAAAAAAAAAGGAAGAACGGAGAGAGGAGGGAAATAGTCCAGGTTTGTCTCAGAGAACAAATTCTTAATTGCAAAAATTCTCTTTTGCCCCAACATCAAAGGATGGACATAAACTTTCCCACCTGCACACTGACATTGCCCGGGAAGCAGGCGTGGCTGGTTCCAGTTATTCAGGAAGGCCTGGACAAGTAACTAAGGTATAACCCACACCTGGGCCCTCACTGGGACGTCCACAAAGGAAGGATTTTTTTTTTTTTAATTTTAAGAAAAGATGAAGGTGAGCAGACAGGAAGAGAGAAGAAGAAGAAGCATTTTCTTTTTCTTTTGTTCATCTTGGTTGGCCTCCCAGGCCCCAGGATTGAACCCAGGCCCTTGGGATGTACGGGTACACATGGACCATGCCAGCAGACTTATCTGCTAGGCCGTCAGGATGCACCCAATGGGAGCCTTTGATTGAAGGGAGGCAATTGAAGACTTAAGAGAGAGGCCTGCTTTAGACTCACCACAATTTTTAGAGTTAAAACTGGGACAAATTGGAATATCTCCAGATAGGGGGGGGTCTAACACTCCTTTGGGGAAACCTGCACCTCTGCCTGGCAATTTGGAGCTAGTTTGTTGCACGTGTGTTTGCCCAAATTAACACTTAGCAAGCTGTGATTAAAATTGGGACAGAACTTCAAACGCAAGATTTTACTGCTAACAATGCACCATGCATTGATTCCACTGGAAGCTGCTTGGAATCTCAGGCCCCTCACAGACTTGCTGAGTCAGAATCTGCCTTTTAACAAAACCCCGGATAATCTATGCCCACATCATAGTTTAGCTGAGTTTTCTTTGAAAGAATGTTGAGGTCAATACACTTGGGCAGCTAACAGTTAAACAAAAGCAGATGATCGACTGTCATAATGGTGGAGGTAACCCCAAATCACATTACCTGCAAAAGCTTAAAATGCACATATGAGAAACAAGCATTTACCTTATGGATACTTATTATATTCTGGTGGCTTTTATAGGGAAAGGGGTCTGACGTTATGGAAAAAGATCCTGAAAATGAGTTGGAATTGATGGAAGCAAATGCAAAGTTTGTGCCAGCGTTGCCACATGTTTCTTTTAATCAATTGTGTGAGAACACAGAAGCTGAGTCAGCGCTTCTGTCTGGGCCAGCAGAGAGAGAGAGTGTGTGCGTGTGTGTGTGTGTGTGTGTGCGTGTGCGTGTGCGTGCAGGGACATGATCCTGTAGATGATTCATCTAATCACTGTCTGCACATGGTGTAGGAAGTTTATGAGCTTTTATATTTTGTGGAAGTGCAGCCAATTTCCTTTTAAAGGCATTTCATTCCCTGAGGATCTACTAATTACAGGACTTTGTTAGTCATTGACTTGAGAAACATGTTGGATATATTTAATTAAGTGCATTTGATGACCAGGGAGTAAATGATTTAAAACATCTTTGGAAAGGTGAGTTCCTTTGGACTCGTCGCCCAGCAACTGTGAAGGAGAAGGCGCAGCGCTGACCTTTCTTTCCAGGCATAATGGCAAAATTCTTGAGCCATCCTTTTCTCTTCTACATGACATTGGTTCATTCACAGGATTTTGCCTTCTCTTTTGGGGGGAAGATTTGTTTTTAGAAATAAATACAATACACACTTTTCAAAGTCAGATATTTGCAAGAGTATAATGCTTTCTCCTTAAGTAACTTCTCTTGCTGTGCATTCCATTATTTATCTCCATATTTCTAGAAACATGCCTATATTGATATCTATTTATTTTTCAATAGTACACATTAATTACTAATTCCATTTTATGAAAAGTGAGCATTTAACCTTTTTATAGGATGTTTTCTCACCATATATACATGCATTTTCTTTTCTGCATTCTTTCCAAATAATTATACAGCACTTTGGGTAATTTTTTACTGTTATGAACTATGAATATACTCAGAGCTAAATTACAATGCAATTATAGCTCATATATAACACTCTGCTTTAGTTTTCTGGTTTATGTATCTCTTTCTTTGTAAAGGACAGGTGCAGGCAGGAATGAAGGTGAGTAGGCAGGCAGGCAGAAAGAGAAAAGAAGCAGCAGCACTTCAACTTATTTTACTTATTCTCCTTTGTTGTTTCCCTGGGCCCTGGTTATGAACTGGAGACCTTGGGATATATATATGAACTCTGTCCTGTGGACTAAACTGCTAGGCCACCAGGATATGCCTGTTTTACTGTGTCTATAACTAGTCATCTCCAGCCTTTACACCACATCTGAAAAATTCCTTTCAATTTGACCTTATAATTCAGAAAGTCCTTTGTTTTCCTCTCCCTCTCCCTCTCTTTCTCCCGGTCTCCTGTCCCTCCACCCGCCCTCTCTGTGTCATTTATTAAGATACCTTACCTAGAACTTCCCTCCTGTGTAAAATGAGCCAGTTATTTTCTAGGACAGTTATAGAGCTGTCATCGTAGAAATACTCCTTACCGTCTCCAGAGTCAAATATCCTATTTCCTGGATCTTTTTCTTCTTTCTTCGCACCTTTATTTGCTAGAACACATCATTCAGAAGAATTGGAAGTGAATAATTTGAAACCTTGCATAGTCTTCTGATTCTTCTATCTTTGATAGCGCTAGATAGTTTTGCTGGGCAGAGAATTGTTACAAATTTTCACTCTGAATTTTGAAGGTTAGAAATCACTTTCCCTCTCTTAACTTTTGGCTTTCAGAGATGCTGTTGAGAAATCTGATACCATTTGATTTCTAATCCTTGCATATATCAAGGTGTACCTTGCATATATCTTACATATTTGTTTTTATGGTCCCCAAAGAATCATATCTCATTTTCCCTAGGCTGTTAGGATAGTCTCCTTCCTCCTTGAATATGGGCCCAGTCAGACAATTTACTTTGGTCAAAAGGACAATAGCAAACATAATGCAAATGGAGGTTTGAAAAGTGCTATGCATTGGGTTGATCCTCTATTGATGCTGAGAATAGTTTTAGCACCCTTGTGAACAAATCCAGACTAGTTTCCAACAAGATAAGAGATTATATGGAAAGAAGTCACCACCATCCCAGGAAGTCCCAGACATGTGAATGAGGTTTAAACCACATACCAACATGCTCAGATCAGAGCTATCCAACCAATCCACAAATTGCTGTATGTTATGAAGTTTCTGAATTTTGTTACACAGCCAAATGCTTGTATGTTAGTCTTCCATTTTTTTCTATACGCTTCTGGAATCTTCTCTTTATCCCTATTATATTCAAATTTCAGTCTTGAGCCTTGATGTGGGTATTTATCATCCATTGTACTGGAGACTCAATAGTCTCTTTTACTCAAATTTTTTCATTCTGAAAACATTTATTTCTGAAATGATTGCTTCTTACTCTGCTTTTTTTCTTCTTGGAATTCATATTTTTGAATATTCATTCCACCAGATTGTCTCCTTTTTAAAAAAAATTAGTTTTGATTTCTACTTCTCTTAATATTTTTCTTATACTTTTTGGGGGGCTTAAATTATGGAAAAAATAAATACATATGTATTTGCAGAGATTTTTATATCTCAAAATGTAATTCTTATAATATTTTGTTCTTTTTCCCGTAGATGCAGTATCTTCTCTCTTTGCAGATATTGGTTATAGTAGGAGCTGATTTTCTTCTCAATTAATTCCAGTTTGAGTTACCATTTGATTGTTTTGATCTCTATTTTTTGGATTGGAGGCTCAAATGTTCGGTGGCTTTTTTTCTTTTCTTTTAAAAATTTCAATTTTAATTTTAAGTTCTAAATATTTTTTATTGTTGTTACTTATGCCACACATTAAAATAAACCCATAGTGCAGGTTCCCCATTCCTCAGATATATGTCAGCACACCTGCCCTCCACCAAATCACAACTGTTCTTCTCCACTGTCCAGTGGGCTCTGCCACCATTACCCACCCCACCTCCATTCCATTCAATATTGGTCATCTCACTTCTTTTGCAAGTATCCAAGGGCTGGATTTATTTCATATGCTCCTTTGTTTTGTCTATTCACGTTCCACCTATAAAAGAGGTCATTTGGTATATATCTTTCTTCTTTTGACTTATTTCACATAGCATAATCCCCTCTAGATCAATCCATGTTGATTAAAATGACAGGGTTTCATCTCTTCTAAGGGCTGTGTATTATTCCATTGTATATATATGTACCACATCTGACGTTGGGCATTTAGTAGTTTCCAGTTCTTAGCTATTGTAAATAGGGCTGCAATAAACATGGGTGTGCATAAATTTCCATGAGTGATGTTTTTGTATCTTTTGGGTAAACACCCCAAAGTGGGATGGCAGGATCATATTTCCATCTTCAACTTTTTGAGGAATATCCCAACTGTTTTTCATAAGAGTTGCACCAATTTGCTCTGCCACCAATAGTGCAAAAGTGTCCCCTTTCTCCACATTCTTGACAACATTTGTTTTTTCCAGACTTTTGGATAACAGTCAGTCTTTGAAGTATAAGGTGATATCTCACTGTTGTTTTAATTTGCATTTCCCTGATAGTCAGGGAGTAGGAACATCTTTGCATGTGTTTTTTGGTCATCTGCATATTCTCTTCAAAAAAATGTCTCTCCAATTTCTCTTCCAATTTTTTGACTGAATTGCCTGTTTTTCTGCTATTGAGTTTTATGAGCTCTTTGCTTAATTTGGATATTAAGCCGTTGTCAGAAATATGAAAAGCAAATATATTCTAAAAATTAGTAGGTTGCCTTTTGGTTTTGCTGATGTTTTCTTTCACCATGAAGAAGCATTTTAGTTTGATGTAGGCCCAGTTGTTTTTCTTTTTGTTTCCCTTGATACTGGAGTTGAGTCCCCAAAGACCTCTCTAAGGCTGATGTCATAGAGAGTCTTTCCTATGTTGTTTCCCAAGAATTTTATGGCTCTGGTCTATGTCCAATCCTCTAGTCTAAATTGTTTTAATTTTTGTGACTATTGTTAGAGAATGGTCTAACTTTATTCTTATGCATGTGGCAACCCAATTTTTCTAACATCATTTGTTGAAGAGACTTTCCTTTCTCCAGTGTAAGCTTTTGCCATCTTTTTCATAGATTAACTGATTGTATGTGAGTGGGTCAGTTTCTGGTAATTCAGTTCTATTCCACTGATCTGTGCCTCTGTTATTATTCCAATACCATACTGTTTTGATCACTGTTGCTTTGTAATTTAGTTCAAAGTCTGTATGTATCATCCCTCCAGATTAGTTTTTTATTCTAATAATTGCTCTGGCTATTCAGAGTCTTTTGTACTTTCATTCACACAAATTTTAAGATTTTTTTCTTCTATCACTTGGAAATAAGCCCATGAGATTTTAATGGGGATTACATTAAATTTTCATATCACTTTGGGTAAGATGTCCATTTCGATTATCTTGATTCTTCCCAACCATGAGCAAAGGATGTCTTTCCCTCGCTCTGTGTCCTCCTGTATTTCTTTTAAGAACCTATAGTTTTCATTGTACAGGACTTTTACTTCCTTTGTCAAGTATATTTCCAGGTATTTTATTCTCTAACTTCTATGTGTGCATGATTTCATTTTCTTCTAGCATGGTGTTTGTGCATAAAAATGCAACAGATTTTTGTGCATTGATTTTGTAGCCTGCCACTTTACTGCATTTGTTGATGAGTTCTAGAAGTTTTTTGACAGACTTTTTAGGGTTTTCACTATATAATCATGTCATCAGCAAATAATGACAGTTATCCCTCCTCCATTCCAATCTGGATTCCTATTATTTCTTTTTCTTGTATAATTGCTCTGCTAAGACCTCCTGTACAATGTTAAATAGCAGCAGTGAGACTGGAAAGCCTTGTCTTGTTCCTGACCTTAGAGAAAATGCTTTCAGTTTTTCACCATTGACTGTGATGTTGGCTGTGGGCTTTTCTTATATGGCCTTTATTATGTTGAGATATGTTCCTTCTATTCCCATTTTATGCAGTATTTCTCTTATCGTGAATGGGTGTTGGAACTTATCAAATTCTTTCTCTGTTTCTATTGATATAATCATGGGATTTTTCTCTTCGGTCTTGTTGATATGGCGTATTACATTAATAGATTTATGTATATTGAACCAGCCCTGTATCCCTGGGATAAATCACATTTGGTCATGATGGATGATCTTTTTAATAAATTTATGGATTTGGTTTGCTAATATTTTGTTGAGAATTTTTGTAATTCTGTTCATTAGAGATATTGGTCTGTAATTTTCTTTCTAGGTGACATCTCTATCAGCATATGGTATCAGTATGATGTTAGCCTTGTAGAAAGTATTTTGGAGTGTTCCCTGTTCTTCAATTTTTGGAAGAGTTTGAGAAAAATAGGTGTTAATTCTTCTCTGAAGTTTTGGTAGAATTCATTAGAAAACCCATCTGGTCCTAGGTTTTTATTTTCAGGGAGACTTTTCATTATCTCTTCAATTTCTTTGCTTATAATTGTTCTGTTTGGGTTTTCCAGTTCTTCCAGGTTCAGGCTTGGTAGACTGTATTTTCTAAAAATCTCTCCATGTCCTCAAGGTTGTCTACTTTGTTGGCATAGAGCTGTTCATAGAAGTCCCTTGTGATTTTTTTGAATTTCTGTGGTATCTTTTGTAACTTCTCCCCTTTCTTTTCCAAATCTAGTTATCAGAGTTTTCTCTTTTTTTTTTGAGTCTACCCAAAAATTTGTCAATTTTATTTTTTCAGAGAATCAACTGTTGGTTTCATCGATCTTCTGGATTTTCTTTTTGTTTTCTATTTCATTTATTTCTGCTCGAATTTTGATTATTTCCTTTCTTCTGCTGATTTTTGGCATAAATTATTCTTCTTTTCTAATTGTTTTAAATGTAGATTTAGATTGTTTATTTGCAATTTTTTCTTTCGTGAGGTGGGCCTGAATTTTGATGAACTTGGTATTGTTTAGTATTTAATACTTAATATTTAATATTTAATACTTAATATTTAATATTTAATACTGTCTTAGTACTGTTTCAGCTGCATCCCAGAGAGTCTGGTATCTCATGTCTTCATTCTTATTTGTCTCTAAGTACTTTTTAAGTTTCTCTTTGATTTCCTCCTTTACCCAAGAGTCCTTTAGGAGCATATTATGAGTTTCCAATTAGTTTGGGGTCTTCCAGTTTTCTTTTTGTGGCTGAGTTCCAATTTTAGGCCATTGTGGTCAGAGAAGATGTTTGGTATAGTTTCAATCTTTGTGAATTTGTTGACAGATGTTTTGTGTTCCAGCTTATGATCTATCCTTAAGAATGTTCCATGAATGCTTGAGAAGAAAGTGAAATCTGTAGTCGTTGGGTGAAGTGATCAGTATATATCTATTAGATTTATCTGTTCCAGATGATCATTTAAAGTGGCTATTTCCCTGTTAATTTTCTGCCTGGTCGATCTGTCCATTGTTGTAAGTGGGGTGTTGATGTTAGCCACTATTATTGTGTTGCTGTCAGTGTCTCTCTTCAGGTGCAATAATACTTGCTGGTTATATTTTGATGAGCCTTCATTTGGTGAATATATGTTAATAAGTGTTATGTCTTCCTTCTGGATTGGTCCTTCAATCATTATATAGTGTCCATGTCTGTCTTTTGTTATGCTTTTTAGATGGAAGTCTGTTTCATCTGATATGAGTGTAGCAGTTCCTGCTCTTTTGTGGTTCTCATTCGACTGTAGAATTGTCTTCCAGCCAATGACTTTGAGCCTTTGTTTATCTTTTGGAAGAAGGTGGGTTTCCTGAATGCAGCAGAAGTTTGGGTTAAGCTTTTTAATTCATTCGGCCACTCTATGTCATTTGATGAATTCAGTTAATTAATGTTTAGGGTGATTATTGATACACAGTTACTTATTTTCATTTTGTAACTAGTCTTCTGTATGGTACTCCAGACAATGCCTTTGTTCTTCTTTTTCTCTTCTTTGGTTGGAATTGGTGTAGTTATGTTTTGATTGGTTTCCCTTTCTGTTTTCTCCTTTGCTTTTTCCCTGGGGATTTTGATGTTACTATGAAGTTAGCATTAACAATTCGTAGTTTTAGTTCCTGTTTTTATTTGAAAACAGATTAGTCTTCCACTCATTCTAACCATCAACCATCCACACTTCTGCTCTCTTCTATTCCTCCACACTTTTATGCTTGCTATCTTACTGTTTTTATGTGGGGTTTATACTTTATAGAACATCATTTAAAATTTTTTGTAAAGTTAGTTTTGCTGTAATGAATTCCTTTAACTTTTCTTAGAAAGCTTTTTATCATTCCTTCAGTTGTGAATGATAATTTTGTTGAGTATAGTATCTTAGGTTGAAAATCCTTTTCTTTCAGCACTCTAAATTACATGCCAATCCCTTTTGGCCTGTAGAGTACCAGTTGTGAAGTCCACTGACAATCTTATGGGTACTCCTTTGCATGTGACACATTTTTCTTTAGCTCCTTTAAGATTCTTTCTTTATCTTATATTTTTTACATTTTTATGACTATGTGCCTAAGTGTAGTTCTGTTTGGGTTTCTTTCATTAGGAACTCTTTGAGTTTCCTGGGTCTGGAGGATTACTTCATTCTTCAGGTTTGGGAAGTTCTAAAGCATTATTTCTTCAAATATAGTTTTTCTATCTTCTCCTTCTGGGACACCAATGATGCAAATATTGTTCCCTTTGATGTTGCCCCAAGGTCTCAAATTATTTTTTAATTTCTTTGTGTTTTTTACCTCTTTGCTAATTTGCTTGCTTGAGTTCCTCTGCCCTCTCTCCCTGATTGCTATTTGTATTGAAAGCTACATTCATCTTATTATTGAGTCCCTCTATTTAGTTCTTTAGTTCAGTCATTGTATTCTCCATTTCTTTGATATCTTCTTTCATTTCTTCTCTCTCTCTTTCGATGTTTTCTTTTACTTCCTCTTTTGTTTTCTGGATTCCCATGAGTGTGTTAATTACTATTACCCCAAATTTGTATGAAAACCCCAAGTTTGCATATGTCTTCTGTATTCAGATTGTCCCTTTTTTATTGGATCTATCATTTCATGTATTTTTCTCTGTACTTTTGTTCTGTTTGGTATTCTGTTTATGTTTCTGTGGGTTTGGTTTCCCTGCAGTTATGTCTTTTGGTAGGATAATCACCTTGCTGCTCGCCCGCAATTGGCAATCAGGCTGCAGTTCTGCCTCTACCCACAGGGTGGTGCTAGCGGGTAGCATAAGGCTTTGTTCCTTCAGGGAGCTGAGGTTCTTTCTTTGATCCTGGGGGTGGTATATGGGGTGGGTGGGATATCCGGTGGGCAGGCTATCTGGCAGTTGGATCCTGAGACTTGACACAAAATGATGTTGGAGGGGTGGGAGTGGGGAATTTCTCAGGCTACCTTCTGGTTATAGTGACTCCCAGTATTATCTCACCACCTGGCCTCCATCTCATTCCCCAGGGTGCTGTTACTCATTCCACCCTGCACAGTCTCCTCCATCTTTATGTCCCGGTCCTGGGCTCTTCACTTGCTTCTGTGCAGTTCTTCAGTCTGTTCGTTTCTTCCCACAGTTCCACCCCCTCTGCCACTCCCTTGTCCCAAGTCTCAAATCTGGGGTTTAGCTCTATATTGGAAGTTTTTGCCTACCCTTTGTCAACATGAAAGTTGCTCCATCTCTATAGCTACTGCGCCTACTTTTCCTCAGTATTTGTTTCTGGATAATAGGTGAATTCCTAGTTACACTGTGAGGAAGATCTGAATCTTGCCTGGATCAGGTTGCTGTCTTCTGATCATCATCTCTGTGACTTTAAATTTTTGTAATTCAATGTAAATCACCACTAAACTTATTGGAAACTATGTATATTGGGCAGCACTGTGGATGGGGCACTACATCCTATGGAAGACCATCTGACAACATCAGCATTTTATTGGAAGGCTGTAAAATTTAAAAAGCTTTTTTCTCTTGTCAGGTGGTTTTCCTTCAAAACTGTCTCTAGTATCCTATGATGTGTTGAATCTAGTGACTTGCATTCCAGCAACTATGCAGGAAAGGGTGTACAGGGATCATACTTTTCAATATGTCAACTTTTATTTCATCCCCTTTTCAATTATAGTCTTAGCCCCACTCTTTGCTGAATGTGCTCTGAGAACCGAGGGACACAGTTACTCATGCCTCTTCAGGGAGTAAGGCTCTTGTTGTCCCCTTTGAGTACTAGTTGGCTTGTCTAAATCCTGGGCTTCACCAGATGCTACACCAGGAATCGATTGCCTGGCTTCTTGCCTTTCTCCTGGCATTGTTAAACTCTCTGTTTGCTTCTGTCTGCTAATTGAGCTCACTAGTGTCCATAATTTGGTTGTCAGTTCTTATTGACTATTGCTCTTCCTCCATTCTCTTTGTTCTTATGGATTTCTGCCTTAATATTTTTCTTTTAATTCTCATCTTAGTAAAATATTGGTAAGGAGCAGATAAATGCAGCCAACCTTTTTAACTGAAACCCATAGTCGCTCTGATGAATGGTGAGTGTGTTCATACAACTTAGTTAGCAAAATGGAAAGCAGATGGTGGTCAGAGTCAATGCATTTACCCTGTCCAGTTATTATTGCATAAAAAATAAATTTTTGGTTTGAAGGACACTTCCCATCCAAGTTGTTTCATTATTGAGCACATTGCCTAGGAGTTATCAAAATATACACTTATTGTGCACTTTGTCCTTTCCACTTAATCTGAGGGAAAAGAAATGGAGCAACAGAAGATAAAACATCAAGCTGTTTGCTTGTTTAAATGTGGAATTTTGCCACGAAGGACATGAACCTCAGTCAGCGCTATTTACAGAGAGCACATGGTGTTTCGTTTCAATGAACAGGAAAATGTTTTGCCATAATATGTGGTAAAAGCTGTATTTTTTCCCCAACTAAGCAATAAAAGAAATTGCACAGTGTAAAGTGATAAATACCAAGTTCTATGAGTCATCGTTAATGTAGGAGAAATGTGTAGCTTGGACAAAAACTGCTTTTTTGCACGATAAAAATCAAACCAAATGTACTGAAACAGAAATCAATATCAGCATGTTCTGGAAACCCAAAGAATGGTGGGACTCCAAGGGGTTTAATGTAACTTGTAGTTTTAAAGCAAAATTTTTGATGGAAGTGGTAGGGACAATGATGTAAAGATCATGTTGGTTTCACTTTTTTAAGTCAGGTTTTTTAAGGTATAACTTACATATAGTAAAATTCACTCTTTTTGTAAACATTTGAGCAATTTTTCATGGAGCCCTCATCTTCAAACCTTCTCTATTTCCCTTCACCTCCCCCTACCTTAGGCCCTGGTAATCACTAATCTGTTTTCTGTTCTTATAATTCTGCTTTTTGCAGAATGTCATATAAATTGAATCGTACAGTTCACAGACTTTTGACTCTGGCTTAAATATTTGTGCACACAGGTTTTTGTGTGAACATAGGTTTCATTTCTCTGGGGTTAATGCCTACGACTACAATGTCTGGGTTATAGTTGCATGTTTCACTTTTAAAGAAACCATTAAACTGTTTCCTGGAGAGGCCTTGCCATTTTACATTCCCACTGGCTAAGTGGCAGTGACCCAGCTTTTATTTCTTAGGTTAACTGCTGAAATTATCAAAGCTCCTCTAAGTTTAAATTGCATGCACAGTTAAAGTTGTTTTATCTCTGGAAGTGTTATGACTAATGATCCTCAGCATAAACTAAGTCATCCACAAAAGAGTCAGCAACATTCATGATGGCCTTACTCTTTTCCCTCAGAAACTTTAAACTCCAGAAAACAGTGGGGTAATGATGTTTACAACATTCTGGTTGGGGAGACCAGGGGACCCATGACTATGGCCAATATTCCAACCATGTGTTGTTACAGAGGATCTCTGGAATAAGGCATGAGCACCAAAACAAAGCAAAACAAACAAAGGGAAAACACTATAATGAAACTCAGCCAAACCATAAATAAATCAAATAAAGAATGGAGTGGAGAAATTGGAATAAAAAATGGCAGTGAGTGTTCCATTCATTCAATGATAGACTTAAACCCAAGCAGATGGGGGATGTATGGTGTTGACACAGATACATTTCTAAGTTCTGAGAAGTGTTAATACCAGCCACAGACACAATCAGAAGGGTAGAGTAGAGGAGACAAAATTCATGAACAGTTTGTCTTTTGTGATGTAAAATATCACTCTAAATAGAAATGCATAATTTAAAAACTATTATTTTAATCTCAATGATTTTCAATAAGATACTGAAATTACATTTAATATATATATATGACATAACGTATATCTTAAAATTTAAAAGAGACCAATAGGTATCCATATTTCTACGGTACCCTTCATCATTGACTCAGTTTTCAGGTTTTTTCACTTTTGTTAAACTCAATGGAAATTAAAATCATAACCTTTATTTCAGATTGACATATATATTATAAATATATATATATATATACACACACATATATATATATACATATATACATGTATATGTATCCTGAGCGCCTTTTAAGTACAGATTGACATTTATATATTATATATATACACACACACACATATATATATACATGTATATATATATACATGTATATGTATTCAGAGCGCCTTTTAAGTACAGGTCTCTTCCTCATTTCCTTTAAACTACGTAGAATCATGTCTTAAGTTCTTCAAGGTATAATGTGATTTATTCCTAGGTAGTGGAATCTTGAATGATTCTACTTCAGTTTTCTAAGCAATGTGCACATATCTTTTCATTAAATAAAAGCACAGACTTAAAAATGTGAATAACCCTAAGAAGAGTTTTAAAAAAACACATAAGGCAAGTTTTGTTTAAAGTTTCTCGGTGGTGGGGTTGGGGGGCGGTGGGGGGACATGCCCTGTGATTCAGGCAGCTGAGAAGGCTGGGATGCGGACCTTGTAAAGTCCAGAAACTAGGGTACAAAACCCAAGGCTGGGCGGAAACTAAAATAAACAAATAGATAAAGAAATAAGTGCTTCTTCCTCCTCGTCCTTTCTTCCTCTCTAAAATATTAAAAAAAAAAAAAAAAGGCATCTGAGGGAAGAGTGAGGAGAGCATGATTTTTGTTGCCTCTTTTGTGGGTGGCCTGTCTGTTTTTCTGTGGAGCAAGACAACAAAAGTAAAAGGAGGTGGATTCAAAGGACCGCTTTATCTTGACCCAAGCAACAGGTCCCCACACCTGCACTGACTCTTCTGGGGTCAATGGTTTCACCTCTCCTGCCCTTTGCCTTTCAATACTGCAATTCTTCAGAATACTCTATTAGTTTTCCTTAACAAATACTTATATAGCACACACTGTTCTAAGTATAGAGATCACTCAAAAAATCACCTAGGGATAAATAAATCACATTACATCTTGAAGAACTGAAGGCATGTTTCTACGTATTTTAATGGGAGTGAGGACGAGATGTTTGTCATCCTGACAACTCGTGAGGTAGATATTAGGATGGGTTAGGCACCATTACAGATACAGAAACTGAGGCACAGTGAAATAACTGAGTTGATAATCGATAATCTGCCCACACTATTTCTAAACTACTAAAGAGGCCATAATTTTCTGTAGGTCACCTTTCATTCATTATTCAACTGATCACTATTAAGTGCTGGACTCCCTATTTGATGCTAATTCATCTGAGGTGTTCAGAAAAGGGAAAGCAATAATAGATTTAAAATAAGTAAACAAACAGGAAGAGAAAAGAGACCCAGCTCATGTTTCTAGAGTATTCTCTGTCATTTGCCCCATGTTCCCCATGATCTGGTCTGCCACGCAACTACTGCACAGTTTTGATCTGTGACTCAATGGTGGTTGCAAGCTGGTGGCTCTGAACAGCCAGGGCCTGCAGGGGTGAGTGTAGCACTTTGTGTTAAATCCACAGAAGTTTTAAAAAATCAAAATTGCTATTCTTAGATAATTTCCTCAAGGTACAAATACAAAGTGATTATACATTTCTATGTTTATAATGGTAATATCAGAAAAAGAATCCAAAAAATAAAAATTCATCAAAGCTTCACAACTGGTACAATGCAAATCAAATAGTTCATGTCAGAAAAAAATTGTGAAACATTGTGGAATGACCCAAATAAAGATGACTGCATGCCTGTCTAATACACCTTTCCAAGTTAACTGCTTTTCTCTTTGACCTAGTTCACAAATCCGTAAGCTGTAGAAAAAAAACTGGTAGTAATGAAAATGATTTCTGTCCAGAGAAATATTAAATTGAGTGTGGCAAGAAGACACAACAGATGACTGCTCTGTGGATACTACTCAGTTTTTCACCTGTTTGTAAATACATATCAGCATTCCTGATTACCCTGTATCTTTTGATTTCTTTTTTTGAACTCACTATAAGATCTTACTGGTTCTTTCACTATTTAAAGACAAAGTCTTTAACAAATGTTCATCTTATGAGAGTCATAATTTTACCTTTTTAAAGATTATCCTTTAACACTTATTGAATGTGGCACCTTAAGTTTTGATGAGAGGAAATTGCCTCTAAAACCTCTCTGTCTACACAGCAGGCAGCATTTGAGCTCATGCTGTCACATTCTGTATTTCTAGCACAGTGGATATGAGCTTGCGGACTATTACATGTGCGCTTACACTCACCCGCCTATGTTGTTGAGGTTTTGAAAACTCCACTGCCTGAAGCAGGGCTTAGATCTACTTCCTCAACTATCTGCTTTCTTTTTTCCCCACACCTGACAAGAAGTCTGGGCAGTGCTTGCTGAGTCTGTCCCTGTGAAACAATTTGGGCATCTTGAGAAATTTTTTGCGTTTGACCTCTGCAATCTATTTCCCAAGTACACCTCAGTAGTTACTTAAAAAGAGTTAAAGGGACCTCCAAACTGGGGGATGGTTGCCCATTAAGAGTCTGTTGGTTCACATCCACATGCAAGCCAAATTCATGGAAGGAGGAGGGGTGGTGCAAAAGACCACCAGTTTTTTTTTAGAGGTTCACCAGCTGAGAGCAGCCAACTCCTGTCTACAGAAACCATCTCAGCTATCCCAGGCAAAGACCCGGTTTTTAACAGAGAAGTAGGGGGAGGTGCTGTGTACAGATGTGTATGGTTGCAAAGGCCCACTTTCATTAAGTTATTCATCATCCTACCTCTTTCTGCTAGTGGTTCTGCCTATGCCCATGATAAAGTTTGTTAGCAAGGTGTGCTTAAACAGAAAAAAGAAAAAAAAATGTATATATATATCTATATATATATATATTCTTTAGTTGTTTCTTCGTGAAGTTTTTGGCCTCCTTCAGAACATTGGTTGTGTGGAAGGAAATAACAGAAGACATTAGCTTCTGGTACCAGTAATTAGCTAACAAAGGGCTAGGGAGCCCTGACAGCTCTGAAACAATGTGGAGATGTTTTAAATTGCCCTCAGGAAAAAAATAAAAAGCAGTGACTATCTAAAGCTGACAAATGGAATCAATTTCCTGATGCCAAATAGACAAGCTTAATGGCCAGAGAAGAAACCAACCTTCTGAGACAATTCTTAAAACGAAGTCTTTGGGTTTCTCACACCTGGCCCTGGAGATAAAATACCTTTCTTAAGAGGTATGAAATGCAAAGCTACTCCAAATCATCTTCACCAAAGGACCTCAGAAAGTAACCAGATGCTTGCTTTTAATATAAACCTTTGTGAGAGACTAGTACACGCATTCTCTGTTAAGTGTCACCCCAAAATATGAAATTAAGTGACTCCGATGCCAAGTGACTCCTTGGTTCTGTCTCTAGGTCAGTACTCAATTCAATTTTTAAAATAAAGTTCTTTGTGTGTGGGTTTTGGTTGTGTGTGCGTCTGTGTGTGTGTGTTGTGTGTTTGCATACTTTACATAACTCAGTGCTGTTACTTTAAGACACCAGTTCTCTCAGCCTCTCGACCAGCTCTATCCAGTGTGGTGGTAGACACTACCCAGGACCTACTAAATGCAGGAGAGTGGCTAGTGGACTGGTCGAAGGGAATATTTAACTTATTTAACATCAGGTAATAAAAATTTAGAAAATGATGCTCTATTCAGTTATTTGAAAACTTACTATGATTGAAATCACTTGGGTATGCAAATCCCCATTTTAACTATATATTTTATGAGATCTAAAGAAAGAACATGTATTACCTATGGCCATTTTGCTACAGGATTGAAATATGCTGCAAATATAAGATACATACAAGATTCTAAATAATATTAAAAATAGTATAAAACATTTCTATTAATATTTTTTTCTACTGATTGCATGTTGAAATTGTTGATGTAGGTCGACAACACAGGGGGCTTCGGTCCATACCAGGGAAGACACAGGCCCAAGAAGTCGCATGTGCCATGGGAGGGGGCTTAGTTAACACGGAGGACCAGTTGTGCAAATAGGTGATGCAAATGAAGTATGTTCAGTCAGTGCAGTTGTGATGGTTGGAAAATTGCAAAGCATAATTGATTGTTTCATTTCTGGGAGGTCTTTATCCATGTGGAGAATTGCTTTTTCTTCTAGTTGGTGGTGGCTGCTGTTCCTACAGGGTCCCAGGAGTGGGACTCGACCCTCAGGGATGATTGGGATGGTTCTGTTTTTATATTTTTAATATTATTTGTCAAAATATGTTGGATACACTTGGTAAAATAAAATACTGTATTATAATTATCTCGCCTTTCTTATATTATTACACGTGGCATTAGAAAATTAGACATCATATAGATGGATTGGGACAGTGACCCTGCATTCTCCCATTCCTGGCTATCCTGCTTTGTCTTCCTAATTCCTGTCAGCTTGTCTTCTTTCTTTCAAGACCTCATGGAATGGTCTGTCGATTCCCGACGCAGGCCGCCAGAGGGAGCTGCACCGCCGCTGTAGTTGCCGAGCAACTCGTGACCCGGAAGCAGTTTCTCGCTATGCCCCGCCCCGCCGCGCGCCAAACGACTTCCGCTGGGACGGGCAAGAGGTCACGGTGCGCCGGGTCAGGCGGCGGTAGCAAGATGACCACGCTGAGGGCCTTCACGTGTGACGACCTCTTCCGCTTCAACAACATGTGAGTGGGGCCCCCTGAGCCGCCGCGGATGCCTCCTGGGGCCGCTCGGGTAGAGGCCGGGGCTGGGGCGCCGGGCCCTGCGGCTCTGGGTGACCCCGTGGGCTCTCGGGGCAGCTGTCAGGGTCAGTTCTCTCCCGCTCCCTGGTTCTGAGGGTGACCGCGCCGGTGATTCGGCTCCACTTCTGTTTGTTGGACATGCCGCGGTTCTGTGCGAGGCTGGCGGTGAGCGCGTGCTGGGAACTTGTAGGTGTGTGGCCGGCCCTCCTTTTGGCATGGCTAGCGTGTTTCTTTTGTCTTTTTTAAGAAAAGCTGCAAAGAATCAAGGCGAGTAGGCAGACTGGAAGAGAGAGGAGGGAGGACCACTTTTTTTTTTTTCCACTTAGTTGTGCAAACCCGCGACTGCACTCGACCGGAGAGGGCAGAACTAAAAACATCTCCATCAGGGCGCGCCTCTAAACTTTTTTTTTGAGTGAGGCTTTGATTTCGTGGGGTTCGTTGCTGTAGTGGCGCACCCAGCCTAGACCACTGCTTTGTGATGTGAGCTGTGTGGGCAGATGCTGGTGGAAGCCCACGGTGCACCCTTTCTTTCAGTCCAAGCTAAGTCAGGATGTGTGACTTGCGGAGATTTTTAACCCGCTTCTAGTTTTGCTAACCTCAGGTGCATCCTATGTCAGTCTCTCTACCTCGCCTTTTTCTCTCTGATCTCTATAGTTTCTCCAGTCTGTTTTAGATCTGTTTATATCGAAATCAGGTGTCTGGATCTGCCTGGGCTTCCTCATCTGTTTGTCCTATCTTATCCAGTATTATCTGTCCCATCCCCTATCCGTTCACCCACCAAGGCCACCTGTAAAGACAGTCAGGCTGTCTGAAAACTAAGGGCCTAGCGGTCCAGGTTCAAGTGTTGGGAGGGTGGAAAGATTTTGAGATAGGTGGCAAGACGTTTCAGAGATGAGCCTTGGTCTCAAAATATTGAAACCAGGAAGTTGTGGAGAAGGAAGTAGGTGTGAGGTGAGAAACTGAGGTGGGGTCAGTCATCTGGGGGATGAATGTGCCAGTAGAAGGAGTTCTATAACTGAGCTGCCAGAGAAGCTGGTAAAACTGGACTTTTGCTCCATTGTTGAGAGGTTCAGACTTAATCTTGTGAGAAGAATTTTCTGTTGGGCCTCTCCCTGTTGAAGCAGCATCACTAAGGTGATTTGAGGTGGTGCACACCGTGCCTGGTACTGACACTTTTAAGACACAGTTAAGCCTCACAGTTCTGTGATGATAGGTGCTCACTTTATCCCCACTTTCTATGAGTAAACTCTGGTATGGGAATTGTAATGAGTTATCCCAGTAATAGGGCCCTGAAATAGTGGTGAAGCAAGGAATCTAATACAAAAAGATGAGTTGTAGAACAGTGCTTTTTAAAATGGGGTTCCTCTGACTACTGGGGAACACTTTGGAAAATGCAGATTCTCGGCTGTTTGAGAGCAACCACTGTTCTGGAGCCTAAACTCTTCACATGGAACTCTGTGGAATGTGAGGCAATTAGAGGCCGTCAACCAGGCAGGTAAGCCATTTAGGAGATCTTGGCAGTGTCCCAGAGATGATGGGCTTGATATGACATGGGTTTATGTTTGGAAGGCATAGACCTCGGGTGCGATAGCCTTGAAGCTTTGAGAGTGGACGTGGAAAAGTCTTGTGGCCTCTCAACTGAAGATGTAGGAAGGGACAACGCTGTCTTATGTGAAGATGAATGAAGCAGAAGGGGAGAATGTATAGACATTTATAATAAAACATTAGATTTTAAAGAATCGTCTAGCTTGTTAAGGCCGCTTCAGGATATGCCATTAGGGAACTCCTCTTCCCCATTTTTTCCTCTTTGATTAGCTCACTTTGGTAGAGACCTCTGAGAATCGTTGGATTAGGGTGATACAGTTGAAACGGAAAGAAGTAGTGACTGTAGAAACATCGCAGTTCATTACAATTTAACAAATATTCTTAGAAAAATATTTGTTGACTGTATATCAGTGCTGGAGACACAGCAGTGACCAAAGGGGGGCGCGGAGGGGGGACTGCTGATAGTTCCATGGAATTTACATTTTAGATGGGAAGACAAGGTAAGATAATACAACATGTAGAACTTAGCATTCAATTCACAGGAAAAATCAAAGCAGGAAAGGGAAATAGGACATGTGTGCATATTTAGCTTTATTTAAGTAGGGTGTTCAGGGAAATTGTCCCCCCAAAAAGACCTAGCGGAGATGCCAGAGTGTATCGTAGATATTGGGGCAGGGGAACTTCCAGAGAAAGAAGTAGTAAATGCACACAAACCTACTTCAGAGGCGGTCAGCTTGAGTGGAGACGAGGTCACAGAGTCAAAAGGAAAGGCCAACATGACTTGGGCTTCTCTGCCAAGTGCACAGACACACCCAGGTGGAAAAATCAGGTAGGCATGTGGGTGTGGGAGTTCCAAGTTTAGGTCAAGGCTAAAGACAAATTTGGGGATCAACACTAAAACTAGGAGACCAGTTGACATCAGTGATGGAAGACGTGTTGGTGGGAAGAAAGGCTTCCCATGGTTGAGGAGGGTAAATGATACCTAGTGGCCCAGTGAGGTGGGAGGAAGCCTCCCAGTGGAGGGAGGAGAACATTTACAGTGGAGGGAGTTGGGAGCTATGGCAGGAGCTGCTGAGGGTGAAATGATAGCTCTTTGTACTTTTTTCTGGGAGAGAGAGAATTGCAGGAGTTAGGGCCCTGGGTAGTAAGGGGCTGAGATTCACTCACCAGAACTCCATGCAGGTTTACAAGGGAGCAGTAGAGTGTGGGTGCAGAAGCTCAGGTGGGTGGGCTCAGCGGTGGGGTCTGGATGAAGCTTTCTTCTTAATGTTATGTTTTCTGAAATAGGAAGCAGCTGAGATTGAGAAGGGGTTGGCCCCTGTTGGAGAGTTGAGGTGAGACCAGAGGCTATAAGTTGTCATTGAGAAGTGTGGGAGAGTGAATTCCTACACTGGGTTAGAGCAGTGGTTCCATGTGTGGGCTGGGGCTCCTCAAGATCTCAAGGTGTTTCAGGGGTTCTGCAAGTTTAGAGGTATTTTCATGAAAATACTAAGAATTTTTTTTCCTTTTCTACACGCATTTCTTTATAGACACAGTGTTTTCCAAATGTGTGATCTTACAACGTAACAGACTGATGTGATAATCCAACTGTCTTCTGTTAGCCAACCGTGAAATAGATCTGTAAAGTTGTTAAAACAGTGCCATTCTCTTCACCAAATTTTTTTTCTTGAAAACAAAGTGATGTTTTGGTGAAAAAAAGTTCTTCATGTGAAATGGGTAAAGGGGGTCAAAAGGTACAAACTTCCAGTTAAGTCAGACATAGGGTTGTAGTGTATAGAATGAAGACTATTCCTAACAATACTGTATCATATATTTGAAAGTTGCTAAGAGAATTGGTCTTTGAAGTTTTTGCCACAAGGAAGATATTTGTAATTATGTGTGGTGATGGATGTTAACCTGACTTATTATGGTGATCATTTTTCTTTATGTACAAATACTGAATTATTTTGTTGCTCACCTGAAACTGTTTTGTCCATTTTATCTCAACTTAAACAGTTATTGTATTAATCAGTTAACAATTTATTTTTAAATGAACAAATAAGAATCTAAATTAGCAATAGATAAAACTCAAACAATTCTTTGGGGGCTGTAAGGATATTTAAGTGTAAAGATGTTCTGAAAGCAAAAAGTTGGAGACCTGCCAGACGAGTGACATGAAGCATGACTGTCAGCACTGTCAGGATCCCAAGGAAGAATGTGACTGGATATGCAAGAGGAAGGATGGAAGGTAGCTGGTTGTGAGTCTGGAAAATCGTGGTTCCATTGACTAGGAAAGTGAGGGGGCAGAGCTCTTCGTGGGGCAGGAATGGTAGAGACAGCTAAGAAATGCTGACTTGGCAAATCTGGTGAAGGGTTAAGCTGTGTGATGGGCACTCAAGCTGTATTGAGCCAGATGGGGAGGCTTCCTCCGGGAAATCAAAGTGGAAAGTATAGGAGTGGGAGTGGGGAGATAAGGGAGGTGGGAATACGAAAGAGGAGTGGGGAGCAAAAACCTACTACTGACGGAGCCTACATTTAGAGGTTAGAATAAAAGAGAAAGGAAGAATTCTAATAGGTACAAAGACGTCCTGTCACATGCTGTAGGAAGCTGGTTTTATCTTCTGTCTGTGTGAATTATATGCCTACCTGGTCCCTACTCCATGAACAATTTATTGCCATTGAGAAAAAGGAAGATTATGATGTAGATTTATTAACTGTAAAGTAATTTGTAAAGCAGCAGTTAAATGAAAACTTTATACTCAGCAGCTCATTATCTTCCTGAGGTTACTTAAAACTTGATTAGCCCTAAAGTTGTTTTAGAATTGTTCATTAGGCGTTTTTGTGCATTTTTAGTTTTAGTGGGCATTTTTAAACCTGTTTTATAAATACTGCTTACTACTGACATTTCTCGTTTGTTTGTGTTTTCAGTAACTTGGATCCACTTACGGAAACTGTATCCTTTAAAAACATGTAAATGAAGGCTAAGGCAGAAAAATGAAGCAAAAGGAAATATACATGAGTACTGAAAAACGACAACTTGTAGGTCAGGAAATGTTTTAAAAACAACTGGGAATAAGAGTTGTCTTAAGTCTGCCTGACAAGCTGCTGATGACCTCATAGAAATCTATAATAATACAGTTCCCCCCACCCCCAACCCCACCCCATCACCCAGTAGTAAGAATGACTATATACAACAGAAAGTGATGACTTCAGTAAGATGGGCAATTTCTGTCTGATATAAAAACGAACAAAGTCTGGAAATGATCAGCAGTCCAGGGCAGGTGCTAGTTCCATGAAGTCAACAATGACCAGGCTCTGCACTTGAACCCAGGGTGGCCTTTGCTTTCCTGTCCTAGATGGCTGCACAGCAAATGGCCTCACATCCATGTTCCTGGCAGGAGGATCAGCTGAGGTGAAGGTGAGAGTGGTCTTCCCTTTCAGCCCTCATGTCTCATTGGCCAGCGTCTGCTTCATGCCACACTTAACATAGCTATAATGGAGTTTGAGAATGTATCTAGTTTTAAATGCAGCTTGTTAACTAAAGGGAAGAGAGGATTTGGGGTGACAACAGTATTTATTATGCTCCCTGGTTGAAAACTGTCAAGAATTATGAGGTTAGGGTGCTCTGGGTCATGTTGCATTCCTGATGGTTTAAAATACAAAGTAGATTTCTGGGTTATGGCCCATGTCCATTGCAATGGATAGGAGAGAAATAACTGATAATTTAACAGAAGGACATGTAGGAGGCTAATGAATATTAAGAGTTTAGTTTCACCAATCAAAAGACATTTACATTAAAACTATATCATAACATACCATGTTTTACTTATCAAATGATCAGTAATCTAAAAAATGATAAAACTCGTGAAGATGAGGTGAGAGATTGATTCTCATGAATACTAATGACAGTATAAACTGCGACAGTCTTTCTGGAAGCCACTTTGGCAATGTAATATTTAGTAATTTCATTTCTTGGAAGCTGAAAGTAACAAGAAAAAGAGGCAATTATGTTAGGGCTTGGCAGTTCAGGGCAGGTGGTGGTTCCATAAAGCCTCCAGCCACAAGATTTGGCCCACTGCCTGTTTTTCTAAATAGTTTTATTGGAGCTTAGCCATGTTGAATAATTTACATGTTGTGGCTTGTGTCCATGGCTTTCACAGTTTGAATAATTGCAATGGAGACCACATGGTCTAAAAAGCCTAGATTGTTTACTATGTGGCTCTTTACCGAAAAAGTTAACCCCTAAGTTATGGCATTATAAAAATATTTCTTGTGGAATTATATTAAAAATGTGAACTAATACCACATATAACAATAAGAAAATGTTAAAGTATGCTCTATCATGAGGGATTTCTAAGTTTTTTAAGAAACTAAATCACTTAGATGTCCATTGACAGAAGATATTTGTCTATTCACAATGTAATACTTTACAGCAGTAAAAGATACAAGTATAGGCATCAACATAACAAAGTTGAGTGGAAAAAGCAAAAAAAAATCAAAGTTTTCATTTGTTTTTTACTGATGAAACACCTCTCCATGTTTACAAAAAAAAAAGTTAAAAGAACTTTGAATGACAAATATTTTCACCTCAAAATGATGGCTATCCACAGAGGATGAATTTACTACTCTAAGTTTTCTGCGAATTAACTTAACCAACCTCCCTCCCTCGCCTCTCCCGCAACCCTGCCCCCAGACAACCTCCCTCCCCTTTCTTTCTTTCTAAGGAATGGTCTAGGCAGGAATGAAGGTAAGTAAGCAGACAGGCAGGCCGAGAGAAGAGGAAAAACACTGTATTTGCTCATCTTGGTTGTTTCCCAAGGCCCCGGGTCTTGAACCAGGGACCTTGGGATGTGACTGCACCCACTGCGTTAAACTGCTAGGCCACCAGGGTGTACCTAGGAATGTTTTTATATGTATGATTGGTGGTGACTCCTTATAGAATTGTGTAGAAGGACTATAGGAATGTACATGTTATTACATATAGTAAGGACACGCAGGGTTGAAGAGTTAAATCGTGAGCAAATTACTCCGCTTTTATTTGTGTTATTAGAAATGGAGAATTGAAATCAGTGAAGGGGGAGAACCTGGGTAATTGTTACTTCTGGAAGTACTTAAATTTTAAACTTTTAATGTCTCACAGCTGAAGCTAAAGTAGGACCCAGTCATTAATTTTCCAGCACAATTACAGGAAAATGAAAGTATTGGACTTCCACCCTATACCAAGCAGCAGAGTAAACATGACATTCCCCTCCTCAAGGGAAGCCAAGTGGTAAACAAGACTCAGGTGATGATCATTGTGTAGGACATAGTAAGAATCCTGGGAAGACAGATTCTCAAGGAACTTTGGAGTTCTGGTTCTCGGTTTTGTATCACAGTGTTGGCTCCATTCATATTTGAAGTTTTGTATATCCCAGGCAATTTCGTGAAAACTTAACTGCTAGCCTAAATATTTCATGTAATGATAGGGTTATAGAAATGAAGACATACTAGAGCTGGAGAATACAGTAACTTTACTTTAAAGGCACTTCTGTTGTATAGAGAACTCTTCCCTGTCGGTTAACTTTTCACACTCCTTAACAAGCTCTAGTATGGGATTCCTTTTTACTTACAGTACCTCGCCCACTGGCCAGAGTATTTCATCGTGGCAGAGGCACCTGGTGGAGAGTTAATGGGTTATAGTAAGTATATCACTAGTACTTTTTTGGATAGGTAGTTAAGAATTTTAAGATAGGTTTCAACTGATTGTTTTAGGTTGATTGCAGAATTGTAAGTATAGGCATGATGCCCATAATTTTATTTCCTTTTCAATCAACAACTCACCATACTATTCTGTTTTAGGGATTGTGCTAAGCTCAGTAACTTTTCTAATTCTGATTCTATAGATTTATCATTACAAGTGGAATTCAAACGAAAACACTGATAACCATTAGATAACTTTTTAAATTGTCATTAGTTTCCTTTATAATGAATGTACCAAACAGTAATTCTTTACTTATGTGTAATTCCATGTATATAATTACTGAATGTAATTTTTTCTTGGCAGTTATGGGTAAAGCAGAAGGCTCAGTGGCAAGGGAAGAATGGCACGGGCATGTCACAGCTCTCTCTGTTGCCCCAGAATTTCGACGTCTTGGTTTGGCTGCTAAACTTATGGAATTATTAGAAGAGATTTCAGAAAGGTTAGATTCTTCTTTTCAAATAATTTATGAACACTGAACACTCCAAATTTTTTTTTTCTCCCCTCAGGCTGAATGTTATGCTCTGTAGTTTATAGGGATTTCATTTTTAGCTCCCAATAGTCCTCAATTTTGTCACCTATCCAGAGTGGTAGTATTGTCCCTATTTTGCCACTGAGGAAAATTAAGGCAAAGTGAGTGACCTGCCATAGAGCCATCAGCTGGGTTATTGGTGGAACCAGATGTGCCCTGAATGTTTCTTTTAACATTCTTGCAACCATGGCAGATGTTAAATCTAACAAATTCTGTTAGATTGTGCTTGGCATCTCAGAAATTTTTTCAGTTACCCTAGGCTCAAAGAGAGAAGCTCAGTCTTAAGCACTTGTATCCTATTTAGTAAGTATTCAGGGTCTAACAACTTAGTAGCTATTTTGAAAAAATAAATTTTTATTTTCTTGATAAAGAACTGGCTACCTTCTAATGAAATGTGCATCTGTTGGGCATTGCATGATTTCTCAGACTTGGAAACAAATGCATCCCAACCATCTATTTATTCCTGTTCCATTGATTTTCATGGGATAGAAAATTTGTTGTATTTATCAAAGACAGTCATTAAGACTTCTCCCAGTTTCCATTCTAGAAGAGATGACAGATGGATGTATATGTCAAGATACCCCTCCCTTCCCCCTTAAATGCTTAGATGTATTTAGGAAAGGGAATAGCTACTCAGAAGGCTTCTTGAAGCTTTCCACTTAATGGATTAATAAAGTAAGTTTTAAATAAGTAATCATGACCTGAAAATGCTGTGAGCCAAGTTGAGGACAAGAGGAACCTGATTTCATTCAGAGAACAGAAGAAATAGTGTTAGCCAAAAAGTCAACTTTAGTCCTTAATTAAAAAACAACAAAATCATGTATCTAGAGGATAGATTCTCCTGAGTCTTTTAGAGAATAAAAAATCACTAAACTACCTTTCCAGTTTCTAATCCTTCATTCATTCACAACAGTTACTAAGATAAATGGTCTTTATTTGTATGGGTATGTGCATATATGTACTATGAAATAAAATGTATACATTAAACAGACAGTATAAAATTTCTAAACAATTTACTATCTAATGGAATTATAATAGTCAATTCTATAGACAAAACAAAAAACATGAAACAGGATGATAAGTGTGACTCCACATATTATCAGTAACTTAAATAGTTAATGGACTGATTACTCCTGTTAAAGACAAAGACTTGAGGCCATTAAGCCAGTCACAGAAAGACAAATACTGCATGATTCCACTTCTGTGAGATATCTAAAAATAGTTATTTTCATAGAATCAGAATGAATTGGAGTAGTGGTTTTAGGGACTGGATGTAGGGCTCATCAGCAGACATAAAGTTTTATTATTGTACACCTATATATACCATTTTACCTATAGTCAGCAATAATATGTGTACACTTAAAAATTATTAAGGGGGCAGATCTCATGTTAAATGTTTTATGACAATAAAAATTGGGGGGGGGGGGAACTGTCAGAACCTGTATTCTTTGTGAAGGAAATATGTGTAAAGATTGAAAGGAAAATAAATCACCATGCCAATTCTAACAAGACAGTTGGCATATTTAACAGCAGTCACATTATAGTTAAATAATTACTAGAGTAAAAAGGGGTCATTAAATGTTAATAAAAGATGTAATAAAAACTTTTATACTCAATGACAGAATTCAAGTAAAAATACAACAGTTGACAAAACAAGGAAAAATAGGCAAATCATCTTTTGATATATGAACATAATTACTAATTGATAGAACAATCAGGCAGATACTGATTAAAGATATAGAAGAGGGGTAACAACCTCTTTCTGGGCCAGATAGTAAATATTTAGGCTTTGCAAGCTATCTTAAGGTCTTTGTTCATATTCGTGTTTTATTTTTGTAAATAATCCTTCAAAATTGTAAAAAAAACCGTGAGTGCAGTACAAATATCATTTGCAAGCTGAATAGCCTCTACCCGCCTCAAAAATTTCAATCAGTGTCCTCAAAGAAAGCTATGGCTTCTCTGGCCAGTTTTACCAAATATTTGAAAAATAATGACGAAGTTCAGTTTTACACAAAGAAGGCACACTGCTCTGCATCTTTTTTTAAAGGAAGGGAAAAGAGGAAGAAGCTTGTGAAGGAAGGGAGAGGTTTTTCACCCCACCTCCAGTTGTCAGACCTGGTTACCTGAACTTTAAATGGTTCGAATGCCTAGTGTCTTAACCTCCTGAGCCACAAAGGCATGCCATAGATTATTTTTTAAGTCTGACAACCTTGATAATAATACATGAAAGAAATAAGAGAAAATGCTAGGAATATCTCATAGATGCAAAAATCCCAGAAAAGTCTTAGCAAAATGCATTCAGTAATTCATTAAGGATTTTATATCACGGGCAAGGTTGTTTTAACATTAGAAAATCTGCTAATTTATTTAACCACATTGATAAATTTAAAGGAGAGTAACTTATCTCAGTAAATACTTTAATAAAATCCAGCATTCACTCTTGATAAAAACTTAGCAAACTAGGAAATAGAAGAGGACTTTCTTAACCTGAAAGAGTGCATGTGCAAAAATCTGTAGTAACTGGTGATGCATTGAATGCTCTCCCTTTGAAATCTGGGTCAGAATAGTCAGTCCCTCTTTGATAATTCACTCGAAATCCTAGACAGCATAGTAAAGAAAGAAAAGATGAAGATTAAGAAGAAACAAGTATTTTTCTGTACTGATTTGATTATACAAATAGAAAACCCACATATATATTCAAGTGTTTAGAATTAATAAAAGTTAAGCAGAGTTGTTATAGTATGAAAACCATTGCATTTTTATATAAATAGTAAAATTTTTAAAAGATGTCATTTGTAAAAGCATCAAGATACAGTAAGGACTTAGGAAAAGTAAAACTTGAGAGACATTAAAGATGACCTACTTAGGTGATGAGATAACTTATTTCCATGGCATAGAGGACTCGATACCGTAAACCTGTAATTGTTCCACAGAGCCAATGAAATTGCTATAAAAATTCCAAGTATTTTTTGTAGAAATTGTTGGATTCCGAAATTTAACAGAGATGGAAAAGAGCTAGAGTTGATATTCTTGAACAAGAACAAAATGGGCATACTTGCCCCTCCAGATACCCAGATGTAATGAGTAAGACTATGTGTTAGTGCTGGAATAGCTATCTAGACAGAATTTGGGAAACAGATTGAGGAATATATGGATTTTGACATATTTCAGAGGAGACAACTGAAGGTAAGTGGCAATCTTTTCAGGTTATGGTGCAACTCGATATCCATATGGGAATTTTTTTTTCCCAGATAAAACCTTACCATATACAAATGAATTCCAAGTTAAAAATCTTAAGTGTGAAAATCAAAACTAAAAAGCCCTTTGAAGATAAAATAGGGCATTTTCTCCATGACCTCAAAAAAAAAGAACTAATTAAGCCATAAAAGTGCTAGGTACGTGTGTGTGTGTGTGTATGAATTGAAGTTAACTTTGCTCATCAAAACATAAGGATAATGACAAGCTAAAATTGGAAAGAAAATTACAAAAACATTGTGTTGAATATTCAGAATATATAGAGAAATGGGGAAAAATGTAAGGAACACTAAGTACTATATAGAAATGAAACCTAATGACCAACAAGTGTATTCAGCCTTATTAGTAACCAGAAATACCTATTAAAAGTATTCTGATAGCATTATATTCTAAGATTTCAAATATTAAAATGTCTGATGCACTAAGCCTTGGAATGGAATCTTGTGGGAATGTAAGGTGGTGAGGCAGGTAGGGAAACAGGCATTATCTATGAAGCTAAGCATGCTTCTATGAGCCAGCGATGATCCTCCTTTTCATAGTCCTTAGCTACTGTATTGAGACCAACAAAAATAGTCATAAGAAGCATAGTTTTAGTAGAAACTGGAAATGTTTACAGGACCACAGATGACCTGACCTGTAGAATGTCTATACAGTGGAATACTAATTATAGTGAATGACAAGCCTCTTGCTACAGTGAGGCTGACTCACATAATACTATCTGTGATCACTAATGAATATAGAATGTGATCCCATCGATCTTGAGTTCATAAACAGGAGAAACTATAAATGGTGATAAATCTATTTTACATTTACATCAAAAAGCAAATAACTAATAATCACAAGAGTCAGGATGTGGAGACCTCTGAGTAAGGGAGGGTCTGTCAATGATGAGAGGGAACTGAGGACTTTGGCTATGACACACTGGTGCTTGCTCTGAAATTTTAATTACTCAAAGTGTTGTATGAGTAATTGTTAAACTAAGCATAGCAATTACTGTGACAAAACACAGAGTAATTTGTTTAAATCTAGGTAACAAGATTAAAAAAATGCATTTTAAGAAAAATGTAAATTTTGAAATAGCAAATTTGAAATACAAATTCACCTTTTTGTGCTATAATATAATTGTCATAAATCCTCAGTAATAAAAATTGATATATTCAGCTGCATGGCTTTTATTACCATTCTATGAGTAGTACTGAAAGCAAAGTAAAAATATGCTATTTTTCAAAATATGTATCTATTATTTTCTGTGGTTTCTCACATTGTAATAGTTTCTTTTTTTTTCCTTAAAGAAAGGGTGGATTTTTTGTTGATCTCTTTGTAAGAGTATCTAACCAAGTTGCAGTAAATATGTATAAGCAGCTGGGCTACAGCGTTTACAGGACGGTCATAGAGTACTATTCCGCCAGCAACGGGGAGCCTGATGAGGATGCTTATGGTAAGTGCCTTCCCAGGCAGTGTCCGAAAGAAGTCAAAACGTTCATTCTACAGACTGAAAGATTTAATTATTTTTAATTAATTTAAAAGAGTTCTATTTAGAATTTGAGCCATACCATTTATATTTCTTTAATCTTCCTTTACAAATCTATCACTAGTTAGCTTATACTAACTAGCCAATAGTTAATTTGTCAGTTACTGTTCTACAATGTTAGAGCTTTGTCATTTCACTAAGATTCTGTCAGAATAACATTCCTATGAATTGCTGAATCCCAGCTGAGGTTGGTTATCATCTAGTATACTTGTAGTTTGCAATCTCACAAGTACATTTCTCTTGGAAACCTGGTGAAAGTTGGGGTAGGGGACAAAATCCCTATCTGTGGAAATGTTACTGATAGACTTTAGATATGCTATGAAATGTTTTGCTATTTGGGTACTTAACATTAAATTTTGTTTCCTAACAGATATGAGGAAAGCACTTTCTAGGGACACTGAGAAGAAATCAATCATACCATTACCTCATCCTGTGAGGCCTGAAGACATTGAATAACCATGGGCAGTGGTTCTTAGGCTAAGGCTCGATATTTTATGGACAAGATTATTTTCACTGGACGATCTTGGAGTGAGTTCTACTAGAAGGAAAGTAATCATTTAGGTCTTAAAGTCTTCAAGAAAATACTGATTATCAACTTATTTTAAATCTTGTTTCCAATTATCAATATCTGTTGAAGCTGTTCACTGTAACAAAATTCAATCAAAAAGGCAGCTAGAGCAGAAGGAAACATTCCACTATCATGGCTCATATTTTCTTGTATATTAAGGAAAATACTTGCTCCAGTGTCCTAAATTCTGTGCCTGAGAACCACTGCTGCATATATATATATATTATTTTGTATTGAATTGTTAATTGAAGCTTTAAAAGCATATATGAAATGTATAAATCTAAGATGTATAATAAAATGCATTGTTACTCTAAATGTTTTCTGTAAGTTTGTTGGTCATTTATAAAACTAAGTCAGGACTGAAGTCATCATTTAGGATATACTTTTCTCTTAAATTTTTATTTATATATAAAGCATTTTTAAATGCACACTTGCCCAACATCTTTAAGCTTCCTTCTTCCCAGTTTTCATATTCTTAGCCTTGAATCTTTTCTTTGTGTCATCTTGAAACACTTTGCCTAAATCTTGCCTTCCAAAGTACAAACAAATGCTGAGGTTTTGTTTTTTGTTTTTTGTTTTTTTTTTTTGGAAAACACCTAATTTTTAAATAAAGAACATAAAACTAGATCATAGGCCAACCACATGCTTTCATTGTAGTTTTTATCACCTATGTAATAGCTGAAAATAATCCAGTGTTTAAAAAGTAGTAAAAGAAAAACCCACAGAAATCATTTAAAAAGCTTGTACTTATCAAAGGGCTTATTTTGGTGGAGTTGAGGGTGAGAAATGAATCTTTTATACTCTCCCAACAGAAAATAACTTTATGCAATTCATAACTGACATTTGCCATAAAGTGTTAGGACTTTACATTGAGGACATGATTACTAGTTTTTTTTCCTTATGCATATGTACAATGCAAACAGAACAGGTAATTCTTGGAAGGCTATGAGTAGTCATTTACATTAGCATTCTAACCTGTTGGCATGTCACTTTACTCTAAACTCTGAGCCAAAGGATTTTAAAATCACAAATGCCCCTCCTCACTGACTAGACAGATTTTAGTATCCAGCTGTCAACCTGACACCCCAGTGGCTCACACTGGTTCAGCAACTAAAGGCAGTGAGGTTGAAACAGGTTTGCCTTTTATCCTAATAGTCCTATATTCTTCTGCCCGCAAACATTTTATCTTGTGTTCAAGATTTAATTTAGTAACATACTGACCAGCTTTTATTCCTTTGGGTGAATAGTACATTTGAAATTTAATAATATGCCCAATTAAGTTTTGCAAAAAACATTTGCAACTGGTCCTGATAGGTGAAAAACAGTTTTGGAAATATGTAGTTTTTAATCAAACAGCTTGGGCTGAAAACAAATTAAAAAATAGGCTTGAGAAATATAGGTCAGGTTAAAGAAACAATTTCTTAGATTAAGGCAGATAATTTTTGCTTGAGAATGAACAGCGTTATCAGTGAATAAATTATCAGCCTTAGGCTATGCTACTTTAAATCATTAACATTTAGTTACCTTAGGTAATTTTCGCATGTTCTAAACCAAGGTAAGTTTCATGTTTCAGCTGTTAAGGGCAGACATTTTCTACTAGCATGCTAGAAAATATTTATTGGTACTGTAGATAGAGATGATTCCTTTATCCATTAAGTTTGGAAGGCAGCATCATTAGTGATTCAATACATAGCCTATCAAAGGTTCTGAGAAGCCTAACTATAAAGAGATTTGATTAATAAATCAACCATTGAACTAGGTTTCCCAAATTTGCTTGAGTATGGGACATGGTTTTTCATAGCCTGTGCATTAACTATTCTTTAAACAAGCCACTACTGGAGCTCAATAATTAGGGGCTGTAATAAATGTGACTAAAATGTTCTTGTATAAAAACAACTGTTAGAAATACAGTAACAATTATTTCCCAGCTAATGTTTTTGAAACAGTATAAGCGGCCACTGTTAAGGAGATAAGAATATTTAGAAGTTAATTCAAATACATTAATTTCTACAAGGAATGAATATATTTAAGAAAGTTGCTGAGAATGAACATTTTATTGAGCACCTACTATGTATGCATCAGGTGATTTTCCTTTTCTAATTTAATCTTCAAAATGAGTTGAAGTCTTAACCCACTGTATGAATGAACACTAGAAATAAGGTTATTAGATCACTTGAGTACAGAGCTGGAAATGGAACTCAAGATGAATAAATACTGTTATAAAGAAGACAAGGATGAGGCAACTATACCTTAAAAGCTATTGGAGAAGGTAACTTCAGAAGAAGGTAACTACAGAAGACTCAAAAGCATACAGTTCTATCTAAAATAGAGGCCTTGGATTTCTTAATTCATGATGTGAACAATGTTTGCACTCAATCACATAAAAAAATCCAGCAGTAAAAAAGATTCTTTTATATGCAACTCTCTCACCCCTAACCCAAGAACATTAAAAAAACTGGAAAAGTAGCTGTCAAAGATTCCAAACAATTAGTGAAATATATAAAAAAAAATTAAGGAGTCGCAAGAGTTCTAAACTATTACTTTATAAAAATAAAACCTTTATCAACAGAAACAAAAAGATCAGGATTCACTCTCATCAATGTCCTTATCTGGGTCTTGGTCAGCAGCCTCCTTTTCTTGTTGCTGTTTCTTCCAAAGTTTGGCCATGGCCAGGAGCTTGAGGTTGGGTTGGTTGGCAGCATCCTCTGGAAAGATGTAATCATAGTATTCCTCCCAACCTGCATCAGACTACAGAAGAAAAAAGTATAACAATTTAAAGATAAGCTTTAACATGTGGCTGAAATATTCACATTTCAGTTACTTTGGAGATTTTTTCACTGGGAAAACTCAAATTCAACTTATTGGTCTACTACAGAAAGAACCAGAGCTTGTAGCTGGGTATGACTAAGCTGCTTTTACAACTGTAGCTCAGAGATAAAAACCTGGTGGGAAAAATATCTAAAATTTAAATACAGCTCCTCGATAGTCAACTAAGATGATATCCAGTGTCTCCAAACCCATCCTGTAGTTTAAGATTTAAATCCATCTACCTATGTTTAATATTTAAATACAGATATACTAAGTAGCAAAAGCCATAAATCTACTTTATTATTCCCACTCCCTGCTTGGCCCTCATATTCCCTCCAATAGCTCACTGATTACCCTTCCTAAAGACTGCTCTAGCTCTGGCTTCCACAAACACATGCTTTGCTTAGAGCACAGAACAGCCTATTGACAGATCTTCCTCCAATCTAAGCCCCTGGAGTCAGCCAGCAGGAAATGGCAGTGACCTGATCATTTTGTGTGTAAGAACCTTCCCATAGCCTGCGGAGTCTACTCTGGATTGGCTCCTATCTGAAAGTTGAGTTTCCTTTCCCTCCATGCTGACTTCCTGTTTAAAGCTCCAGAGATAACACTTCATATAAATCCTAGACTCAAACACCACCAAGAAGCCTTTACCAACCCTCTCTGATGCCTCACCCCAGCTGGACTATACAAACTGCTGTTTCAATAGCCAGACTGCACCTGTATGCTGCTCTAGGCATGCTGTTCCCATTCCCAGAGTGCACATATGCTACTCCACAGTATTCTTTTGCAAAGCTGAATGTGTTTCAGCAGCTTTGACATGAGATGACCAGCTCCAGGGCTCAGTTCTTACCCCATCATCAGCCTGGACCTTTCTTCTCTTCTTGACTTTCTCTGGCATGAGTTTATCTACTCTCTCCTTATCTGATACTGTTCCAAATTCATCTTCAAAGCTTCGCCAAGATTCCAGCAGCATAAGTCTTTCTTCCTTTTCTTCACAGTTGCGCATGGTTTTGTTAGCCTCTTCATAAATCTGTCTACATTTAGTTAAACTTCCTTCTTTCCCTGAAGACAACTCGAACTGTGCAAAACTTATCCATACCTTTAAAAAAAAATTAACTGTGTCACCCAGAAGGTAATAATGTAATAATGATCAAACTAATTTCTTGTTAATGACATCTGAACATACTAATTTTGTTCACCACTAATATTCCAAAGAATATAACATTCACAATATGTGTCAATATAATTAGGTCTGCAGCAGTCTTAATATTGTTTAGTTTTAATTTTTATTCAATCCTATGATAACTAAGTTATTCATACACAGTATAAATATTAGCATTTCAAAGTCCTCGGATTCATGGATTCTCTTTAAAAGCAAGGAAATCATTTCTAGTAAATCAGAAATACAGCATTTCTTAGGACTGCTGATTCAAAGAAAACTATAGATCTACAAAGCACAGGATACCTTGACATGCTGCGTCCGTTGAAGCAATCGTCGGTAAAGATTCCGTGTTCTTTCAGTCTCTTCCTGCTCAATTTCAAAGTCAATATATGATTTCCAAAGCACCTAAGAAAGAACTTATTAGGACGGTCTTGACATTTAAAAAGCAGCATGCCCCATCCAAAGCATAGCTTAACTACCATTCCAATCTAGGACATCTGGGAACCTAGGACCATGATGAACAATTAAAGAACAGATGGTATGTGAATAAAATAAATAATACTGGTATTTACAAGCTGGCCAAACTTGGCTAAATTCTAGATTATGAGATGAAAGGCTTTGGATTCAACTTCTGATTCCCTTGTTTTTCAAATGCTGGGCTTATCAAGAGCAAGCTGAGAAATCTGCCCAGTCTCCAAGGCACTGCTGGGATCCTGCGATAGGCAATTAAACTTGCAGGGAGAAACCAGGCCCAAGTTAGCCAGTGTATACTGTTCTTACCTCCAATGTAAACTCCTTGACATTTGGGTTCAATTCAACAAGCATTCTGTGAACAACTGCCCACCTGCTGGATATAGACTCTCAGGGAAGAGGGACAAGTAAAAAGGGGTCCAGATGCCAGGAAGCTGGCAGTCTGTGGAGGAGCCAAGACTGACCAAGGAAACCAGTATAAAGCCTGCCACAGTTGGTGGGGTTATCACTTATTATATCATTATATTTAATGTGATATCACATTAAATAAGGTTGTACTTGTGTAAGATTAGCAAAAAGAGTTCACTGGCTCCTGTGAGATTCCAATCAGTCCTAGCTGTGGTTTGGTGCCACCTCATGGCTCAAGCTCAACTACTATGGGATAAGTTGGGGTCCGGTGGCAAGCCACTTCCAAGACAGTGAGAGTACTAGTTCCAGGAACATCCTGGTTTAGGTAGAGCCTTTTGCTGTCTGAATTCAAGATGTGCATCTACTTCCATCTCCCTTGTTCTCCAAATGGCATTTATACTGCCTGTTTCCTTCCTGGTCACACTTTTCCCATACCCTTTAGCCTTCAGTTCATCCTGAAGGTCATGAGGTGGCTTTACTGTGCTGTGATGTTCAACTAGAGGGTCGTTCCCCCATCTTTCTATCCTCTACAGAGAAATGTCCTAATATAAATAAAAAGAGATGGTACAATAGTTATCCTTTAGGTTCTAAAATACACATACATTTAGATGACCATCTGAAGTAAAGAAAACTTATATTCAACTTGAGATCCTCACCTCTGGCATATCTAAACGTGGCTGACTGATGGCTAACTCGTAGATTGCCCGGGCTCTCTCAATATCGCCAAGGATTGTCTCTAATTCTGCAAATTTAATCCAAGAGGTACAATTTTCAGGTCCAAATTCCAGGAATTTTTCATAAAGTTTCCGGCATCTGTCAAATTCTCGAAGCTGTAGCTCCAATTCTATATAACCTTTGAATAACTTGTTCTTTGGACATTTGCCTATGGAAGTTCCCTGGAAAATAAAATGACCAAACCATTGCCATACCTTAGTGAGTTTCAGGTTGTGCAGACATCAGGACCTGTTTGAAGTTGCTCTTTGCTAAGCAAAGAACCCTATGGAATCAACATGGCAAGTTGTTCTTTCCTTATGTGGCGGGTATCACACTGTTCATGCTAATTCCTGACAGAAGGCCAACAGAAACTCTCAAAGCACTCAGCTGTCAAGAGGGCCTGTGCCCATTGGTGCCTGTTCAGCTGAGACAGTGTCCCAGAATTGCTGGAACATGTATTCTGAATTTTACTTAAGTTTCTCAGTACTGCCAGGGAATATGGATTTAGATGTATAAACCCTCCTGTAAATAAGTAATCAAAGAAGGAAAACTGCCTTGCTACTCATAACCAGAGTAAGAGTAGCTATCAGGGTAACTGCATTTAAATACAGTACAGGCATACTTCATTTTTTGTACTTTGTTTATTGTACTTTGCAGATAGGTGTGTTTTTACAAAATTACAAGTTTGTGGCAACCTGCAAGTTTATTGACACCATTTTTCCAAGAGCATACCTCACTTCATGTTTCTGTGTCACGTTTAAATGATTATACTTTTTTTAGACATAATGCTATTATTGCACACTTTAGAATACAAGCACTAGGGCACTCCACATTCGTGTAACCCACTTTATTGCAGTGGTTTGAAACTGAACCCACAATAACTCCAAGGTATAGGAGTCTATTAAAAAATTTCAGAAAAATTAAGGAGGTGCATTTAATATACCAGTTTTGTACAGGATCAGACTAACAGAGATCTGATCTAAGATTTAATCCTACCTAAGATCAGGTTTTTTTAGTTTGAGGAAACATCTAGTAACTGGTAGCTACAGATTGTTTTGAATTCTGAGGTTGATATTCATGTGCCCTAGCTAATAATTTAAGCATCACCATCCAATATCTTTTCAAAGGTCAGGTGTGTTTTAACATGTCTTATAAAGACAAAGGTATATATTTCTGTGGCTTTCTTGGAAGGAACTGAATAACTATAAGCACTAAAAATCTAAGTTCTTCTCATGAATTTAATGATGGTATCTTGATTCTTTCTTTACTTACCAATGCTCTTCTGGCAAATGGTAAATTTTTCTGTCTTATTTCAAATTGTGCATATAGTAACCATATTTTCGCAAATGTGAACTAGAAAACAAAAGCGTAAAACATCTAAAGAGACTCATTTAAATTGAATAGAATTGTTTAATTTAACAGAAGGCCACTGGCAATTAGATTTCCTTAAAACTTCAGAGCTAGGACAGATACAAATTTACTGTGATCTAGAAACTTAATTGTACTACTTAGGCCTGCAATCCCTCCTTAGAAGTGGTTTTGTTCAGCGGATATACTTATGAGCAAGCAGAACATGCTATCTCTACTCTAGAAGGTAAAGCAGTTGACATCTCTATTTTTTTCTGATGGTGGCAGCGATAATACTCAATCACTTCCAGAAAACACACGTGTTTGCCCAGCATGCATACTTCTACTCAGTTCCAACACACACTGCTGTTTCCTGCGCTTGCTGTGTTCTCCACGCAGACTATTCAAGTTACCATCCTCCTATGAATATCCACACTAGTGTCTGCATTATTCTCTGGTCACTTAACACAGATTATCCTCTCAATTAGACTGTAAGCTGTTTCCGGAGGCAAAGAGCACATCTTGTTCTTATTGATGTTTTCCCTAACACTTAGCATAGGAAAATACTGAATATTATTTCAATAAATTATTTCAAAAGAAAGAGAAGCAGATTTCTGAACAGCATAGATTTTGGAACAGAACACTTAAAGCAAATGTACCTTTTTGTGAGGAATTAGTTCCAAAGATGCTTGATACACTTGTCTTGTTCTCTCAGGATCCTTAAATAGGATGACAAATTTTGATAAATATTGGAAGTCTGCTGCTAACACTACCAGTGACTCATTTTACTAATGTTAATAAATGTGAACACTCCCAACATTGAGTATGTTTTCACAGTTTGCTATTTTTTAAACCCTGACTCCATTTATGATCAAACTTTGGCAATCAAACTGATATAAAAATCACCCACAATACAGCAATCAAAATCTGAGAACTTTTCTATAGAAAGGTTTTTTTGCCTTTTATGATAGCATAAAGAAACAAAGATATTTATATCATATTAATAGCAGAAAGTTAAATCTTTTCCTGATTCCTGAAAGTCCAACTTGATCTTTATTGAAAGTGAAAATGTGCTACTTAGCTATGATTCCTATTTGCGAGAAAACCCAAGAAAATAAATATATTACATGAAGGTCTGGTTCATTGTTTCCTTTCAGCTTCCAAGTGACACTGTGTGGTGCCTCAGTTTTGAAAAACAAAACAAAAATAAAATACTTCACCTGTGTCATAATGGGCATCAACTTTCAAATGCTACAAAGAGAAATACAACTATATGTCTGAAGAGAGGTCTATAAGAATCTAAAACTAACTTCCTTTAAGAACTTTAAATAGTAGTTAGTATGCACAACAGCTGGAATAGTAGGTACAGAAGAGAGGAGACCATTAATAAGCTCATTTGTAACTCCATTTTTCACCTTTGCCTCCAATTCTTCATAGAGCGCATAGTTGACCCAGAGGTAGATATAGCGCTTCCAGTGCCTCTTCTCCTGAATGGGTGGAACATTGGCAATGGCTCTTTCATAGACTTCCCGCACAGTTTCTGCTTCTGCATCACTTTCCATTAAGCGCAAGTAATCGAACCATGCATCATAATTGTGTGGATTAGCCTAGACACAAACAATTTAACAAAGAAAAACAAAACCAAGAGTTAAACTTGCTACATACACTATGTCAGCTGAAATAAGGCACTGGAATGACATTCTATATTTAGCATTTTTTCGCCTAGATTTCACATTATCTCATTTAAAAATTTTATAAGTAGGAAAGAATAAGGAATGCAGAGGATAGATTACTAGCCATAGCAAGGTCTCTTTTATCTGCAACCACTTCTCTTAAAATAATAATTATAGGCTTATTTTCATATGTACTTGCTCACATGCATGATTACATACCTTTATGTCTACATTCAAAATTACAAAGGAATTATACCATGCATGTATCTGTGAAACCTGCCTTTCAATTAGCAGTAATTTATGGTGAACATATCTAAATTAAGGAAAAGTATTTATAAATACACAACAGAATAGTTTAAAAAATGTTACTATCTTTGAATGCAAAATAGTACAATACAGATGAACGAATGAGAATATCGAGTCCTACCTATCATACATCTTTTCTTTAAGCACTCAAGCTAAAAGACGATACAAACACTTGGTTTTTTTGCTCAATCTCTCCTCTCTCTTCTTTCAAAAATGAGATCAAATGAATCCCAGATTTCTTATCTGTCTAGTAAAAATAGAGGAGTCAATTTATTGCAAAGCTGCCAATTTGCTGCAAATACGTCATCAAGAGTACTAGCCCTAACTTGCTATATATTTTTTTAAAGGAAAGATGAGGCAGAAATTAACTCAAGTAGATAAGCAGGCAGGGAGAGGCAGAAGCAGCATTGTATTTTTTTAATTTTTATTTAGTTGTTAATTTGGTTGGGCCACCTATACCTGGGACGCAAACCTCAGTTCTTGGGAAATACATGGACTGCACTGCTCCAAAGGTGGCTGACCAAATAGCTACTCCACCAGGGCATGCCCTAACATTCACTTTATGAAAGTGGCTGGCATATCAGTTACCTGTAGAATCAAACATATACAATGCACCTCACCTTCACTTCTTCTTCATACTGGAATCTCCGCTTACTCACAATGATGTCTTCAATACCCCTCCTATCACCAAATTTCTTCTCAAAAATGGTATAATTTTTAAAGAGCTCTTGGGCATCTTGTTTTGAAATTCTATCCAGGGCATACTTGTAGATCACTCGTACCCTTTCAAACTAAAAGCAGACAGATTAATCTCCCATTTAAATAACGTTCATTCTAGTCACAAGTTAGAAAGTAATTATGACACAAAATTACTTATAATTTAGATTTCGAGGCCTCAAAATAAACTTTTCTTTCATTTTGTTGATAGAATTACTTCATTCAGGATGGACTGATGCGCTCCTTTAAGCTCCACACTTACCACCATCTAGCTAACAATGCCACGTAGCACCTGTGCATCTCAGACTAAACAGGTCCTCAATGAATACCGTTTCCCCCACCAAACCCAGTCTTTGTAACACCTGCTATCATATACCTGCTCAAGCCAATGACCCCAGGAATCTTGATTCTTCTCCTTTCCTCATTCACCGCCTTCACTGTGTCAAGCCTTGCCATTTCTACCTCTCTAACACTGTCCTTCATGTCTCCTCATCTCCCAGCTAGCTTAATCTCCACTTTTTCCCTGGACCACTGAATAAGTATCTTCTCTTCCACTTCTGCTATCTCCTCAATACAATCTCCATAAATTAGCCAGCGGCTCCTACCACTCTGCTGTTTACAAACCTTCAACACTTCCCACTGGCCTGAGAAAAGAATTTGAAGTTATCACAACAGGTAGGATGCTGCATTAGAAACTCAACCTCTCTATTTCAGCTCTGTATTATTTAAACTAGCTTAAGGGGTGGTTTTTTAAATACATTATGGAAGGAAAGAACCGACTACATGTGAAGACAATGTTTTTATTTGAAATTCTGTTCTCTGTTCTAAGGGCTCTGGGCTTTTTGTTTTCTAGTTTTATTATCTATAAAGTACTTTAAGCAGGATTATCAATGATTAATTCTCAGTATAGACAATATCCCCGTTCCAAATACGCAAGTATGATTTTCAAGCAAAGTACAACAAAATGAAAAGTTATAAAACAATTCATTCAAATCCCAATCTGCAGCTGAAGCATAAGTGTACACCTTGAGAAATAAGTTTTTCTATTCTGTAAATATTTTCTCTAAGGATAAGTGAATAAAAAAAGATACAATCTCAAAGTGCATGAAAGTAATTTTTTCTAAGCTGTTTTACACGTTAATTAACTTCTTTAAGTTTACTTACTTCTTTCTGATTTTCTTCAAATTTGGCAAAGGCAACATAAAGGTGTTCATCCATATGTTGATCTCCAAAGAATTCAACAGCTCTCTCATACACTTTACGCGCATGGGCAGAATAACCGTGTTTTTCTTCAAAGCGGGCGTACTTGATCCAGTTCTTAACGTCCGGGTGCACGAGAACAAGTGCAAGGGAATTAAGAAATACTAGGCAAGACAACATGGCTTTGAAAAAAAACCAGTCTCCTCAAATCCAAACCCCCAAATCCAACAAGCCAAACTACTATTGTAGGGGTTAGAAAACATACACAGGGGGAGAACCACTAAACTAACTTCCATGAGGGGGAACATGTTTGCTCATCTCTGCTCTCCTTTAATGTTTATTCAAAATTTTAGTAGTATGACCGGAAGCTTGCAGTTATGAGAATGCTGAACTATGATTACTAAGCCATGTGATCCTAGATGTGCTATTTAACTTGTCTAAGCCCCAGTTTTATCTTCAGTAAACAAGAGAAAAATACCAACCCCATTTGACAATTGCTGGCTTTCAATGAGAAAATATATGTAAAGTTCTTAGCAGTTTCTGGCCAAACAATCATGTTCAATAAATGACACCATATATTGTATTATATTCTCAATAACAGTATATGAATTAATGACTAATAAAGCCCCAACATGTCATAAAAGTCAAAAGATAAAAGTTCTGAATTATCATTTTATTTCTTAATAGGACATGTCAATTTTTCATTACTTTCTAGAGTAGTATTGAATTCAAATGTAGCAATGATACTAAAAATATAGGCTCTGAAACTGTACTGGGATCAAATCCCACCTATATCACTACCTGAGAGACCCTAGTCAAGCTATTTACTCTCACATGCCTCAGCTTCCCCATAATGGAGTACTTCTTGCACCACAGGGTTGTCATGAGGATTAAATGACAATAAGGGGCTTAGGACATGCCAAGCGTTAAAAAACTTGCTAAAACATATTATGAGTTGAGGTAATAAGATCTTAAAACTTAATTGACTCTTGTGTTTGCAGGAGTATATTCAATGTCCTGTGATTACTTAATCAGCAAATAATAAATCATTGTTCATGGGGCAAACGTGTGTACATACATACGCACACACATCACTCATAGCGATTATAATTTTAAATCTTAAAAAACAAATTCTGATATTCTATTTTATTTTATAACAAAAGTCAGAAATGTCAAGTGACTTGTCTAAGGTCACCAATAACAGGAGCCCCAGAAGGGATTTAAATCCATTCACCTGACCCCAAAAGTTAGGAGTTTCTCACACTACAAAACACTGTCTCCTCTTGTCTCCAGCCTCTGGCCACTTCTGTATGAGACTGAAGACAAAAGGACAGATCATCACCTTGCTAATCTTCAGCTGGATCCATGTGCTAGTCCCTTCTATCACTCTGTGCTTGTTTCCCTGTGAATGACTGACAAAGTACCACAAATTGATTTTGGTGTTACAAATACATTTTAGCAAGCAGGAGAATTTACACATATGGGAACAATGAAGAACAAGGAATGACTATTTCAGTTGTTAGAAGTGCTTTTACGTGTCTCATTTTATTCTCCTCTTATAGATGAGCACACCAAAGCTCAAGGCTCAAAGGAGTTAAATGGCTCATTGGGGTCACATGGCCAGTAAATCTTTGGATCCAGTAATGGTGCTAATGACCAACAAAAACCCTAGGAAAACATGATTAGCTATAACAGTCAATATGTCATTTCTACAAGGGTCTATAGTATCAGTGTCGATATATAAACAAATCCAGTCTCACTGGAGAAGACTTAAGCAATTACTCAGACCACAAACTTAATTCTGACCAACCTACACGCCCAGAAAGTACATGTGTAGCTTACTAAGCAGATGGAACTTGCACCTTGACTTGGAAGCCAACAATGATGATTGGCTACATGTCCTGATGATGATTCCACCTCCATGAGAGGAGAAGCAGTCAGACAATAATGGCACCACTCAGACTTCTTTAAAGGATATAGCGTTCATAAATGGTGCGGGCCCGATCCACCTCTTTGTATCTTAGTTCGAAGTTGATGTAGGAGTGCCAGGCTTGCTCCTCAGGCTGCCATTCCATCCAGCGCTCAAACACCTGCCGGCCACCGGCAATGTTTCCCAACATCTCCTCCATGTACGTGTACTTGTACCTTTAACACATTCATTCAAAAATATCTGTCACAGTAAAAATGACTTTGGGAAAAAAGTGATCTTTGGCAATTTCCATTTCTAACCTTGCTCAATGTGAAGGTGATTTAGGGCTTTTATCATCTCTAAAAGTTATATCAAATACATCATACTATGAAAGCATAAATATGGAAAGGATGAATAAATGGATAAAAAGATTTTTTTTCCTTAAAACTGCTTAGGTGCCCAGGTGGAATTGTAGTTGGCTCCATCACCACTGGTGGGTGTAGTCTGCACACACCACAGGAACCCATTTGTGTACTGTGGCCAAGGGGAGCAACTAAGATGAACAACTGAGAAGTAAATAAATAAAAATGCTTTTAAAAAAACTCAAACCTGCTTAGTTCAATAAGAAGTTTCTGATGCATAAAAGACAGCAATCAAGTTCTAGTTTTGGCTGCAGTTATTTAATAGACTACAAGACATTAAAAATTACTTACGCTTAAAGAAAAAGGATGGAAAATAAAACATATACAAAGACTACAAATATGTAAATAAAATAAATACATACACCAAAAAAAAACCTAGGAAGTTTCTGCAAAGCTGTTTTGCTGTATCAGAAACTTACCAGAACTGATTGACTCGAGGCAAGGTTGTGATGGCCCGGTCCCAGATGTTTCGGGCATGGTTGACCTGGCGGTTCTTCATTTCCATTTCTGCATATTTCAGCCAGAGTGTGATATTCCGATAGTCCACATCTAGAGCACGTTCATAAATGGATCGAGCCCTTAAGAAGCAGGATTTGGATACCATCAAAATTAGCACATATAATATACATGGTAACTATTTCAGAGTGCTCTGCTATCTACAGTGACTGTGAGCCAGGTTCCAAGGCATAAATAGTGAAGAGATGATGGTCTCAGGAACCTCACGAAGACACAATAACTTAAATATGCATGTACTTATAATGCAATGAGGTAATTAGATTCAAGATCTGCACATGGAAGTATGAGGAAGTATGAGGACTAGCAGATAAGGCCACCAGAGATAGTGCACACACGTCCCAACGGAGGTTTGCAACCCAGGGCCAGGGAACAACCAAGATAAACAACTAAATAAAATAACTGCTTCTTAAAAAAAAAACAAACAGAACTAGAAAAAGGCCAGAGGCTCAGTTATGGGTTGAGGAGTGCTCGCTCCAGGTAGAGAGCACCAGCGTGCCATGGTAAGGAGACAATATGTTCAGGGAGTGGCAAGCACACAGGCATAGCCAGGAAGGGAGATATGCTGGAAGAATGCTGAACAAGATATAGGACCATGCTGTGATTTTTATCTTGCCATTGGTTTTGAGTAATAATTTTTATTTAAAAAAATCCCTAATAGAGAAAGCAGATGAAACTGTTTCTATGGCTATAGTGTGTGCTGGTGCTGACACTCACCTGAAGAGCCTCTGCTGCTACTGTTCCCTCCCAGGCTAGGCTCCCACAGTGCCCTTGAAGCCCCTCAAGGGAACCTGAGGGTTTTATGGAACAAACTTTGAAAATTACTACCAGAAGCAACTCTCAAGTTTTCCTCTTTTTTGTGTCTGTTAACTTATGACATCTTTATATATGAAATCACACAACAATTTTACCTTTGGATCTCCTTTAAACTCTCTTCCCATTGTGCGTATTTTATCCAGTTACTAATCACAGTCCTATTTTTTCTTATGTTATCTTCAAAAGTCTGAAGGAAGGCAAAAAGGATAAATTAAAGGGAAATTAACAAAAAATGATATCTTCCTTGCTCTATGGATCCTTGTACTAAAAAAGTTATTTTGTTTTCATTTAAGAAATTACATCTTGGAATCCTTTAGAAATAAAAAATCCATTATAGGAGGTTATAATTATAGATGTTTCTTGAAAGTCATATATGCATACATGCATAGAGAAGAACTTTAGATATAAAGAGCTACTAATATAATTGGTGGTAATTTTTTCTTATTGCCCCTAACAGGTAACAAATAATATAGCATATTGCCCTTTGCTCTCAATATTTGCTCTTAATTAGAAAACATTTTGACTATTTAAGTCTTCTCATTAATGTTTCAGAATTTCATACCAAACTCCAAGAAGATAATCTTTTCTTCACTCCTAAGACAGAAGTACAAAGACAGAAGCACTCCTATACAGACAGAAGCACAAATCTGGTATATTTGCTTTATACCTTAAAACAGACAATTCATGGCTATAATGTATAGTAAAATACAGGTACTGAGAGTTATCTTACCATAGTTTGTGTGTAAGGCACACTTTTTTGGCCCATATTTGTGAGAGGAAAATAAGAATGTGCATTTTACCTGGGTAGTACTAATTCTGTATCTATATGAATACTTTAATTCTTTTATTTATGCTTATGAGCGAAAAGTGTAACTTTAGAAATCAGTAATGATATCTCTATGCAAAATAATACCCTGGAAATGATAATTAGTTTTGTTGAACTCACAACTTGGAGTGAAAGTAATTTCAGCCAACGATTCAATGAAATGAAATGTAGAGTGACATGTTGTTATCCACAGAGTAACTGACTTGATAAGACAGGTGAAGCTGACTTTATCACCATAGGGTGAACAGTGTGACATTTCTCTTTGTACACTTTAAGTGAACCTAGAAATCTCTCTGATATTTTTACAAAAATACAGACGCTGCAAGTTTTAAGCTGTTATTAAATGTGTTAAACAGCATGGCAAGATTGCTGCTGAGAGACACTTTGGATCTCTTCCAAATGACAGTGTCATTAAATTATGGAAGCAATAAGGAAAGCTTCTTGTATCTGTTCTTGATTTCATAATTATTTGCTCCATAAAATTGCCTATACCAAAAATATGTTAACAAAAAATGCTAAACTTCTTTTATGATAAAACAAGTATAAGTACCTAAATGTAAACAAATAAAAATTTGAATTAAAAAATTAAAATGAAAGATTTCTTTCCTGAAAATTTGGGCCAAACGTGGGTACGCATTATACATGGCAATACAGTATTTCTGTGGCTAACACTACCCTTTTTTTCTGACCAATGAGGAATTTTTCAAATTCTGACTGACCTTCCTTTTCCTTAGTTTGTAATCATTTAACTCTTCTTCATCTGTGATCTTCTGTTGAGGTGGAGGTGGAAGAAGTTCAAGTTCTCTTTCTTTAGCTTCTCTTAAGAGTTGTTCAGCAGTTATTTGTACCTCAGCTGGAGCTTTGTTTTTCACCTTTTAAGATAGAAGACATTTCTATTTTTAGAAGGTATTCTTTATACAAGTTTGCAGAAATAAGCATTTTTTTCAGAAGTAATTTGATAAGTATTATTACAAGATGCCCTTTTGTTTGACATGTTCCCATTTATGCCCCAGCTGGGTAACCGGTTTGGTTTGTAATGGTATTTCAAGTCAAACACAATACTAATTTCTCATTACTAGACTAAGCTCCCTGAGGTCTTATAACTATGCTGTCCAACAGAACAGCCATAAGCCACATGTGGTGAGTTCATGGAGATGGGCTGTAACTGTAAAATATACACTGGATTTTAAAGACAGTACAAAAAATAATGAATTACTTCATTTAATCTTTTATATTGATTACATATTGAAGTGACAATATTTTAGATACATTAGGTAAATGAAATATGTAATTAAAATTAATGTAACCTGTACTGATTTTTTAATGTAACTATGAGAAAAGTAAAAATGACATATGTGAGGTGTGCCCTGGTGGCCTATTGGTTAGTACACGCTGGGAGAAGTCCTACATACATTCCAAGGTTCAAGACCCAGAGTCAAAGGGAAACAACCAATGTGAACAACTAAATAAAACTAAAGTGCTTCTACCTCATGATTCCAGCTCTTTCATTTCTGCCTGCACCTTTCCTTTAAAAAATTTTTTTAAATAAAATTACATATGTGGTTCATATTATATTTCTATTGAACCAATCCAGAGGACAGCGGTGGGAGACTATTGGTAATATGGTGGTAAGCATAGCGTGTTACCATTGATTTGATGCACATCTAAACTTATCATTTGGTAAATCAAAGACATTTCATGTTGAAATATGCAAACAATGGCTACAAAATAAATTATTTACTGTCATGTGTGGAATGACAATAACGATAACAACTAACACTTAATGGGTACCTGAAGTGCCAGACCATGTGCTAGTGCTTTATATGCTCTATCTCTGGAAGTCATCTAAATCGTACCTAAATATCAGCTCAAGAGAGCTTGGAGGAAGACTATCTGCAGAAATTTAGGACAAAGCTCTTCACATATTAAGCACTTAGTAAGCATAACTGAGAATGTCAAATAATATCAACTTTCTTGTTAGATTAAACTATGCCACTACACAACTCTTGCCCTGCTAACGTCTTCAAGTCTCGGCTTAGGTGTCACTTCCTCAGTAAAGTTTCCTCTGGAGACCCCCCCCCACCCCCGCACACAACCCCCATTAATTCCGTGGCATATTCGATTTGGCCTCAGTAGCACTTGGCAGAGCTGCAATCTGACCGTCCCCGGGGTCTTATTTGTACTGCTCGTCGGTACTGGAGAGTTCTCCCCACTGCCGAAGGCTCAGTTAATTTTTTCTGAATGACCCGACTCTTAGCCCAGCAAAACCACCGCTCCAGAACGCAGGCCAAGCAGACGCGGGGTGTGCCCCGCGCGACAAGTCTGCGCCCTGCAACAGCTGTCCCTTCCCCATCCCCGCTCCCCTCAGACCGGCCCGGGTTCCGCGGCGGCTGGGCAAGCCCCTCTCCCCCGCCCAGGCCCCTCGCAATCGCCTACCTTGGCCACTTTGGGAATCCGCTGCTTCCCGGCCGCAGTGGAGGCCGCCATAATCGCAGCAGCAGCCCTCGAGGGAACCCTGAACGACAAATACCGGTCCCCACGGTTCGCCGGAAGCCCTGAAGTTTTCGGACAACAAGCGAAATTCCGGAACCGGATGCGGAACCCGAAGAATAACCTTTGACCTCCACTCGCGACTTGACGGAAGCGGCGTCGTTTCTGTGGTAACCGAGCTGCGCGTCCTCACTGGAGCCTGTAGTAGAACCAGGCGTACTAGCGTTGCAGGTAAGGTTGGGAGTTCAGCAGGGGTGGGGAAACTCTTGCGGCTTTATTTTGTGCCTGAGCTGTTACCCAGATAATTAACTCTAAGACTTGTAATTATAAACAAATGAAGATTGGCTTCTTTCACTTAGTTACTTGCATTTAAAGTCCCTCCGTATCTGTAGTTTTGTGACATGATAGTTCATTGATTAAGAGAATTTTCAGTCCCAAGTCTCTTTTATTTAGTGTTTGGAAAATATAGTGCGTCTTTATGTATGTAAAAAAGTCACATCTACTTTGCATATACTTGTTTTGAAAATTTTATGCTAATTTTCCAAATTGAAGTATTTTGTAACCAATATAAAAATATTTGCCATTGCTTGATACTACCTATATTTTATTTAAATATTTTAGTTATCTCACTTAAAATTTTAAAAATAAATTGAAAGATATATAACTATGGTAAAGTCGTGTAACAAAATTAACAAATAGCTGTTAAAATAGTTCTCTAGTGCATTCCCTTATATTTGTAATTGTGCGTAATTGATTTAACAAAGGTTAACGTTAAATATCTCTGGCTTCCTACCAAAGATATAAACACCTTACAGTGTTTTACTTCCGACCACGACCCTTCTGTGGCCCTGCTTTCTGAGAGTTGGACTTGTCACGTAACTGGTCTACACTAGAGTAGGCTACATGTGGGACATTGCCACAACAAGGGTGGTGACTAAACCTATTTCAAGGAATACTTATTTATATCTGAATAATGCAAAAAACGTTTGAGCCAATATTTCAAATTTTGGAAATGCTGTATAAATAATGAAGTCTTCTTCCTGTGCAAAACATTTCCATAAGCCAGTTCCGGACTGAATCTGAGACTAGCCCAAGCTCCCCAGTTCACTGCAGTCCCTCTGATACCAAGGCTGTGAGATAGTGACCACAGAGCACACATGAGGTGGAGAAATGGTTTCCTACCATCCAGTTCTCTTGAAGGGGAGGAAGTTATACATGTACTTACTTGTACAGACTTGTACTTAGCCCCATGGGACTTGGGTTTTTAATACTCTGGGCTGCTGAAACATCTCAACTGCTGCAATGTTGACTTTTATGTTGTCAATTAATAAACTGGCATTTGTACCCTTCCTGTCAGTTTTTGTAAGCTTGGACAATGTAACACCATCCCATGAGCACAATTCGCTTTAGTAGCACTGATGAAACCTCTTTGTAAGCCTGAATGAGGTATGTCATGGGGTAAATTCACTGGACAAAGGTCACTTAGCAAGGATACTGGCTATCACCTGCCGTTTTCTCCAGTCCCCCCACATCACACTGCAACACATACCCTTAAGATCAGAAGGTTTATGATTAAGAGCAATTGAGCTTCAGTTAATCTAAATACCAGTGGATGTGAGCACAGAGGACCACTCGCCCTCAGAGTCACTTTCACAGAGGGCAGTGGCAGGAGTCTGAGTCAGAAGATGTCTGAGTTTCTTATCTGAGCAAACATATTTGTCCTTCTGCAAGTCACTCACCTCCTGGGCCTCAGTTTTTTCTGACAAAGGAGGAGCTCATTTGGTGCTGTCTGGGGCCCCAGCTTTTTTTCCACTTAGGCAAAATTAAAAGCATTCAAGGATATATGCAAACAAAACAGCAACAAAAAGTCAATTGCTATACTTCCGTATTTGGAAAGAAAACTATCATAGTGTATAATTTCCTTTATGTAATGTTCAAAAAATGGCAAAGTTCATTTATGTGACAGAAGTCAGAATAGTTTGGGTTACCAATTGTTCTTGTTTGACCTGGATTGTCTCAGTTTAGTAACATTGTCCTGGCATCCCACCTGGTTGTAATTCTGTCCTGATTTCAATTACTAGGATTACCATGTGTCCCACTTTGGCTGAGATTGTCCTGGTTTAACAAAGTTGAAACACTGCCTTCTATTCTATACCAACCATTCCAATCCACCCATTGCCTGAAAACACACACACACACACACACACACACACACACACACACACACACACACACACAAAGTTGAAACCCTGCCTTCTATTCTATACCAACCATTCCAATCCACCCATTGCCTGAACGCACACACACACACACACACACACACACACACACACACACACACACACAGGCTAAACCCCTCCTCTCCATCCCATGCCACCCCAGTCACCATACGCCCTACTCCAATTGGTTCTGAAGTAAACTCTAAAATTACCATAAATCTAAGAATAGTGATTACCTTTGGAGAGAAGAATGGGCTAGGGAGGGTGGTGCTCTAAGGCAGCCTTCTAGGACACTGGACATGTTCTGTATTGTTCTTAAGAGTCAGTACTATGGTGAAAAATTAATTTCCCTGTTTTGAGATCACTGGCTAGCACATAATAAATGTTTTTCTCTGGGGAAGAAAGGAGAGATAGAGGGCAGAGGGAAACTGAGATAGAGACATACACACACTGAGACATCAAAAATCATTTTGTGACTTAGTCTTCCTGTCATTCGCATTCCCCAAAGTGTCTTTCTGGAACATTAGACTCCAATTGCTGTCATAAGAGATTTTCCTCAGAAAGAATATGGGAAGACTGATTTGTGTAAAGAAAGCAATTAATTTATTATGAAATTTCTCAAATACTTTTATGAGCATGGTGTCCCTTCAAGAAGGCCCTTGACAGCAGTATTTCCTACCTTTATTTGACCAGAGAACATTTTTGACTGAAAATTTCTTTCAGGACTGTTGTCCTTCAGGGTTTCAGTTTCGAGAACTGTAACAACGGCAGCAGCTGTCAGTAGTTCCCCTGTAATTCTTGATCACATGCCGTGGTGACTGATAACTATCAAAGGACACTGATTGAGTAAATAGTTCTCTTCAATCCTATTTAAAGCAGCTTTGTTGGCAACAAAGAATACAGTTGCAGAAAATTCTCGAAAGGCCTATTCTCAGAAATATGGTTCTCCTGGAACATGTCAACCAGTTAGGTGTGCAGTCATTACAGCCTACACCCAAGGGAAAATGTCCCATCAGCTCTCTGTCCCACATTCACTCTAACCATGTGGAAATTTAATGTTCAGTTTTGTAAGTACTGTAACTGACTGGCTTGTCATCTCAGGTTACAGTGGATTTTTTTCTCTCTTTTTGGAACAGAATAAAAAATGTCAGTACTCACTTCTCCAAGAGGAAAGATAGAAGTGGTTCATTGCCGAAGAACAGAATCACAGGATATTTTCTGTATCAAAAACCTCATTAGAAAATTTACCCAGAAGCTGTTTGGGAAGCTTAATATCATCTGTCTTCTGTGAGTAAGTGGCTAAGTAAGCTCAAGCGTGTTTATCAGTTTTGTCACACATTCTTTGTCCTTATGGGGTTTACATGGAGGACATGGGCAGCAAGAAAGCCTGTCTTGCAAACAGAAGATCTCTTCAATTAACCAACCTCAGAGTCCCATTAAAGCATGCACATCGAGAGGGTTTCTGATGGGCTTGAATTCAGGCAAACTTAGGTTCAAGTCTCAGCTGCTCCACCCACTAGTGGAGTCAGTTGGGACAAATTAATAATATTACCTGCCAATTTTAAGAATATTTTCTGTCTATGAGACAACTCTCTGAGGGAGCCACTGTCTTGTTCCTATTAGAGATAAGAAAATGGAAACTGCCCAGGGTCAAATGGAGAGAAAAGAACAACAATCTAGAGCTGTGTAACTAATGAAACAGGTTTCTAATACCTAATGGAAAATGAATGCATTTTCAGACTAAAATTGAGTCAGCTTACCAATGAACTCTGAATGAATTCCACAGAATATACTCTAGGCAGAAGGAAGAATATCTTAGTCTGAAAGTCCAAGTTACAAGAAGTGAAGTAAATAAAACTATCAGCAAATATGAAAAACTGACTTTTATAAAATAAAAATAATTTTAATATAAATGTAAATGTAAATAATAATTTATAGGTTCCACTTCAAGGTGGTGACATGGGAGGACCCTTGCCTTATCCTCTAGGAAACAACTTGAATCTACAGATATATATGAAACTTCTCTGAATAAAACCTATAAACTTTGAACACCTGACTGAGGAGAAAAAGTCCATATCAGAGAAGAGGCAGCTTGGGGAAGGAACTCCAGGCCAGCAGCCTGGACCTGGAAAAACACAGAGTAAAGACCTTGGTGACTGTGTAGATGCCCCTGCCCCTGGCCTAAGGAGAGGTGATGAAGTGCACCCCTCCACCCCGAATGTCAGGGAAGTAACCATAGCTGGCAGGAGGCAGCTATCCCAGAGCATACGCCTCCTGCCTCCTCAGGGGAAAGTTCACTTCCTGCGCTCCAGCTTGAGCACCTCATAGCCAGCCTGGATACTGGGCACTGCAGGCAGCTGTGTACCATTCCTCCATCTCTGAGGAAAAGTCTGTTTCCTGAACTCAGGCACATGCAGTTCACAGCTAGCCAGACACTGCGGGTCCGTGTGTGCTCCTCACCCCACCTGAGGGGAAGGTCCTCAAATTCTGGTGCTCGCACACCACCCCTGCCCAGACACCACAGGCATGTGTGCACCCCCACCCTGTCTAGACACCATGAGAAGAAGAAACATAAGGATCATTGGTGTCCTGGAAGGAGAGTAGAGGGATTAAGGAGCAGAAAACCTATTTTAAAGTGATAGAGAATATCTCACTGCCGCGGTCCAGCCGCAGCAGGACCCAGGGGGTCCCGAAGGTGGGTAAGGCGTCGGCGAGTGGGAGACAAAGAGACTGAGACTCGGAGGCAGAGTGAATCTTTGTTCTGTCTTTATTACAAGCAAGCAGGTTTTTTATACTTTCTTTTTGCAGCTTTTAGTCTTAAGATTACGCATAGTGTTTTTGTTTCTTAAGTAAATGAGTTACCTGCCCTTTTGATAGGATCTTGCTTAAGGCAAGGTGTGAGACAAAAGAGAATTCTACAGACTTGTGAAAGGTTAGAAAGTTATTATCAAATTCCTAAATGCATACCAAGCTGAATTGAATCTGGCAGGCCCTTTTGAAATCTAGCAAGTTCTTGTTGCCCAGTTTTTGTGTTGGTCCTATTTTTATGAACCTTTGTAAGTTGTTCTAATAGTTTTACTTTTTTGTCCCCTATTGTTCATTCTGATTCCATTTTCGTCATAGGCACCTACCTGTACATGGTAAGGGGGGAGCAGGCAGTCGTCCTGCATTATTTTTTCCTCTTGGTGGGAACCATAATTTTTCTTTAATCTTATAAGCTATTGTAAGGTGAGGACAATGCTGTGGGAGGGGAACAGAATAGTTTTTCTTTGTTTTTAGATATAACCTACATCATTAATGGGCCAACTGTGTAAATGAATGGAGGCTGAAATAATTTCCCTTGCTAGAGTTGATTTACTATATCTCCCACAGAGGCAGTTGGGGATATTTTCTGAGTCAATTTCTTGGGTAATTTATAAGTATATTGTTAGCCTTGCATAGAGGCAATGGCATAGGTGAGTTTAGTTTTTTTAGTATCATTTTCCCTTGTTGCAATAGTCCCATTTTTCAGAGAAATTCCCAATCCTTCTCCCAGTAGGGAAATTGTTATTTTCATTATTATTTTAAATTAATTCCTCATATATGAATAAGCCAATACAGCAAATCATGATTCCACAAATCATGATTCCCAGGAAAGCTCGGTTAGAGGCACCACATCCTGTTCCATGAAGAAGTTCTCTTTGAAACCCCTTTTCTTTTTGGCTATTGACTGTTATTTAGCCAGGTTGGACATGGATGTGGCATCTCACATCTGTCTCAAAGAGTAGCCATGAAGGTTCAAGGAGCAGAGAGAACAATGGAATTTATTTTAAAGGAAGAGTGCAGGCAGGAAGGCAGGATAGAGAGGAGGAAGAAGCATTTTAATTTTATGTCTATTTAGTTGTTAACACTGGTTGGTGCCCCCTGAACCTGAGACCAAACCCAGGAGTATGTGGCTTACATCCTTTACAAGCAATTGACTTAATCATAGCTCCAGCAGGGTGTGCCATAACACCAACGCTGTTGGTGACAGGGTAAATTGGTACAGCTTCTTTGGAAAACAGTAGGGCGATTCCTCAAACTAAGGTGAATTTACCACTTGATCCAGCAATCCCACTCCTAGGCATATACCCAGAGGAAACAATATCTCTAATTAGGAAAAACATCTGCACCTCTGTTTATAGTAGCACAAATCACCACAGCTAAGACACCGAAACAACCTTAATACCTATCAACAGATGACTGGATAAAGAAGTTATAGTACATATACTCATTGGAATTCTATGCTGTTATTTTAAAAAATGAAATTGTGCCCTTTGCTACAATCTGGATGGAACTGAAGGGAATCATATTGATTGAAATAAGTCAAAAAGTAAAAGAAATACAGAATAGTTTCACTCATGTGGAGTGTAAGAAATGAAACAAATGAACATACAAATTTCAACAAAAATAACAACTCAGGACTGGTTATGGTGGGGCATGGGGCATGAGGAGAAACATGGTGGAAAACTACATTGGAATTTTGGTGGTAGATGTGGTATGAAATATAGACTGAGATGCAATTTCAATATCCTAAATGTAATTTAGCATTGTAAACTAAAGAAATAATAATTATTACTGTAACAATAAGTTATAAAATAATAAATAAATATCAGGGAATAAAAGAACACCTCAGTTGGGAGGCATATGATTAAATGAAAGTAATCTTTTTATTCAGGAGGAGGATGTGGTGCCTAGCTAGTATACAAAGGTCCCCCGCAGTGAACTCCATATCCTGACATTTGTGCCCTCGTGTAATATCTTCTCTCACTGGATCAGGAATGACTCTTTGTAAACAATACTAGTCAGAAGTAACACACTGTGTCTTCAAGTGTAAGTCCTAAGAAGTCCTGCAGCATCCACTGGGTCTCTTGGAAGACTCTCTCTCAGAGGTCAGATGCTACACAATCAAGACACACGATCACATGCAGGTATTTCATATGACAGCATCAGCTTAACTCTTAAGTGATAACCAGCTTCAACTGCTAACTCTGAGTGTGCCACTTTAGACATTGAATATTCCAATGACTCTAGCCAAAGCCACCATTTGACTACTGTCACATGATGGTAACCAAGCAAAAACTGATCAGTCAAGCCCAGGCAATTGCTGGTCCATGAGAGATCATAATACATTCTTGTTTTAAGCCACTACACTTTGGAGTTGCTTTAACACATCAGTTGATAACTGGTACAGAGGGTAAATATAAATATATGTTAGTGTGGCTAGGATAGTCAATTAGCGGATAGGCATAGGGATGATCTATTGAAGAAGAAATGGAACAAGAAATTTAAAACAAACCATGAATTTAAAGAAGCAAGAAAGGTGGAAGAACAAAACAAAAATAGCATAGGATGTATTAAAATCACAAAATAGGAAGATAGAAAAAAATGTGATTATATCAGGAATTATAATAAATGTAGATGGGCAAAATTCTTTTTTTAGTATTTTATTACATTAACATTGTTTTACAAATTAAAATAAATGCATATGTATAGATTCCCCATATGTGTAGTCTCCCCATTCCTCCACCAAATCACCAAGTGTTCTTCACCATTGTCCAGAGCATTTTGCAGCCACTTGCTCCTCTCCACTCTGTACCATTCCCTGTAAGTAACATCGGTTCTATAGCAAGTGTCCAAGGGTTGATTTTGTTTCATCTGTTCCTCTGTTTTGTCTATTCACTTTCTACCCTTGAGTGGGATAATCTGGTATCTTCTTTTGATTTATTTCACTTAACATAATCCCCTCTAGATCCATTCATGTTGATCAAATGACAGGATTTCATCTCTTCAAAGGGCTGTGTAGTATTCCATCCTGTATATGTACCACATCTTCTTTATCCATTCATCTGGTATTGGACACTTAGGTAGTATCCAATATTTAGCTATTGTGAGGAAGGCTGCAATAAACATTGGCAGGCATAATCTCTGTGAATTAGTGTTTTTATATCTTTTGGGTAAACACTCAGAAGGGGGATGGCAGGATCATATGGGATTTCCATCTTCAAGTTTTTGAGGAATTTCCACAGTTTTCCATAGGGGTTGCACCAATTTGCGCTCCAACCAACAGTGTAAAAAATGTTCCCTTTTTGGTACATCCCAGCAAACATTTGTTGTTTCCAGACTTTTGGATAATAGCCAGTATCTCAGGTAAAGGTGATAGCTCATTCGGTTTTGATTTGTGTTTCCCTGATAGCCAGCTAGTAGGAACATCTTTTCATGTGCCTTTTGATATATCTGTATATCCTCTTTGGAAAAACGTCTCTCCAGTTCCTCTTACCCTTTTTTGATTGGTTGCCTGTTTTGCTGTTATTTTTTATGAGTTCTTTGTGTATTTTGGATATTAAGCCCTTGTCAGAAATAGGGAACACAAATGTCTTCTCCTAGTCAATAGGTTATTTTTTTGTTTGGTGTTTTATTGCACTGTGAAGAAGCTCTTTAGTTTGATGTAGTTCCAGTTGTTTGCTTTGCATTTTTTCCCCTTAATACTGTAGCTGAATCCTGATGGCCTTCTATAAGTCTAATGTCATGGAATATCTTCCCTATGCTGTCTTCCAGTCATTTTATGGTTTCTGGTTTTATGTCCAGTTCTGTAGCCCATTCTGAGTTAATTTTTGTGAATGGTGTTAGAGAGTAGTAGGGTTCATTCTTTTGCATGTGACTGTGCAGTTTTTCCAACTCCATTTATTGAAGAAAATTTCCATTCTCCATCATATACTTTTGGTACTGTTATTATAGATGAACTAACTATGTGTGTGAGTCAAATTCTGGTGATTCAGTTCTGTCCCACTGATCTGTGACTCTGTTATTATTCCAGTACCATATCATTTTGATCACTATTACTGTGTAGTATAGCTCAGTGTCTAGGAATGTAATCCCTCTGAATTCATTCTTTTTCCTCATAATTGCTTTGGCTATATGGGGTCTTTTGCTGTTCCATATAAATTTTAAGATTTTTTTTTGTTGTATTTTCTGGAAATAGGCCCTTGTACTTTTAAGGGGGATTACATTACATTTTTATATTGCTTTAGGTAAGATGACCATTCAAACAATGTTAATTCTTCCCGTCCGTGAGCAAGGGATGTCTTTCCATCACTTTGTGTCCTCCTCAGTTTCTTTAAGAAAGACTTGTAGTTTTCATTGTAGAGATCTTTCACCACCTTTGTTAGGTATATTCCAAGGTATTTGATTCTTTTTACTTCTGTTTTAAACTGTGTGTTTTTCTTGATTTCATTTTCTTCAAGCATGTTATTTCCATACAAAAATGCAACAGATTTTTTGCATTGATTTTGAAGCCCACTATATTACTGTGTTGATTGATTAGTTCTAAGATTTTTAAAAAGAGTTTTTAGGGTTTTATGTCTATAAAACCATGCCCTCTACAAATAATAATAGTTTTACTTCCTACTTTCCAATTCGTACTCCTGTTTTTTTCTTTTTCTTGCCCAATTTCTCTGGCTAACATCTCCAAGACAATATTAAAAAGTGATTGTAAGAGTAGACAGCTTTGCCTTGTTCCTGAACTTGGAGGAAATATTTTCAATTTTTCACTATTGAATATGAGGTTGGCTGTGGTTTTCTCATGTATAGACTTTATTATGTTGAGGCATGTACCTTCTATCCCTTTTTATGCAAGATTTTTATCATAAATGGGTTTTGTGTCTTGTCAAAAGCATTCTCTGCATCTATTACTGACCATGTGGTTTTTCTCCTTTTGATATGTGTATATTACTTTAATAGATTTATGTGTGTTGTACCACCCTTGCTGCCCTGGGAAAAATCCCATTTATTCATGATGTATGATCCTTTTGATGCATTGTTGAATTTGGTTTGCTAATGTTTTGAGAATATTTGTATCTATGATCATTGTAGATATTGGCCTATAATTTTTTTCTTAGTAATGTCTCTATCAGCTTTCAGTATTAGTGTGATATTTGTCTCATAGAAAGTGTTTGGAAGTGTTCACTGTTCTTGGATATTTTGGGAGAGTTTAAGAAGAATAGGTATTAATTCTTCTCTGAAAGTTTGGTAAAAATCATTAGGAAAGCCATATTGTCCTGGGATTTTATTTTTATGGAGACTCGATTACATCTTCAATTTCCTTGCTTATCATCTGTTCAGGTGTTCCAATTCTTGGAGGTTCAGTCTTGTCCTTGAGATTCAGTCTTGTCCTCTTTGCCTTTATTGGCATAGAGCTGTTCACAGCAGTCTCTGATTATGTTTTGTATTTCTCTAGTATCTTGTTATAACTTTTACTCTTTAATTTCTGATTCTAGTTTTGAGAGTTTCCTTTCTTTTTTTCTTGAGTTTAACCAATAGTTTGTAAGTTTTGGTTAGTTTTTCTAAGAGACAATTTTGATTTTGTTCTTTCTGGATTATCTTTTTTTTTTCTATTTCATTTATTTCTGTGCAAATTTTTTATTGTTTTCTTTCTTCTACTGTTTTTTATTTTACTTGTTCTTCTTTCTCTAGTTGCTTTAAATGTAGTTAGATTGTTTGCTTGTTATGTTTTAGTTTCTTGAGGTGGGTCTGGATTGTGATGAACTCCTCTCTTGCTATTGTTTTTGCTGCGTCCAGTAGATTCTAGTAGCTCATGTCTTCATTCTCATTTGTCTCTAAGTACTTTTTAATTTCCTCTATGATGTCCTCTTTTATATAGGAGTCTTTTAGAAGCCTATTTTTTAGTCTTCAATCAATTTGGAATTTTCCAGCTTTCTTTTTATAGTTGATTTCTAGTTTTAAGCCACTGTGGTCAGAGAAGATACTTGGTAAGATTTCAGTCCTTGTAAATTTCTTGAGACATGTTTTGTGTCCCAGCATATGATCTATTCTTAAAATTTTCCATGCACGTTCAGAAGAAAATGAAATCTGTAGTTGTTGGATGAAGTGTTCATAATATGTCTGTTTGAAATGGTCATTAAAACTGTGGTTTCTCTGTTAAATTTCTGCCTGATTGATCTATTTTTGTAAGTGGGGTGTTGAAGGTCTTCTACTACTATTGGGTTGCTGTTAATGTCTCTCATCAGTTATAATAATAATTTCTTAATATAGTTTGATGTTCCTTCATTTGGTGCATATATGTTTATAAGCATTATGTTTCTTGCTGGGTTGACTCTTTCTTTATATAATGTTCATCTGTGTCATTTGTTATGCTTTTTAGTTGGAAATATGTTTTATCTGATATAACTTTCTGCTTTTTTTTTTGGTTACCATTCAATTGTAGGATATTCTTCCAACCATTGACTTGGAGTCTTTGTTTACCTTTTGAAAGAAGGTGAGTTTCTTGAATGCAACAGGAGGTTGGAATATGCTTTTCAATCCATTCTACCCTCTGGGTAACTTGACTGGTTAGTTTAGTCTGTTAATGTTTAGGGTGATTATTGACATGTAACTGTTTATTGCCATTTTATAATTTGTCTTCTGGGTGTTGTTCCAGACAGTGCCTTTATTCTTCTCTTTCTCTTCTATGGCTTGGGTGTAGCTGTTTTGATTGTTTTCCCTTTTTGTTTTCTTCCTTGCTTTTTCTCTGGAGATATGTTATGAGATTATCCTGAAGTTAGCATTAAGAATTCTCTGCTCATTTCCTATTTTTTTAAAGCAAGTTAGTCTTCACTTATTCTAATAATCCTTATTTGTATTCTCTTCTCTTTATCCACACTTATATTTGCTCTCTTACAGTTTATGAGTGGGGTTTCTTTATACTTTACAGAGCTTCCTTTAATAATTTTAATAAAGCTGGTTTTGTGGTCATAAATTCTTTTAATTTTTGCTAATGAGAAAAGTTATTTTTATCATTCTTAGTAATGTCTCTATCCTAGGTTTAAAATCCTAGGTTTAAAATCCTTTTCTCACTGTATTTGAATATGATACCATTTCCTTCTGACCTTTAACGTTTCATTTGAGAAATCTGCTGACAGTCTCACAGGGAATCCTTTGTATGTGACTCATTTTTCTCTGACTGCCTTTAAGATTCTTTATCTTGTATTTTTGACATTTTTATGACTATGTGTCAAGGTTGAGTTTTGTGTGGGTTTCTTTTGTTTTGAACTCTTTGAGTCTCCTGTATCTCGAGGCTTGTTTCATTCCTCAGAGTAGGGAAGTTATCAGCTATTATTTCTTCAAAGACAGTTTCTGCCCCCTTTTCTTTCTCTTTTCCTTCTGGGTCTCCTGTGACGTAAAATTTGTTCCTTTTGATATTATCCTGTAGATTGGGAATGCTTTTTTCATTTATTTTCATCTTTTCTCCCTTTGTTCTTTAGTCTGTATGAATTCCCCTCTCTCATCTTCTAGTTCACTGCTTCTCTGTGAGGCTTCATCCATCCTATTCTTGAGTCCCTCTATTGAGTTCTTTAGGTCTGCTATCATGTTCTTCATTTCTCTGATATCTTGCTTCATTTATTCTCTCTCTTTCATTTTATTTTTCTTTTATTTTTTTCTCTTGATTTCCACAAGTATGTTTATCACTATTTCCCTAAATTCATCGTTAGGTAGTTTGCACAAGTCTGTTGTAGTCACATTTTCCCCTGGAATTTTAATTGATCCATAATTTCATGTATACTTCTTTGTCTCTTCATTCTTTCAGGTATTCTGTTTATGTTTATGTGTGTTAGGTGTCCCTGCAGTGATGGCCTTGTGTAGGGTAGCATGTTGCACTGAGTAAACCAGGATCTTGGAATTTCTTGAGCTTTGTAGCATCACCACTGGTTGAATTTTTAAAGTTCTTAGCTGAATCCTGCTTTGGTGCCTTAGTGTTACAGCCTATGGGGCTGGAGTTTCTTAGGAAAGTCCAAGCTGCGCCCCCAGTGTCCCAGGTCTAAAAAGTGATAACCACCTTGTCCATGGCCCACAATCAGCAATCTCTATGTAGTTGCTTCCACCCACAGTTTGGCGCTGTGGATAGCTGTTGAAAGTTTCTTCCTTCTGGGATACTGTCTTTAAGCTGGAGGCAGGATTTCTGGTGGCTGGTTCTTGCAACTCTGGAGCAATATGGTGGTAGGTGGTTGGAGCTGGGGATTCCCCTAGCTGCCTTCCATTTATGGTGATACCCTGTGTGATTTTCCTTCACAGGCTCCCACTCAGACCACCGGGGTGCTGATCTTCCTCCCACCCTACACCAAGACCCTATCTCTTTACTCTGTGTCGAAGTCCCACTAGGCGGGCTCCCTGCTATCAGAGCAACTCCCTGGGAGGACTAGTTTTTCCTGAGGTTCCAAGCCCTCAGCTGCTCTTTTCTCTATGACTGGGAGTCCTGATGATACAGCTCTGAACTTCAAGGCTTTCACCTACCTTTGCGGTGATTACTGCCACTGTCTTTGCAGCCTCCAGACCAGCTGTTTCACAGCTTGTGTGTCTGAAAAATAGGTGATATATAGGTGTTCTCTCAGGAGGAGATCCAACATGTTCCTGTCAGGTCACCAACTTGACTTCTATCTGGACCAGATTCTTCAATGGAAAGATAAAGATGGGCATATGGACTAAGATAGGAAAAAACCCAACAAACCTATCATACTATGAGCCACAACTAAGCTTTATAAAGGCACAGAAGAATTTAAAGTAAAAGCATAGGGGGAAAATATGCCACCTGAATCTTCATAGAGGATAATGTTGCTGTATAAATAGGTAGACCATATTTTCTTGAGATAAAAACAGGATGTTAAGTTCATAGTAATGATGTGTCACCTGGTGCCTCTTAATACAAGTGGTGCAAGGAATTTTGGCACCTTAGGAGAAAACCAAATTTAGTTCCTCTGTAAGCTCCATTCCAAATGTCATGCCTAAAACACATGCCGCTTTAATCATCCCAGAAATGCCAAATAACCCACCACAGTGCCAGAGATAGTTCTTACCTGAGAATGGATCCTGCTGTAGTATTATATTTTTTTGGAATACACAGGCACGCACTGCATAAGGGAAATCCTCTTTCTGTATGGATCCTGTTTCATTACAGGGGATAGGAACTGCAGCAGTGACTTCATCATGCCTCAGCTAGTGTTGGCAGGGCCATCTTTAAAGTGGGATGAAAGGGGCCACTTCTTTTGGGACCTCTCTACAGACTGGGCCTGGGGTAACTCAACTGCTCCTCCTGCCCTGTGTTAAAAATAGCCCTGATGTGTTTACAATGGGACAAAATTGACATTTATATTCCAATGATGGGATGGTCAGGAAGTGTGAAAAAAAATTGGCACTGTCCTGTTTAAAACAGTACGTCTGGTCAGCCTTTATGTGAATAACAGGAAAAAATATATGTCAGGGTTAAAAGCACCTAAAGGTGAAGAGGGCTCCTAAATAGTGGTAAAACTTTTTGTGTTTGAGGTAGCTATGATATATTTAAACATGTGCTTCTACTGACATGGTATCACAATATATAAAATAAAAATCAATAGAACAAGAAAATGAAGTAGACACCCACCATCACAATGGGAAATTTTAACATACCTCTCTTAATTAATAGGAGATTAGGCCAACTAAAAATCAGTTATGACATAAAATATTTCAATAAGAACACAAAGAACTTGATCTCCTGAATCTATGTAAAATGCTTACCAAATATTAGAAAATACATAATAATCTTGATATATAAATGAAAACATGTATAAAAACTGATTTCCTCTTAGGAGTATAAAGTAGGCTCAACAAAATCATTAGATATTAAACCACTGTGGTTCTTTGACAACAATGTATTGGAGTTAAAATCAATACCAGAAAGATAATTATAATAAATATAAATATAATTATAATAAATGCCCATAGTTTGAAAATTAAAAATTGTAAATATAAATAAAAATTTTGAAAGTCATTAGTAAAGGCAAATGAAAATTTAACTATTTTAAGAACTGAATGAAAATATATATTAGATGCACATTTTATGTACATAAGTATAGCTACAACTATTATATAAAACAAAGCTTGTATAATAAAACTAAAACAAGTATGGATGTTTATTACATTGAGGCTCCCACCCTCCCTGTATTCTCCATGACTCTGTTCTTCTCCCTGCTGTAGTCCCCACCTTTGTACCTGTGACTTAACCTAATGGAAGTTAGTACCCATCTTTGGACCTGTGACTTAACCTGATGCAAGTGATGTTTTGCTGCCATCAGATGGCCCAGCAGCAGGGCTGGCACTTGGGGATGCAGGTGGGCATTCCAGGTACTCACTCCAGGTACCAGCCCTGCCCCAGTCTGAGAGTGAAGTGAGCCCCTCCTCTAATTTTGAACCCTGAGTGACTCTTCTTTCTCACCTCATTCCTGGCCTTGCACAGCAACATTTCATTTTGTGCTTTAGGGAGCTTTGTGTCACCAGGTAGAAAGCCTGGTTGCTGTGCTGGAGAGAGCACATGGATCAAGCACTTGGAGAGGCCAGATGATTAGGGAGTATTGAATATCCCACTTCACAGCAAGAAGCAAGGCCCTAGACAGCCATTACAGTAGCCACTGGCCACCTGAGCCCAGGCCCAAGGCATTTGAGTGAAGAATCCATGTTGGAGATTCTACCCTAGCAGATACTTCTGCTTTTCCCTGACTGAATCCCTAGCCATAGAATCCTGAGCACATAAAACAGGAGAAGTAGTCACTAGATTTGGAGTAATTTGGTATGCAGAAATGAACAAAAATGCAGATCCTTGAGGAAACTTATAAGCCTAGAAGGTCTAAAACATGCTATAAAAACTTTTAACAAAACATGTATACGTATTGATAAAATACTCTTAAAAATTCTTTTTACTATAAGGGACTGGATGAGGATACCTATTGTCATAGCTCTGAACCAGAGAGCCTAGCTGTTATAGTAAGAAAGAAAAATAAATAAAATGCAAGGATTCAAAAGAAACAAAATTGTTATATATTTGCAGATGATATATACTCTGTAGAAAATCAGAAAGAATATGTAAAAAAATATCATTAGAGTTCAGTTTAAAATTCCTGGTTACTAAGTTATTAAATAAAAACCAACTGCATTTTTGTATATTGGCAATGACTTGTTAGAAAATGTTTTAGGCATTTACAGGTGGAGTAGCATTTAGGTCTGCCACCTCTGGTGGAGCACAGCCCACACCCCCAAAGGACTTGGGTTCACATCCCAGGGCTGGGGGGAGCAACCAAGATGAACAACTAAATAAAACAAATGAAAACATTTCTTCCTTTCTCTACCTGCCTGTTTGCCTGCTTGCCTTCTTGCACATTTCCTTAAAAAAGAAATATTTTAAAAGAAGGTAACTATTTACCTTCATGTCAAAGAATAGAAAACTTAGCAGTAAAACTGGCAAAATGGCTCCAAGCCCATTCTTAGAGTAAATTACCAAACTACTGAAAGACATTAAGAAGTCCTAAATAAGTGAAAAGTATACCACATTCTTGGATAGGAAGATTCAGCATTATAAAGAAGTCATTCACCCCTTAATCAAAATCTTAATAGGATTATTTCTTGAAGTTGATGTTATGAGTATAAATTTATGTGGGAGAGCAAAGAGCAATCTCAAAGAAGAAAAATAAGATGGAAGACACCCACTAAAGACTCCTTGTTGGTGTGGAAATTAATACAGTGTGGTAATGACCAACCAATTTCCAAAAGATGAATGGACTAGGAGAGATATCCCAGAGATAATACATATATGAATACTTGATGATGAAACCAGTGGGGAAAGGATGCGCCATTCAGTAAATAGTACTAGAACATGTTATCCACATGGAATATGTTAAGCAGCACAAATGAATATGTAATATGAATATATAAAAGCAACCTAATGTCATACAACCACATAATCCAGTCATTCTGGGTGACTTACTTATGAGGAACATCTAACATAGAATACAGAATCTTCTGGCTCCCAACTGCATTTATCCAACTTCCTGGTGGATACCTAGTTGTCACCTCAACATAGCATGATCATCTCCTATCTCCAAATTATTTCCACCCATGCTCTATCTGTCTCAGTAATTCCATCCTTTTACTTGCTTGTACCAAAAAATGTGATGTCATCTTCCCTCTCTCACATCCCACATCAGTAAAGGCTGTAGCTTCAGAATATATCCAGAACTCAGCCACTTCTTCCCAGTCACTGATACCACCAAGTCAGGGCACTAGCATTCTAACGAGTATTATAACTGCTTCTAACCCTGATGTCAGCCTTCCTTATCCACCCTTCTGCCTCACCTAATTATTATCAACATAATAGCCACAATGACACTATTCAAACAGGTTGGGTTATTTCATGCTTCTGCTCAAAACCCTGCACTGGTTTACCACCTCCCTGCTGTGATCCAGTGTAGGACCCATCCTTTTCTTTTCCGACCTCATCTTCCTCCAGCTCACATCCTTGTGGTGTACACTCACATCCTTTATTTTTCCTGGAACACTCAGGCACATCTTTGTCTCATCCTATAATTCTCTCACCTCTCTAGCAATTGCTTTGTCTTAAAAGTGCTTCTGCACATGTGGTCCACTTCTCCACCCTTATTTTTCTCCATAGCTCTTGCCACCTGACACCCTATGTACTTTCATTTTTTTTTAAGTTGCCTGCCTGCATCCACTAGAAATTCAGCTCTGTAAGGGCAGGATTTTCACCTGTTCCCTGTTGTAGTCCCAGAGCCTAGAACAATGTTTAGCACTGGCAGGTGTTCCACAAATGTTTGTTGCAATAATTAATGAATCCACTACTAACAATGTGACTGCATTTACGTCACTTTACTCCCTAAGCCTTAACTTCCTCATCTGTGAAATGGGCAATTGTCTAATTTACATGATGAATGAAATGGTGAAAATAATTGTCACATACAGGAAGTGCCTAGCTCCTCAGAGGTGCACACAGAACATTTTCCCTTTCCCTCTCCCTCTGCCTATAAGGAAGCAGAGTCCAGGATGGGATATGCACAACCTTTCTTATTCATTCCTTCCCTTCTCAGCAATGCGGTACCCATAGAACAGCTTTACAGATGCCAGGACTCCTCTTCCAGATATCTGATTAAAAGAAACAACATATTGCAGCACATCATGCAGAAGGGAAGTGTGAATGGCTCTGAGCTGGGGGCCCAAGTGGCAGGAGACCATCCATAGTACACATTTAAGGGTTTGTTAATCTTTACCATGTCAATACATTTCCTTATGTAAATAAATTATAAACCAAAAACTTGTTAGCAAGTGTATCATTCTGACTTGTCCTGCCTTGAGGTGAAGTGTGTCACAGCCTGAACAGGAGTGACTGGGCTGTCCATGGGATCACCATTTCTCCCTCAGTCTCCAAGTATGGATGGTGGGATGTGGTGTCATGTTTTGGTCTTAATGTTAAGACAGGATCCATATCACCATTTCTCCCTCAGTCTCCAAGTATGGATGGTGGGATGTGGTGTCATGTTTTGGTCTTAATGTTAAGGCAGGATCCATATCACCATTTCTCCCTCGGTCTCCAAGTATGGATGGTGGGATGTGGTGGCATGTTTTGGTCTTAATGTTAAGACAGGATCCATATCACTGAAATGGTTGCCACCTTCCTTAAAAGCCAGTGTATTTTCAGAAGTAAAAATATATTATCATTTCCTTTAATGTCATGGAGTTACCAAGCCCATAGAGTTTTCCATTTTTCATTTTCAGCAACTCCTGCCCCTAACTGGGCCGACTTCAAAACTTAAAGACTCACATATAGGCATTAATAAAACCAGTTGCTTTGTTTTTGAGTTTATTCAGTTTTCTTTCATTGATGCTAGCTCAGTCACAGAGATATGGGAATGAATAAAATTGGTCTCATCTAAAAGCTAAAATTTAGGGTAGAAAATAAGTAGATTGGGCATTGCAGATGAATGGGCGAAGGGCTAAAAGTGGGTCACTTACAGATGTTATGGGGCGGAGCAGTTTTGAACCACTATCTGGCTGCAGTCCATGCAGTGAAGGGAATGGAAAGGAGCCCAGAGTTCTGTTCATTTGTGCTGCTTAACAAAGCAGAAAATGTGGACTTTGTTTCACCAAGACTCCCATCAAGGACAGTTAAATAAAATGAGTTCTGGCTGTATTTGGAAAATTCCCTCAACGTATTGAATAAATGAGACATTAATGAAAGGACTCTAATTTCTGTTGCTGGATAACATCTTTGAGCTTTAACATTTTGTGTGAAATATATACACATGTGCATATGTGTATGTTTTTTTTTAATAGTACTCCTTTGGTTTGGGTTTGGTTTATTACAATAGATAATTTTAAATCCAGCTTTTAGAAATATGCCTTGTTCCTCCTCTCCCTTCTGTACTCCCACAATAATGATTTGATCTGTTCTGTAGAGGACCTAATGGCTATGAGGTAATTGGAAGTGGAAATTATGCATACAAAAGGACAGTGCTAGAAAAGTGACTTTTTGTAGTGAGCTATTTAGAAATTGCTTGTCTTTTCCCATAGAAATAAAGTTATTGTTGACTGACTTTCCAGACCAACCCACAAAGGCCTATTTAATGTATAATGTCTGTGTGGTATATCCCTTTGGTAATTGTAATATAGAACTCAGGTTCCCATGGAAAAATACATTTCTTGTTCAAATTGGGATTCCAGGAACACACTTTCCTGAGGGAATAGTGGCTGCCCTATTCCAGTTTTTGCCCACTTCCTCCTCCATCACCACCTTCATCATCACTGACTCGTGTTTGCGTATGTGTGTGTGAGTGGGTGGGGGGTGTCCTGTGCCCCTGGCGTTTTCTCATCCAAATTAGAGAGAAGCCTTTGGTTGTAGCTCTGGAAGCCTGGTTCTGGGGGTCCCAGAGGATGGGAGCTGCAGGCAATCACTGCAAGAGCAGAATGAGAGGCAGGAGCTTCAGTGAACCAGATGGAAGAAGTTGGGGGGCTATACCTTCCTACTAGAGTCTCCTTTTTTCAGTGGGATGCCGAGTAGTCTATTGCAGTCCCAAGGACAGTGTTTTCAGTGGTGCTCATAATTCCGTTGGTCCCCAAGGTAATTTGAATCGAAACACACATGGGTAGTTTTTGTTTCAAATGTCTTTATTTTTATAGTTACTTCTGTTTACAGAAAATGATACTGGCTTTTCATTTCCATATATGATAGTGATAGAAATTTCCCATTAAAATATTTAAGCCAAAAGTGAACTGATTTAAAGGGAATATGTTAAGTATAAGAGAGACATCTTTCTGGATGTCATCTTTAATAAAATGATATAAAAATAAATGTAAAGTACATATACATTTCTATTCTCCCCATTACCCCTTCTCCCTCAGTTGTATCTTGCCTTTTCTTTGAGTCCCTTTAAAAAGAAATATGGACCACTTTCCTGCCTCCATTATATACTTGGCTTCTTTGTCATAGATTAATGGTTCATGTTTTTAGGCTCTCAATTTTATTCCACTGATCTATGTGTTTGTTTTTGTTCCTGTATGAAGCTGTTTTGATGTGATTGCTCTGTAGTGTAGATTGAAGTCAAGAAGTGCAATTCCTCCATTGCACTTTCTTTACTTTCTTTCTTTTTTTTTTTGTGAAGATGAATTTGGCTATTCAGGGTCTTTTGTGATTCCATACAAACGTAAGTATTGTTTTCTCAATTTCCTTGAAAAATATGCTTGGAATTTTGATGGGAGTTGCATTAAATTTATACATTGCTTTGGATAGGGTAGCCATTTTAAGTAAGTTAATTCTTCCTGTCTATGAGCGTGGAATGCTCTTTCATCTGATAGTGCCTTCTATTTCTTGTGTTAAATATTGTACTTTTCATTGTTGAGGTCTTTAACCTCCTTTGTTAAGTTTATTCCCAGATTTTTTAATCTTTTTTGTGCCATTGTGCCTGGAATTTCTTTCTTAATTTCTTTTTCCTCTACTGATTTTTGTGTGTTGGTTTTATATCCTGACTCTTTGCTGTACTCATTTTGTTGTTTCCAGCCATTTTAATGGAATCTTAAGGATTTTCCAAGTGTAATATCATGTCATCTGCAAATAATGATTCTTTTATTTTTTTCTGATTTGGATTCCTTCAATGTGCTCTTCTTGCCTTATTGCTCTGGCCAACACTTCCAGAACTATGTTGGTTAGTAGTGGTAAGAATGGACAACTTTGTCTTGTTCCACATCCTAGGGGAAAGACTTTCAATTTTTCACCATTGAGTATGATATTGGCTATGGATTTCTCATATATTCCTCTTTTATGTTGAGGCATGTGCCATTTATTCCTATTTTGGAAAGTTTTTTTAAAATCATAAATGGGTGTTCAATCTTGTCAAATGCTTTTTCTGAATCTATTTATATGATCATATGATTTTTTATTATCCCTTTGTTGATGTGGTATATTACGTTGATTGATTTGCATATGTTGAACTATTCTTGCATCCCTGGAATAAATCCCACTTGATTGTGGTATATACCTTTTTTTAATGCACTGTTAAATTTGTTTTGCTAGGATCCTGTGGAGGATTTTTGCATCTACATTCATCAGTGATATTGGATTGTAGTTTTCTTTTCTGGTGCGGTCTTTGATTAATTTTGGAATCAGGGTAATATTGACTTCATAGAATGAATTTGGGAGTTTTCTCTCCTGTTCAATTTTGTGGCAGAGTTTAAGGAGGATGGGGAGTAGCTCTTCTTTGAATGTTAAGTAGAATTTGGTCGTGAAACCATTTGGTCCTGAGCTCTTGAATTGGTTTGTTTTGGAGATTTTTGATTATCCCTTCAATTTCTGTGAATGACTGATAGGAACATCTCGTTGTTTTCCCTCTAACTTAACAGGCCAATAGACTTCATTCCACTAAGTGAAAACTGTGCTTCAATTCATAAATTCTCTATAATCTCTAAACTTTATGCTCTTGCTGTCATGATGATGAACCACATGACAAAGTAGCAGATAGAAGGGACCATTAAGATACCATTTTCAAAGCCAACATAATAGGAATTGGAAGACCTGTTTATCTTCCCTTGTCTTTATCAACTCACTGGGTTGTCTTAATTTAAGGAAGACCTCTGAGGCTCTCCATTTCTGCAACTGGATCAGGTGATAATCAGGTGCTAAGATTCCATAGACTTAATTAGCCCAGGGACTTGGGGTCAGGATTTTAGGAAACCATTTAGGAATACTGATGGGTTCGGGTGGAGGAGGGGGGAGTTGATCTCTTAGTTTTGCTGCTGAACATAGGTGAGCAACTCATTCCAGTTTTTCCAGGGATTTTCTGATTTTAACACTGACAATCCCATGTCCTGGCAAACAGGGACAGTGGCCACCCTAATTGTACATATTTAGGCCAACACAATGGAACTGGCAATGTGGAGAGAAGAGGGGAAATTTTTTCAGATGATTTTCCCAGCCAGTTTCCAATTGTAGTTTGTATTGTAATATAGCATGGTTCCAAGGAAATGTAATTTTCGATAAAGATTTAGTTGGTAGCACCAGATGTCCTGAAAAGCGTTTTCCCAGAATTATTGCCACGTTGTTCCTACCTCTTCCAAAGATGCTGTCATAGCTTATGCAGGAGTTACTGGCTCTAGTAGCTAAAGGAGGGAGAAAACGACATGATTGCAAGTCACTTTTGGCAATCTGGTTCATGCGTGTTATTTTAATAATTTCCACAGGGAAAAGGCAAACCTTGCTGTCACCCTCCATAATGACAGGGAGGAAATCATGGCCCAGGCCACCTTCATGGACTATCCAAATTGGGATGTTGCTAAGCAGGACAACTGGGTGTCTGTGTTCCGGGAACTCGACTGTGACATCCCATGCACGGTAAGCAATCAGGCACACTACTTATTGGAAAAGTCTCATTTTGAAGGGAACTTCTATCTTTATTACATATGTCTTTTCTTTTAGACTGAGCAGTTCAGTAGAAAAAATCTATGACATCATGACAGAAATGAAGTTGGCTGGTGTGAGTAACAGTGGGTCTGAGGCAAAGCCCAAGGTCATGCTCTGTTGATGAGAACTGGAGAAAGGAATTAGTGGGCGTATCAGAACATGTGTTTTCCAGATTTTCACACTGCGCTTCATTCATCCAGATCATCAGATGATGCTGAGAGGGCACCTACCATCTCAACACTTGCCCTTGTGACAACATGACAACAGAGTCAGATTCCTGTCACACTCAAAAATTTTCAAAGTGCTGTGGTAGACTCTGAATCATTTGTCTTCTAGTTGAGGGTACATGACAACGTGTCAGCTAATGGAAATCAGGTCAGCAGTTCCTGGGGTCGGGCCTTGGTATCTGGTGCCAATTTTGAGCTTCCCTCCCCTTGGTCTACAGAGCCAAGCCAACATCTGACCCAGTGTCTGTAGAGAGGGAGAAGCTTGCTTGTCAGTAAAATTCAGTGATGTGTCCCCAGAGTCCTAGGGAATGCCAGTTGAATGCATGAGTGAGTTCACTCATACATATACATGCATGCACACACACACGCGCATAGTAAATCAGCATTGATTCAGCTAGATGGTACCCTCTCCTCTGTGCTCCTGACAGGGCTATTTTACTATTCTGCAGGAATAGTGATTCACTTGTAGAGTTTTTTCCATTTGAGATGTAAATAATTTCTGTCTCCTGGGGTGACTGCCTCAAAGGTTATGGTTTATGACTCAGAAGCACAAAACTATTTTGTATAACCCAGCCATCATTTTTTAGCGTTTTGTTGCAGTAACTTTTTTTTTACAAATTAAAATAAACTCATATGTATAGATTCCCCATATGAGCAGTTTGCCCATTCCTTAGATATACATCAACATACCCTGTCCTTCACCAAATCACCAAGTGTTCTTCACCATTGTCTGCTGTACCACTTGCTCCTTGGCACTCCCCCACCCCTGTCACATTCCCAGAAATGGGAAGGCAGGATCATACGGGATTTTCATATATCCCTTTTTTGAGGAATCTCCATACTATTTTCCATGGGGATTGCACCATTTTGCACTCCAACTGTGTGAAAGTGTTACCTTTTCTCCACATCCTTGCCAACATTTGTTGTTTCCAGAGTTTTGCATAAGAGTCAGTCTCTCAGTTGTAAGGTGATATCTCATAATTGTCTGGATTTGTATTTCCCTGATAGCCAGCAAGCAGGAACATCTTTTCATATGTGTGTTAGCCATTTGAATATCCTCTTCAGAAAATGTCTCTCAAATTCCTTTACCATTTTTTAAAATTGGATTGCCACTTCTTCTGTTAATGAGTTTTATGAGTTCTTTTTATATTTTGACTATTCAGCCCTTGTCAGAAATATGGAACACAGCTATCTTCTTCCAGTTAGTAGGTTGTCTTTTTGTTTTGATGATGTTTTCTTTTGCTTTGAAGAAACTCTTTAGTTTCATGTAGTCCCAGTTACTTGTTTTCCTTTTTGTTTCCATGATGCTGGAGGTGAGTCCCCAAAGATCTCTTTAAGTCTGATGTTATAGAATGTCTTTCCTATGTTGTATTCCAATAATGTTATAATTTCTGGTGTTATGTCCAAGTTTCTAGTCTCTTCTGAGTTAATTTTTGTGAACAATGTTAGAAAGTGGTCTTGTTTCATTCTATTGCTTGTGGTTGTTCAGTTTCCCAACAACATTTATTGAAGAGACTTTTTTTCTCCATCATATATTTTTGGCTCCTTTGTCATAAATTAACTGACTGTATATGTGTATGAGTCTGTTTCTCATGATTTAGTTCCACTGATTTAGTTCAGTGCTGTTGGTTCTATTCCATTGATCTGTGCCTCTATTATTATTCCAGTACCATAACATTTTGATCACTATCACTTGGTAGCATAGCTCAATGTCTGGGAGAGTAATCCCTCCAGATTAGTTTTTTTTTTCTTCTCATAGTTAATTTGGCTTTATGGGGTCTTATTTTGTTCCATATACATTTAAAAATTTTTTTGTTCTGTTTTCTTAAAATGAGTCTGGGTTTTTAATGGTATTGCATTAGATCTGTTTATACTACTTTAGGTAAAATGACCATTGAAACAATGTTGATTCTTCCCAACCATGAGCAGGAGGTGTGTTTCTATCTCTTTGTGTCCTTTATTTCTCTAAGAAAGACTTGTAGTTTTTATTCTTACAGGTCTTTCACCTCCTTTGTTAAGTATATTCCAAGGTATTTGATTGTTTTTACTTCTATTTTAAGCAGTGTGGTTTTCTTGATTTCATTTCCTTCTGGCATGTTTGTGTACAAAAAACAAATATTTCTGTGAAATTATTTGAAGCAGGAATAATTTTATTGTATTCATATTCTTTGATCAGTTCTAGAAGCCTTTTGATGGAATTTTTAGGATATTCAGTATATGTATATGTCATCTGCAAATAATGATATTTTACTTCCTCTTTTCTAATTTGTACTTCTGTTATTTCTTTTTCTTGTCTAATTGCTTTGGCTAAGACACCAGTTCTATATTAAACAACAGTTGTTAGACTGGGTAGCCTTGCCTTTTTTCTGACCTTAGAGGAAATGTTTTCAATATTTCACTATAATACTGGCTGTGGATTTTTCACATATGCCTTTTATTATGTTGAGGCATGTAACTTCTATCCCCATTTTATTCAGGTTTTCTTTTTTATCATAAGTGGGTTTTGGATCTTGTCAAAATCTTTCTCTGCATCTATTGATATAATGCTGTGGTTTTTTTCCTTGCTCCTGTTGATATGGTGTATTACATCAATAGAGTTTGGTATTTTGTACCATCCTTGCATCCCTGGGATAAATCCCTCTTGGTCATGATGGATGATCCTTTTGCTGCATTGTTGGATTCAGTTTGCTAGTATTTTGTCGATAATTTTTGCATCTATGTTATTAGATATATTATCTGTAATTTTCTTTCTTGGTGACGTCTCTATCAATTTTAGGTATCAGTATGATTTTAGCCTCAGAAGGTGTTTGGAAGTTCTCCTTGTTCGTCAGTATTTTGGAGAGTTGGACAAGACTAGGTATTAATTCTTCTCTGAAGGTTTATAAGGCTCATTAGAAAATCCATCTGGTCCTGGCTTTTATTTTTAGGGAGACTTTTTATTACTTCTTTAATTTCCTTGTTTGTGATTGTTCTGACCAGGTGTTTCAATTCTTCTAGGTTCAGTCTTAGTAGGCTGTATTTTTATAAAAACCTACCCATGTGCTCCAAGTTGCCTACTTAGTTTGCATTCAACTGTTCATAGTAGTCTCTTATGATGTTGTGTATTTCTATGGTATCTGTTGTAACTTCTCTTCTTTCATTATGCATCTAGATGAGATTTTTCTCTCTTTTTTTCCTTGTGAGTTTAACCAGTGGTTTGTCAATTTTGTTTATCTTTTCAAAGAACCAGGTTCTGGTTTCATTGAACTTCTGCATTATCTTTTGTTTTCTATTTCATTTATTTCTTCTTGAATTTTTATTATTTTCTTCTACTGTTTTCTGGATTTAATTGTTCTTTCTCTAATTGCTTTAAATGTAGTTAGTTTTTTTGTTATTTTTCTTGTTTCTTGGAGTGGTCCTTACCTGTGATGAACTCCCCTCTTACTTTTGTTTTTTCTGCATCCAATAGATTCTGTAGCTCATGTCTTCATTCTCATCTGTTTCTAAGTACTTTTTAAATTCCTGTTTGATTTCCCCTTTTATCCTGGAGCCTCTCAGAAGCATATTGTTTAATCTTCAGCCAATTTGGGATCTTTTAGCTTTCTTTTTATGATTGATTTCTAGCTTGAAGCCACTGTGGTCAGAGAAGATGCTTGTTATGATTTCAATCCTTGTAAATTTGTAAATTTCTTGACACATTTTTTTGTCCCAATATATGATCTATTCTTGAGAATGTTCCATGGATGAAGTGTTTTATTTATGTCTATTAGACCTAACTTGTCCAAATTGTTATTTAAAACAGATCTTTCCCTGTTAATTCTCTTCCTGGTAGATCTGGCCATTATTGTAAGTTGGGTGTTGACATCTCCTACTATTATTGTGTTGCTGTTGATGTCTCTAGTCAGGTCTAATAATACTTGCTTAATATATTTTGGTGCTTCTCATTTGGTGCATATATGTTAATAAGCATTATGTCTTCTTGCTGGGTTAACCCTTCAATCACATAATCACAAAATGTCCATCTCTTTCTTTCGTTGTGACTTTTAGTTGAAAGTCTTTTTTATACTATATGAGTATAGCTTTTCCTGCTTTTTTTTGGTTGCCATTTGACTTTAGGATTATTTTCCAGTCATTGACTTTGAGTCTATCTTTTGAAAGAAAGTGAGTTCCTGAATGCAGCAGGCAGTTGGGTTATGCTTTTCAATCCATTTGGTTACTCCATGTCATTTGACTAGTGAGTTTAGTCCATTAATGTGTAGGGTAATTATTGATATATAACTGTTTATTGCCATTTTGTAATTTGTCTTCTGGGGATTGTTCCAGAATGTGCCTTTGTTCGTCTCTTTCTCTTAGATGACTTGGGTGTAGTTATGTTTTGATTGGTTTCCCTTTTTGTTTTATTCCTTGCTTTTTCTCTGTAGATATGCTTTGAGGTTAACCTGAGTTAAGGTTAGCTTAGTTAAGAATTCTATGCTTATTTCATATTGCTTTTTGAAAGCAGGTTAGTCTTACATTCATTGCGTATTTTTATTCTCCTCTCTTCCTCCCCACCTTTTATATTTGCTCTCTTAATGTTTGTAAGTGGGGTTTATTTATACTTTGTAGAGCTTCTTTTAATAATTTTTATAGAATTGGTTTTGAGGTCATGAATATTTTTAATTTTTGCTAATCAGAAAAGTTATTTTTATCATTCATTCTTTCAGATCTAAATGGTAACCTTACAGGATATAGTATCCTATGTTGAAAATTCTTTTCTCTCTACACTTTGATAAGATGCCATTCCCTTCTGGCTTGTAACGTTTCAGTTGAGAAATCTACTGACATTCTTACAGGGACTCCTTTGTATGTGCCTTTCTCTAGCTGCTCTAAGATTCTTTATCTTGTATTTTTGATATTTTTATGACTGTGTCAATGTTGAGTTTTGTGTGGGTTTTGAACTCTTTGAGCTTCCTGAATTGGAGGCTTGTTTCATTTCTCAGGTTAGAGAAGTTCTCAGCAATTATTTATTCAAATACATTTTCTGCCCACTTTTCTCTCTCTTCTCCTTTTGGTACCCCTGTGATGCTAATTTGTTCCTTTTGATGTTATCCCATAGGTAGTGAATGTTATCTTCATTTCTTTGCTGGTTTGCTTGTGTGCATTCCTCTGCCCTATCTTCTAGTTCACTGATTCTATTTGGCTTCATCCATCCTACTCTTGAGTCCCTCTATTGAGTTCTTTATTTCGGCTATCATGTTCTTCATGTCTTTGATACCTTGTTTCATTTCTACTCTATTTTTTGTTGTTCTCTATTTCTTTCTCTATTTTTTTTTATTTCCATGAGTATTTTTATCACTTTTGCCCCAAATTCATCATCAGGTAATTTGCATACATCTGTTGGATTCAGATTTTCTCCTGGTGTTTTAATTAGAGTGATCATTTGTGTATATTTCTCTGTGTCTTCACTCTGCTTGGCATTCTGTTTATGTTTCTGTAGATTAGGTTTCCTGCAATTATCGCCTTGTGTAGGGTAGCAACTTGCACTTAGTAGGCCTGGATCCAGTCGGATTCCTGGGATTTCTTGATTTGGGGGGCATCACCACTGATTTTTTTTTTTTAATTTCTTAGATGGAACCTGCTTTGAGGCTTAAGAGTTTGTCCTCTGGTGTTGCAGTTTGTGTGGGAGATGTCAAGCTTTCTCTCAGTATCCCCAGTCTAAATGGTAATGACTACCTTGTTCCTGACCCACAATTAGCAGTCAGGTTGCAGTTCCATCTCCCACAGGGTGCCACTTAGATAGCTTTGAAAATTTCTCCCTTCTGGGATGCTATTCTTCCTTTAAGCCCAGGGTAGTATTTCTGATTGGCTATTCCTGAGGCTCCAGTGCAATATGGTGGGAAGGGTGGCAGTGGGAGATTCCCCTAGCTACCTTCCTGTTATGGCATGCCCTGTGTAATTTCCCTCTGAGGCCTGCCTCTTAGACTACTGGGGGTCTGGTCCTCTACTGCCCTGCACTGAGACCTTATTTCCATCAGCTCCATGTGCTGGTCCTGCTGGGTGAACTCTCTGCTGCTTTCAGAACAACTCCTGGGAGGCCCAGTTCTTGTCAAGGCTCCAACTTCTCCACTGCTTTTTTTTCCCCAAGGCTGGTAATTCTGAATCTGCAGTGTTACTCTGAACTCTGATGCCTTCACCTACCCTTGTGGTGGTGATTGTTGCAGCTGTCTATGCAGCCTCCAGGCTTGCCTTTCCACCACAATGTGTGTGTCTGCAAAACAAGTGGTTTCTAGTTGTTCTGTAGGGAGGAGCTTTGACACGGTCCTATCAGGTCACCATCTTGACTTCTGGAAGCTCTCTGAAGCTCTTCCTTTTTGGGTTTTTATGGGGGCTTCATTACATAAACATGATTGATTAAGTCTTTGGCAATGGCAATGAGTTACCCAGCCATCTTATTCCAACATTCCCTCATTCAATTGCCTGAAGTTTCTAGCCCCTCAAATGTAGTGAACCATTTTTATCATCTTATTAGTTGTCTATTTAACTAATGGGTTGAATACATCTCTTATGTTTGTTCATTTTATATTTGCATGAGGGAAATAATCCTACCTTTTGGAAAATTATAAATTACCACCATTATTCATAAATTCTTACCCTTTTCTTATTCTTCTCATTGTTTCTTTTTAAACTACTTCCTTCATCAGTTTAGGACTGGGCTATCCAGGATGGCAGCCACCAACAGGTAGCTACTGAGCACTTGAAATGTGACCAGTATGAATTTATATGTGCTATAAGCATAAAATATATATCATACTTCAAATACTTAGTAGAAAAGGATGTAAAATATCTCATTAGCAATGTTGTAGACTTACTTTTTAAAATGCTAATAATTTGAATATATTAGACTAAATAAAATATATTTGTTTCACCTATTTAGTTTTTTCATATGTCTACTAAGATATTTAAAATTATATGAATGACTTGAATTCTTTTTCTGTTGTACGGTATTGGTATAACCCTTGAGACTTAATGTATTACTCTCTTCTGGGTGTTTGCAATTGAAGTTATATATATATATATATATATATATACACATATAGATAAATATATAGATATATACATATATATGTATGTGTGTATATATACACATACAAATAAAGATATATATGTATGTGTATATATGTGTGTGTGAAATTTTTTTTTAGGGAAAGGTAAAAGGAAGGCAAGGAGAGGAGGAAGAGGTATCTTTATTTATTTATTATCTTTGGTTTTTCATCCTGGGCCTGTGTCACAAACCGAGGTCCTTGGACTTTTACATGGTCCACAAACCAGCATCTCAACCACCTGAGTCATAAGGGCATACCCTAAAGGTATTTATTTTAAAGACTTGCCTCATGTGATTGTGGAGACTGGCATGTTTAAAATCTGCAGAGCAAACCTTTAGGTCAGAAATTCTGGTAAGATTGAATGTTGGTCTCTGGAGACCAGATTTCCTAGGGCCAAGCTGGTGACTGGAAACTCAGGCAAGATTTCTATGTTATAAAGAAACAAAACAAACAAAACAAAAACAAGCCCTTAAATTCTTAGATAATGATTTTTATTTCAAAGCTAAAGAATAAATCTTAAATTATGATACAGGTACCCACTGGTTTTCAAAATTTCATTTTACATATACCTATATTAGTACCTGTTTTCACTAACCAAAAGAAGCTGGAAGAAGATTTTTGCTTTAATGATACAAAGTGAAAATAACATTCAGTGTTTGCAACAGCTGTTCTGAAGGCAGCTGCAACTGAAGGAGCAAGAGGAGCCCCGCCAAGCTTCTTCCCCCAAACGGCTTTCTAGAGGTTGTTTATTATAGAATCTCTGCCTTTACTACATGTTAGTGTTGTTTTGGGTTTTGTATATTATTTACTGTGATTGGTAAGTTATTTTGGGGGTTGGGGAATCCTCAAAATTTTTCTATGTAAATTAATCCTTTGCTCTTTGCCATTTTGGATTAGAAAGTTTTCATAGAGATGGACATAGGGGGAAACATGTATTTCTATGGAAGAGAGAATTTGAGAGATAAACCAGTCCAACCTGTGCTCTATGGCTAATCCTGTTCAATATGTAAGCAGATATTGAGTGAGGTTATTATGGGATTGACTGAATGAGTACTTGCATTGGTGTCATTTCTGCTACTTTCTGGACTTTGGGGATTTTATTGTTTAACTTTTGGGAATTTTCAAGCACACAAACCAAGCTCAGTATTCTCCTCTTGCCAATGCATTATAAAAATGCATTATAAAAATCTTTGTACATTATAAAAATGTATTATAAAAATCTTCTGAGTGTTCCTAAAACACAGTCATCCAACGGGAGGGGAGACCAAGGATATAGGTATGCCAGTGGTAACCCAAGTTTACCTATAAATTGCTGAAAACAAGGTGTCAGCATTATCCTCATCAGTCAAGTACCCCATGTTTACCTTATTTCCAGAATTTGAAGATTTGCCCATAATCACAGGACTGAGTTAAGCACCCCAATATATGGGTATTTTGAACAACAGTCCTATTACTCAGGTCACTTAAAAATTCTTTGATGGTATAGGACAATGCTTTTTAAAAACACAGAAGATTTGACCTTCATGTCACATTCGAATCTTGCTACTTTGAGTTTTCATTTCCCAGGTTTTCTGTATCCCAAGGGTATCATTTGATTCTGACTCTGGGAATGTTGAACAAAACAAGTCATTGGATTCATAACAGGGCATCTGCCTTCTGTCCTTCAAATTCATAAGAGAATCCCTCCCTCATGTCATTGGAATACAGCAGCAGCTGCTGACTCAGGAGCCCCAGGAAAAAGATGATTGTCTTTCACTTGGAATAGACACCCTCAAGGACAAGACTACTGAGTTAATGATTGATTTCGCTCCCCCTCAGGCCCTTCCCTGCCTACTGCCCAGTGGAGAGTCTGCAGGAAGAAGGGCCCAGTGTCCTGGACTCATTTAGAATCCTTATTTCCTTGAATAATTCTGAACTAGAAGGACAGAAGGGGCTGAATGGAGTCAGCAAGATGACTCAAAGGAGGCCTGGGTGTAGCATCTCTTTAGACATAAAATACCTCACAAAATGCAGGGAGCTTTGTGACTGTGTCTGCCCCCAAATCTTTCTCCCACCCGCACCCAGCTCCCACATACCCAAGTGCTGACTCAGCTTCTAGCCGTGGCTTCTTTTCTCCTGCAGCCTCTGAACACCCTGTTCATGCACCTCTTCGTGGCCGTGGATGAGTACTCTGTTGGCTGCTGCAAAGAAATTATTCGGTGAGTGACATGGGCCTTGCACACTGTGACATTGGAGGTTATCAGCAGCACCATGACCCAGTAATGCCAGAAGGACTAGAAAGAGATTATGTGGATCATTTTGAAATATTATTAAAGGAGATGACATTCTCTGAAGTGTTTAATTTGCTTGTAATTTATGACTATACTTTTGAATCACACTTACCCGAACAGCAAGCAATGCTATTTCTGGAAAGAAACCAACAATTTATTCCTTTGAATTGGTGTTCCATTCAGCACACAGCTGCAAACAGGTAGTACAGTCATTTAAGGAAATGGAGAAGGAATGGAAGGTGGGGACAGAAGCAGGCAAATTGATGAAAGGCGTCAGTTATATAGTGAAGGATAGAACTGAATTGCTGGTGGTGAACTTAGTGGGTCATATATGGATTTTGATTTATGATCATGCATGCTTTAAGCCTGTACAGTGTTATGATGCAATGTTCCTTCAATAAAAAAAAACCTACAAATAAAAAGATGAAGTGAATTTGAATAGAAGTAGGAGAACATAAAGTGTCACAGTCTTCAGTGTTTTTTAAAAAAGTTTTTTCTCAATCTTTAGAAATGTATTTTAACATGACAGACTGTAGAAGCATCCTGAATAAGATGGCATGTTGAAATATGATCAGCAGGGCTACCAGGCAATTGTGAGGCATCTCTGACAGCCTGCACAGACATTTGGGGGTGGTAGCCTCAGCTTTCAAGTCACTTTGTAATGTCACACCAGACCATCCAGATGCCAGGTCAAAGGTTATTATTAGCAGATATCTGGTGTGCTGCATGAATTTGGAACCCTCTATTCTGTCTCCAAGAGGTAGATTGCAGAGGAGATGTTTGGAATCCAAAGAAAAATAAAGACAAAAAAGAAATCCCTTGAATTACCTTTGCAGACAGGGAGGAAAGTTGCCCACGTGGAATTGAAAACTCTGTTTTTAGCGATGGCATTTGTCTGAATAAGGTGCCAACTAATGGGAGTTGCTATGTTATTTTTCTACCAGGACTGTGTTTAAGGCAATACCAGATCTGCACTTCATATTTCTCATAGTGCCAGCCTACATGAGCCTAGGTAAGCCCGACTCAAGCATCTCCTGTTCCCAGTAGCTAATATAGGAAATCACGCCTAAAATGGTGCTCTGGGCTAAGGGAAAATAAGAATATTCTCCAGGCCCTAAATGTATAATGTACTTATTGGATTATATCAACTAAAATATAACTTAGAATGGCAATTGCATTTTGTTTTGAAATCCTAAAGTTATTCCTTGATAAAAGGAGGCCACAATTTCTTTGTCTCTGATTTAGGTGCAACTCTCATAACTGTGTTTGAACAAGTGGGAAGCATACCGAGTCTGATGTATGATGAAGACTTTGCTGTGCATATATGTCACAGGCACAGTCATTACCCTCAGCTGCACATTCGAAGTGCCAGGTATGGTTGGAGAGGTACCTTTTGTTATCTAAACTTTATCCTGACAATTGTCTTATGGAAGTGTTTTAAAGTTTTCTAATTCTTACTGTAAATAGTTATAGCTTGTATTGAATTGTTTTATATTACACATAAGGATTATTTCATTTGGAATTGTTTTCAGTTTCCAGTTTTCCTTGGTGACATACTTGGCAGGACTAAACATTTCATGAAATTCATTTGGTGCTACATGGCCAACAAAGTCATGCATTTACTACTTATGGGTTTCTGAAAACAGAATCAATCCATGGCCTCACATGGAGTAAAATAGCTTTCAAATAAAACACACTTAAAAATGAATCTGCCTACTTAGTTTTCCTAGTAAAGTCCACTGATTCTCTGATGTTCAGTGAACTGGAAATTTTAAACAGCTCCTCTGCTATCTGAAGAAGTGGTATCACAACAGATCCTACAGACTTTAAAAAGGATAAGAGAACTCTATGTCAACAGCTCTCTGCCAATACACTCAACTGTTACATTAAAGGGGTCAATTCATTGAAAAGCACAAACTACCAAAATCAGGAAAAAACAATAGCTTGAATAATTCTATATGGAAGTAAAGTCAGATGAACTTTGGTTAAGAGGGAGGGTTACTGCATGCCCTGACACTGGCCTCTACCTGATCCTCCAACCCCCAACCTCCTTCCTGATTTGCTTTTTCTCTTTTCTCTCCTTCCCATTCTTTGAACTATGCCTTCTCCAGGATCTGGGTCTCAGTTTTCCTCCAAGCTCTAAGGGATTTCCTCCAATTCCTTTGGCTTCTCTTTGTCACCCAGACCATTCAGTCAGCAGTGGGTCACATTCAGGGTAAAGTTGGATAGTGGAAATCAAATGTCAGTGAGCTAAGCACCTGAGAGACAAGGAAAAGAAGCTGTTCTTTAGAGAAGTTTAGTGATGAAGGAACAAACAAGAGGCAGATGTTGTGTATTATGCAGTATAAAGTGATTCTATTTTTGCTCTTCATCTCCAGCAATTACTTTGTATTCTGAGATTCAGACAGCATGTGTCTTAAAGAGGGTCACCAAGGAACAGAATAAATTCAGGTGCAAATTATCCATCTCATTTAGGGTAAGAGAAAAAAAATCCTTATAGAAAACTGTTTTTCTTTCTTTTTATTTATAACAAAATAGTACATTCTGATCCTCTCATTATAAAACTCCTTTGGTCATGACCCAGATACTAGTACATAATTTTGAGAGTGAAATAACATTTTTAATCGACTCTCTGATCTTCCAAATCCTTCCTATTTTATGAAGTTTCTCTGGTTAGCATGAAAACAGGCAAATAGCCCCTTCCTGCCCTTCAGGAAATTACATTCCTTAAAGAAAATGTGCTGTTAAAGTATTCACAAATAGCCAGTTTTTAAAATTACATTATAAGAAATTTTCTATAAATTTATTGCTTAGGATTTTATAAGTACTGTAGCCTAGCAAGGGTATACTTTTGTCTTAATTTCATTTTAAAATCTCTGATTTTTTTCCAATCAGTTGCTAGTCAATCTGGGAGATAGATTCATTTAATAAGAGGAAATCTATTTTCAAACGGGAAAAATTTAAAGTAAAATTATTCTTGCATTCTTCTATGTGAATATGCAACTACAAGCACATACACAAGTATATGCACATTCTGTCTCTGTATATATGTCTCTCTCTGTATATGTGTTACTGATAATTTTAGTTAGTGTTGCAGTGCATCATCTTTCCAGATCAATTTTATTTCTTTTAATGACTGCCTGGTATTTCATCATGTGGCTCTAAAATAATTAATTTAATTATTCCTTATCTATGGAATTCATTCTCAAGTAATACTGTGGTAAACATTCTTATACATAAATCTTCAAGTATTCATACTATTTCTTTTCCTGTGATGTAGACTCCTAGAAGTAGAATTTCTGGGTAAAAGTCAATTTATATTCTAACCAATAGAATCTTGTTTTCTTATATCCCTGCCAATGCTAGATGCTTTCAGTTATTAAAACTGTTTCAAATCGATTAGGTCAAAATAGCATTTTGCTATTTTTATTTACATTTAGCTGAATATTTATGGGTTTGAGTGTGTTTTACAAGTCCCATTTGAAATAAATTAAAATACTTGATTTTAAAATAACATCCACCTTAGAAATTATTTAACATATACATGTGTCTGCAGAGTAGGCAGTTTCTTTGGAGGAAGGTGGAGGTACTGGCTTGCAAGTGAGGGGGACACAATTCCAAAGGAATTTTCTTTATGTATAGACAGTATACACAATTTGAATTTTGGGGACTGTTGTTTTCTTGAGGAATATTAAAGCTTAAATGCTTTCAACATAGATATTCAGCAAGGCATTATTAAATAGAAAATTGTATATCTATCTAATACGAAAACTGACATATATAGAGTAGCCTATCTTAAAGTCATCTATTTCTTTCCTTTATAGTGAGGTTATATTTTTGCTAATCTACTCACATGTGCTTGTCATTCGTAATGTGGGTTACTTGAGAAAAGTGAAGGATTATGTTCAGAAAATGATGATTATGATTAAGTCTCCCTCCCGTCATCCCACCTCTTCCTACCTTTTTACCTTTTCCTTTTTGGACCATCACCTTCAGGAGGACAGTGCTGATTTGGCCTGGAACTAAGCCTTCCTGGTTCATTAGCCTGATGTCTTGCTTGTTCAGCCACTGGTGGTGAGACTGCTGCTTGCCCAGAGTACAGAAAGAGTAATATAGTCCTGGTGGCAAAGATAGGACGGTGGCTACTTTGTAAAGAAGAAGGGACATTATAGAAAGGCAATTTAGTGTATAGTAGTGAATTCATAAGTACATTTTGACAGTATATTCCTGTTTGTGGAAGGTGGAGAGGGGTGACACATTTTAAGAAGCCCTCTGTGCCAGATGTTCAACTTCAAGTTTTGTACTTGTGGGCTGGAATTTCAGGTATCTGGAAAATGTGCTTAAGTGGCCCTCTTCCCTCCTTACTGATGCAGGAAAAAAGAAGACATTTTGGAATGTCAGGTGGGCGTGGCTACTCATCCCCTTATGCTGCTTATTTCTCTTGTTTCCCCCACATTTATTCTCAGCATATGTTTCATCAGTAGTTACTTGCACTGATAATTAACGGTGAAGAGCACAATTCTTAAGACACTAAATAGTGCAGGGTTTGGGGATGTAATTACCCTTCTGCCATTTACCTAGCAACATATTCAGAACCTGCAAATTAACGCTGTAATCCCCAGTCCCATTTCTTTGATTTACCCATGTGGAAAATTATGCTGTAATCTTCCCCTCTGCTTAGACACTAATTATTGAAGTTACTGTTCTTCACTTTGCATAATATCTGAAATAAGGCGTCGCTGTTTCACGGCACACTTTTATAATCTCTGGGGGGGGGCTTATTTAATCTTCATTGATGATTTGAAATATTCTTAGACAGTATCAGAATGGTCTTTCTGGGGGGAAACCTACTTCTTTCAAATCTTCATGGGGGTCGGGGAGAACTCACCAGGAATCCTGTGTTGTTAGTAAGTGATAAAGTCACTAAAATGGAATGCTGCTTTTTTTGTGAATAAGGATGGTTAACTAAAATATTATTGCTATTTAAAAGATGAAAGAAGCTTTAGGAAATTAAAACATAAGATTGGTAGGTTTTAAATTTTGTTTTGGTTTGGTGCACCTAGTGGAGCAGCAGTTAGATCAGTTGCCTCTGAAGGAGCACAGTCCATGTACATTCCAAGAACTTGGGTTCATGTCCTGGGCCCAGGGGAACTACCGATGTGAACAACTAAATAAAAAATAAAATAAAATTCTTCTTTCTCTCCCTGCCTACTCACTTTCATTCCTGCCTGTACCTTTCTTCAAAAAAATAAATAGGTAAATTTTTTTTTTTTCATCCCTGGCCTGGATCTCACACACTGGTCCTTGGGCTTTACATGAGCTGTGCTTTAACTGCCTCAGCTGCTTGAGCCACAAGGGTGCACTCAAAATGGTGGTTTTTAAATCCTAACTTTCACCTTTTAAAGCAATTATTACTATTTTTATTACTACTAAGCATTTGATAGTTTCAAGCCTTTTAGGAATCCATTTAACATTGCCATCTGAATACTTTGATATAAATGAACATTAGAAAGTTACAATGATATTCTAAAGCATTCAGGAAGACTAGATAGAGAAATTATGGAATTTCGCTTCTGATCCTGATCCTGATCAGCAACCCAGCAAATAGAATTTGGTTAGCAGTCCAACTGGAGTGATGGTAGTGCCAAGACAGACTTTTGGATCAGATCCTGGTGATGTAAATGACAGGAACCTCTAATTAGCCTTGAAAGTGCTTTGAAGACATGGAGGGTTCAAAATCCTTTATAACCCTTAAAGTCATGACATTTTCCAAGGAATAGTACCTCAATAATCCACAAGCCCATTTAAATGTCTACAAGGGAACGCAGTTTAGAAATGATGGATTTGAGTTTTCTTAAGGAAGACCACTAGAGGTCATAAGAGACTTGGTAAGAAAAAGGTGCTTTGTTTTACACATCTGTCTGAATAAAAAGAAAAATCTTGTGGGTGCTGATGGTAGGTTCTTCTTCCCAATGTGGACACAGTGTCTGCAGTAAAAGGTTGACTTAATTAAATGCACTGCATTCTTTAGCACCTCCACTGAACTGAATTCTGGATGATTTTTTTTTATTGATCGATTTCTTAAAAATACACATATACAGGTTTGAAGAAATACAATATTTTTGGCATTTAAAGTGAAATCAGAATCACTTTCTCAATGGTGCATTTTTAAGGTAGCTAATGAAATGCGAATCCTCTCTGAATGTGGAAAATGCCCTTAGACAGGAGTAGGAGGCTATGCCAACTATATGCAAAGGTGGCCTGCTACCGCTGCTGTCAGTATAGTCTTTACATGTGAACTTTCTACCTATGACTTTGTAATGATTTCCTTGTTGGCAGGGAAACATGTGCTTTCCCTCCCATGGAGAGGCCAACCTCTAGATTTTCCTCTAGGATTATAATTAAACAGGATAGTGAGCAGCAGTCTTTGGGTCTACCTTAAATAAATATTAGGGTTTACCTTAGAGAAGGGAACATGTCAACCAGCTGGGAAAGTTCTGTGGTGTCCAGGTATCCTTGCCCTTGAAAATCTATGGCATATAGAGTGAGTATGCCCTTCTCCCATCTGCCAGGAAGCCTGTGAAAACCATCAGGTCCCTGTCATCCTTAACTTTGTCTTCTTCTTGGTTTAGATTACAAGGAGATATCTCTTGAGAGGCTGTTGATTTTCTTAGGTTTTAGATTTAACTCCATTTTTATTTGGCACATTTTTCAGAATCTGATGAATGGACCTTTTCTACCTACAAAAAAGTTAAAAACAAAATACAGTTGACCCTTGAACAACTCAGGGATTGAGATGCAAACCCCCTCTGCACAGTTAAAAATCTGTGTCATAACTATTGACTTCTCAAAAGTGTAAGTGTGTTCTTGATAAGAAGCCTTACTGATAACATAATCAGTAGTCAACTAGCACATTTTGTATGTTATATGCATTATATGCTATGTTTTTAGAGTAAGCTAGAGAAGAGAAGATGTTATTACGAAAAGCATAAAGAAGAGAAAATACATTTACAGTGCTATACTGTATATGTTGCTACCATAGATTAGATTGCATTGTTTACAAGAAAATCTGTTTTTAAAGTGGAACTAGACAGTTTAGACCTGTGTTGCTCCAGGGTCCATTGTATCCCATAACAAATTCCCTTAACAAGTACATCATTGTCCCTTCCAAGCCATGTGCTAAATGGGAGACATGAAGGAATGTTGCTTTTCACTCAGAGAATCATGTCGTTTCCATTGTGTGTTATGTTGATGAGCTACCACCATTCATTGTTGTTTCCACTAAATCTCAGTGGGTCACAGAGGTGCTGCTCCAAACCACCTGCCTCTGGCAGGTGGTGCTCATTGCTTCAGAGTGCTCTCAGTTAAGCATTTTGGATGAGCTGTTTTCAATAGCTGGGATGTTTTGTTTCTGTGGGGTTGGACTTTGTCATATGCCATCTGAGACTTTGTGAGGCTGATGTCATACTTTATCATTAGCACTGGAACTGATGCAAGATCATAAATTATCGATTACCCCAAGGAATGCTGTTAGCAGAACAGTCTCTCTCTATCCATTTTGGAGAAAGGCTTAAGGGAGTTATCTTCAGAATGCCACAGTTTGGATGTTTTCTTCTTGTTTCCCCCAGAAGAATTAATATGCAAGTATGACTGCAACTCTTCTGTGGATGGGTGGCAAGGGCTCATGGTTAAGTAGTACAGCCCAAATCAATGTGAACCTTTAGTCCTGATTTTTGTATCCTTGGAGTAATATATTTACATCCATCATAAAGATAAAAGCCCATGGACACAGCAGATTTTTGAGTTCCTTATTGCTGATTGCTGAATTAATGTACTTAAATAATTTGGTTATTGATTATTTCCCCCCACTATTTGAAATTATTAAATAATGAAATATTTAAATAATATAGATGAAACTTTTTCATTTTGGCAAAATGTTTGAAAATGGATTTGTTGGCTCTTCTCTCTTAGGATATTTTTTAAAATGCCGGTAACTGAAGGACTCTTTTTACAGAGAAAAGTCACCTCAGTTGGCAGTGCACTCTTTTGGCTTGTGGTTAAGAGGGAAAGGGAGTTGCATCTGGAACACAGTAGGGTATTCTGGATTTTTCAGCTGAGGTTCCTGGCATCACATGGAGCTGGGGTTTGCAGGTGATGCAGGATGCAGTGGACATGTGAAGTGTCCCAAAGCAAACACTGCTGAGGGCTTATTACCTGCCTCAGTGGGCTTTCAGATGTCCTTTGTATCAACTCATTCTCCTCCCCCCCACCAACCAGCCTTGTCTCTACCCCTTTATAGACAAGAAAGCCAGTCTTAGTGCTGAAGTTTTTGACCTGGTTTCTCAGCTAGTAGTCAGAAGCTAAGTCACAGTGAGACTCGGCTTACATCCCTTATCTGGAGGATAGCTGTGGGTGTGGTGTCCTCAGCACTGTCAGTGTGTGTGTGTGTGTGTGTGTGTCTGTGTGTGTGTGTGTCTGTGTGTGTCTGTGTGTACTGGTGGAAGGCAAGAGCCCCATCCATGTTGGTGCCCATCTTGTTCCTGCATTGTGAGCTACAGGCGTGCCAATGGCAAACTGGGTCAATAGATCTGTACGCTAATTAAAATGATAAGGACAGATTTCCATCAGTAGATACTACCGCAATAGTGGTAAGTGTCCAGTGTGAACTGAACTCCTTATTTTTATTTATGCAGAAGTGACTGGTCTTTTAAAGGGAAAATTAGGGAACTGGGAGGTAGTGAACAGAGGCTTAGTAAAATTAGGAAGGTGAAAAATGACCAAACGCAGAAGGCGGGAGGTGTGCATTCATGTGCATCCCATCTGAATTTGCTAATAGCTATGTAATTTCCCCCGAACTTTACTGAGAAATAGTTGACACGTATCACGGTATAAATTTAAAGTATACAGCACAATGGTTTCATTTATATATTCTGAAAAGATTATCAATATGGTACATATAGTCATGATAAAAAGAAAAAATAATCTCTTGTTATGGGGGTTCTTCGGATCTACTCTGTTAACATACAGCAGTTAATTACAGTCATTATGTTGTGTGTTATATTCCCTATACTTATATCTTTTTACTACAAGTTTGTACCTTTTGATCACCACCCTCCAGTTACATTTCACCCAACCCCTCCCTGCCTCTGGTAATAAGAAATTTCATCCTTTTTTCCAGGAGTTTTTTTTGTTAATTTCTTAGATTCTGCGTTTAAGTGAGATTATGAGTCTAATGTATTTCTCTTACCATAATGCCTATAAATTCCATCCAAATGGTAGAATTTTATTCTTTATAGCTGAATAATATTCCCATGTGTATGTGAGTGTTTGTGTTTGTATGTGTATCTCACATCTTCATATCCATTATTCATTCATCCATGAATGAATACTTGTGTTGTTTCCATGTCTTGGCTATTATAAATAATGTCACTGTGAACATGGGGTTCAGATGTATCTGTGTAAATCAGTGTTTTAATTTCCTTGAATTTGTATGCTCATACATGGGATTGCTGGATCATATGGTATTTCTATATTTAGTTTTTAAGGAACTTTTATACTGTTTTCCATAGTGGCTATATCAAGTTACATTCCCACCAGCAGTGCACAGGTACTGCCTTTTTTTCACATCCATACCAGCATTTGTTATTTATTGTCTTTCTGATGACAAATCATTCTAACAGTATGAGATGATAGTGTGGTTTTAATTTTCATCTCACAACTAGTGTTATTGAACACCTTTTCATGTACCTATTGGATATTTGAATATCTTCTTTGGATAAATACCTGCCTGTGTTCTTTGTCCATTTTTTATTTGGGCTTTTTTTTCTCTTGAATCGTATGAGATTTTTATATGTTTGGATATTACTGCTTTGGATATTAACTGCTTTATCAGATAAATAGTTTGCAAATACTTCTCCCATTCTGTGGATTTTTTTACTTTGCTGATGGTTTATTCTGCCATGCAAATCTTTTGAGTTTGATGTAGTAGTACTTTTTTTATTTTTTGCTTTTGTTGCTTCTGCTTTATTTATTTTTTATTACAGTAGCATTTTATTTTATACATTAAAATAAACTCATATGTATATGTTTCCCATATGTGTAATTTCCCCATTCCTCACATATATGTCAACCTACCTGCCTGCCACCAGATCACCAAGTATTCTTCAACATTTTCCAGTGGGCTCTGCCATCACTTGCCACCCTCCACTGCTCCATTCCCTTTTGATAGCTTCTGTTCAATTTCAAGTGTCCAAAGGCTGGTTTTGTTTCATCTGTTCCTTTGTTTTGTCTATTCACATTCCTCCTATGAGTGAGGTCATCTGGTATCTTTCTTCTTTTGTCTTATTTTACTTAGCAAAATCTCCTCTAGATCTAGTCATGCTGATTCAAATGAGAGTATTTCATCTTTTCTAAGGGTTGTGTAGTATTCAGTTGTGTGTGTGTTTGAGGACTCTTCATACTATTTTCTATAGGGATTACACCAATTCACACTCCCAACAACAGTATAAAAATGTTCCCTGTTCTGCACGCCCTTGCTAACATTATGTTGTTTCCAGACTTTTGGATAATAGCCAGATTCTCAGGTGATATCTCATTGTTGTTTTCAATTGCATTTCCCTGATAGCCAGCAAGTAGGAACATCATTTCATGTTCCTGTTAGCCATCTGTATATTCTCTTCAGAAAAATGTCTCTCCAATTGCCTTCCCATTTTTTTATCGGATTCTGTTTTCCTGTTTTTGAGATTTATGAGTTCTTGGTATATTTCAGATGTTAAGCCCTTATTAGAAGTATGAAATGCAGATATCTTCTCCCAATTTGTAGCCTGTCTTTTTGTTTTGTTGTTTTGTTTCACTGTGAATAAGCTTATTAGTTTGATGTAGTTCCAGTTTATTTTTATTTGTTTCCCTTGATGATGAAGTTGAGTCCCCAAAAGCCTCTCTAAGGCTGATGTCATGGAATGTCTTTCCCATGTTGTCTTACAAGAATATTAAGGTTTCTGGTCTTATGTCCAAGTCTCTAGTTCATTTTGAGTTAATTATTGTGAATGTTGTTAGAGATCTAGCATCACTCTTTTGCATGTGACTTTTCAGTTTCCCAAAACCATTTATTGAAGAGGTTTTCCTTTCACCATCATATGCTTTTGCCTCCTTTGTTGTAGATTAGCTGTATGTGAATGGCTCAATTTCTGGTGATTCAGTTCTATTTCACTGGTCTGTGCCTCTGTTGCCATTCTATGACTATACTGTTTCATCACTATCTCTTTGTAGTGTATAATAGCTCAGTGTCTTTCGTCAGTTCTAATAATACTTGCTTAATATATTTTGATGTTCCTTGTTTGGTTCATGTATGTTAATAAGCATGATGTCTTCTAGATTGACCCCTTAATAAGTATACAATGTCTATCTCTGTCTTTTCTTATGCTCTTTCATTGGCAGTCCTTTTCATCTGATATAAGTATAGCCATTCCTGTTTCTTACAGTTGAAATTTGACTGTAGGCAACCATTTGTCTTTATTATCTTTTGAAAGGTGGATTTCCTGAATGCAGCAGAAAGTTGGGTTATACTTTTTAATCCATTCAGCCATTCCCTATCATTTGTTTGCTGAGTTCAGTCCATTAACATTTAGGGTGATTATTGATATGTCACTGTTTATTTTCATTTTGTTATTTGTCTTCTGGGTGTTGTTCCTGACAGTGCATTTGTTCTCCTCTCTCAGGTTGGTTGGATGTAATTTTTTTATTGGTTTCTCTTTTTGTTTTCTTCTTTGCTTTTCCCTGGAGATTTATTTGGAAGTTACCCTGAAGTTAACATTATGAATTCTATGTTTATTTCATATTTGTATTTAGAAGCTGATTAGTCTTACATTCATTTTGACAACCCACATTTTTATTCTCTTCTCCTCCTCCCCACTTTTTATGTTTTCTGTCTTACAGTTTTTAAGGGAATTCTTTGCACTTTATATTGCATCCCTGGTATTCTTTATACAGCTGATTTTGTGGTGATAAATGCTTTTTAACATTTGCTTCTCTGAAAAATGTTCTATTGTTCCTTCAGTTCTGAATGATAATCTTGCAGGGTATAGTATCCTAGATTGAAAATCCCTTCTTTCAGTACTTCTATGTATTGTCCCTTTCCCTTCTGGCCTGTAATTTTAGTTGAAAAATCTGCTGATAATCTTATGGGAACCACTTTGTATGTGATTTGTTTTTCTCTGGCTTCTTTTAAGTTTCTTTATCTTGTATTTTTTAATATTTGATGACACTGTGTCTAGGTGTAGATCCATTTGGGTTTCTTTTATTAGGAACTCTTTTTGCTCCCTTGATCTGGAGACTTACTTCATTCTTCAGGTTAGGAAAATTCTCAACTATTATTTCCTTAAATATATTTTTGTCCCCTTTCTTTCTCTTCTCCTTCTGGAATCCCTATGGTGTAAGTCATCCTTTGATGTTATCCCTTAGATCTTGAATGCTGTCTTCATTTCTTTGAATTATTTTATCTCCTTGCTGGTTTGTTTATGTGTGTTCCCCTGCTATTTGTTCTAGTTCACTGAATCTATTGGAGGGTTCATCCGTCCTATTCTTGAGTCCCTCTATTGAGTTCTTTAGTTCAGCTGTTGTAGTCTTCATTTCTTTGATATCCTGCTTTATATCTTCTCTCTTTTTTGTTTTACTCTTTCTTCTAACTTTTTTTTTAATTATTATTTCCGTGAGTATGTTTATTACTGTTGCCATAAATTCATCCTCAGGTAGTTTGCATACATCTATTGTGCTCAGATTTTTCCCTGGGTTTCTGATTGGATCCATCATTTTACATGTATTTCTCTGTGTTTTTACTCTTTTTAGCATTATGTTTATGTTTCTGTGGGTTAGGTTTCCCTGCAGCGACGGCCTTGTGTAGGATAACCACTTGCACTGAGTAAGTCTGGATATTGGTTTGACCAGGGTTTTCCTGAGGTTTGTGGTATCAGCACTAGTCTGATTTGTTGAAGTTCTTACGTGAATCCTCTCTTGGGGCTCGAGAGTTTTGCCTCTGGGGTAGGAGTTTGTGTGGAGGATGCAGAGCCTTCCCCCAGTGTCCCAGCTCCAAACTGCAATAGCCACCTTGCTGTTGGCCCATAATTGGCAATCAAGCTGGTTTCATTTCCACCTGCCCATGGTGTCATGTTAGTGGGTTTTATAATGCTTTCTCCCTTTGGGAGACTCTTCTTCCTTAAGTCTGGGGGTGGAATTTACAGTGGGTGGGTCCTGGTCTCCAGGGCAATATGATGTGGGGATGGGGTGGGGGATTCTCCCAGCTGCTTTCCAGTTATGGTGGTGCCTGCTGTAATTTTCTCACTAGTCCTTCTGTTAAAACAACTGAAACACTGGTCCTTCTTCTATCCTGTGCCAAGACCCTCTCCCCCAGCTCCATGTCTCAGTTCCACCAGGCGGACTGTCTGCTGCTTTTGTGAAACCTGTGAGGCTCCATTCTTCCCTTGGTTCCAACCCCTCTTTCATGGCCCAAATCCTGAATCCTGAATCTGCAGTATATCTCTGATGTTTTTGCCTATCCTTTGTGGTCATGATTGCTGCTGAAACTCTTGTAGCCTCTCTGCCTGCTTTTCCTTAGTGCTGGGTTTTGGAAAATAGGTGAATTCCTAGTCACTCCGTGGGGAGGATGTGAATCTCAATTCCTGCCACGTCGCCATCTTGACTGGAAGCCTGTTTGTTGTGCTTTCGGTGTCATATTAAAAAAAATCATTTCTGAGACTAACAAAGATCTTTATTCCCATGTTGTCTTCTAGGAGTTTCATGGTTTCAGGTGTTACACTTAACTTTTTATTAAAGAGACTGTCTTTTCTAGGCATGCCCTGGTGCTTAGCCAGTGGCTGAGGTTTGGAACATGTAAAGTCTAAGGACCTGTGTTCATGACCTAAGCCCAGGGGGAGCAACAAAAATAAATAAGCAAGTAAAAGTGTTTTCTTCTCCTCTTCTTCCTTCCCTTCTTCCCTTCCTCCCCTAAAAATGTTCCTGAAATACAAAAATAAATACTGTCTTTTCTCCATTGAGTATTACTGGCTTCCTTCTGAAATACTAGTTAACCTCATATGCTTGGTTTTATTTTGAGGCTCTTGATTATGTCCCATTGATCTATTTGTCTGTTTTTATGCTAGTGTCATACTGTCTAGTGCCTACCAAAGTCACTCTTGCCTCCCCTCTCTCTACAGAGACTAGAAGCAGGGACTCGGACTCTATCTCAGGTTCTGGCTGGAATATACAGTATATTCTTTGGGAAGCTTTGAGATTTCTCAGGCAGACACTTTAAGGGGAACTAGGGTCACCCAAATGATGTGCCCTTAAGTTGATAGAAATTATGTTAGCATGTGTTCAAGTATTTATAGACCAAGGTAGATGCCTAGTTGAGAAGAGGGCTCAGAGGAGCCTGGCCAGAGTCTGATCAAGGAAATATGTTATCACAGAAAAGCACAGAATTCTCTCTGTCCCCAAACAGCCTGTTCCTTGTTTGGGAGCATGCCCTACATTGAATTTAACACTGTGAATGTACAACGGGAATCACTGGGTTCCTGGAAAGGGAGGCTAAAAAGATGAGCCACTGGAGAGTGTGGCATAGAGGAGAGCCTTGAACTTTACTTATGAGGGGTTCTCAGTGAAGAAGGGTGAGGGAAAATTGTGAGTTCCCATTTGGTGGCAATAATTAGGTCATTTTTTTTGTTGTTATTTGGTGTTGATGAAGAGATGAATGCCTTAAAAATAAGGCTAAGATCTCTGTGTTTGTCTAAGGAATAGTGAAAGTTGGCAAAAATTTTTAAATAAGGGAGGAAAACAGGATTTGAAACAGAGTAGTGAAAGTGAATAGAATTAGAGTGTTTCAAACTACAGCGATCAGTGTATAAGTAGAGTAGTCACGGTGATGGAGGTTGTTCCCTGACTAGTATCTGAGGAAAACAGCTGGGCTTTTTTGAAGGTGATACTATTGGGAAGTTCCAAAGCACCCCAGCAGCTTGGAAAAAGTGACTGCATTGGGAGGATCCATGGAGTAACGGTATACAGCAGGGAGCCAGAAGGTGGGTGCTTAGAGGTGCACGAATTATAGCAGAGATGGAGGCATTGACAGGCACAGTCAGCAGACTGACTGAACAGTCAACAGACCCAAGTTGAGTCCCAGGGAGAGAGGAATGAAGACTCCTGATACTTGGCTTGAGAGAAACTTACAGAGAAGGTCTTTTGTTCAGTCTTCCAACACCCATATAGATTAGATTCACAGCAAGGAGTACAATGGAAAGAGCAACACTACTCACTCTTCACATACACATTGAGACTCAGACTCCAGGGGGGAGGAGCTCAAATAGTGCATTCTATGGACTGATGGACCCAGTTTTGGAAGCTCAGAAATGAGGTCTGGCCCAGGTGATACCAGCAGGAACTGGTTCCCTGACCCTGCCACATCACAACAGCAGCTACCTCTTTTCCCTAACCCATACACCCCATCCCCATCCAGCAGTCAAACTCCACTACCTGATAAGTTAAAGAACACACTACAGAAAACTGAAAGGGTCAAAAGTATATAACAAATCCAGAACACCACCTGTGAAAGAGGAAAAAAAGCAACAAGAACCTGTCCAATGGGGGAAAAACACAATACACATTATAATCTCAATGTATCATGGCAACTCATCAGAAAAATGATAGCTCATCAGAAACCAATTTGGAAGATACGGATTTTTTTAATGGATAAATAATTCAAAGTTGCAATCATGATGAAGCTCAGAGAGTTAAAGATAACTCAGAAAAACAAGTCAATGAGTGAAAACAATTAAGAAGCAGAAAGCAGAAATTTAATTTTTACAGAAGAAACTAATAAAGACTTAGGATATTAGGGATGCAATAAATGAGATCAGGAGTACTGAAGAAAGCTGTGGAAACAGAATTGACTATATGGAGGAAAGGATCAGTAATCTGGTGGATGGAAATGCAGGAGTCAAGTGGAATGTAAAACAAAAATGAAGAAAGATTTCAAGAACCGACTCCATTAGGAAAGGCAGAATAAGAATAATGGGTATCCCAGAAGATGAAGAGAAAATGAAGGGAACAGAACATATTCAAAGACATTATTGCCTAAAAATTCTCAATCCTGGGAAAGGAAAGGAACATATAAGCCAATAAGAATCCCATTATCTAAATGCAGAAGAGACCTCTGCCAAGACATATCATTCTGAAACAATCAAAAGTCCAAGACAAAGAAAAGAATTTTAAAGGTGAGCAGAGAATGAAAGAAATTAACATATAAAAGTACTCTCATGGGACTATCCTCAGACTTCTCAGCAGAAATCCCATAGACCAAGAAAGGAATGATGCTTTCAAAATACACAAAAACTGCCAGGCAAGAGTATATAGCCAGCAAAACTCAGATCTGTTGGAGAAATAAGGGTTTTTCCCCCAAAACAAAAGCTGAAGAAATATGCTACCTCAAGACCTCCCTTACGTGAAATACTAAAAGAGGCACTCCTGTTTAAATCAAAGAGAAGAATTGCAAAAACTAAACAGGGTAGACAAATAAGTAGACAAAACCAGAAAATAAAATGTCAGTTGCAAATCCTAAATATCAATAATCAGTCTTAATATAAATGAGTGAATTAACCAATTAAAGACAGAGTGGGCTAGATGGATTAAGAAAAAAATCCAGCTATATGTCATTTGCAAGAAACTCATTTACAATCTAGAGACAAACATAGACAAAGTGAAGGGATGGAAAAAGTTACTTCAAGCCAATGGTGAATTTGAAAAAGCAGGAAATTCTATAATTATCTCAGATAAAATAGACTCAGCGAAAAAGGGTAACAAAAGATAAAATGGTCATTATATAGTGATAAGGGAATCAGTACACCTGAAAGACAAAGATACACCCAAATATATCAAGCAAATATTAACAAATCTAAAGAGAGACATTGATAGCAACACAATAATAGTAGGGACTTTAATACTCTCAGTAAAAGACAATCCAGACAGAAACCAATAAAGAAACAAGAGCTTTAAACAAACAAACAAAAAAAAGAATAAATAGAGTGAGATAATTTGAGTATTTTGCCCTAAAACAATAGACTATACATTATTTTCAAGCACCCATGAAACGTTCTCAAGAATAGATCATATGTTGGAACACAAATCAAGTCTCAATACATTTATAAAGATTGAAATCATATCTAGCATCTTTTCAGATCACAACAGCATTAAATTAGAGATCAAGCAAAAGAAGAAGTAGGTGAAATCTGCAAAGGAATACAGAATAAGCAACATGTTATTGAACAATTATTGGGTCAGTGAGAAATTGAAAGGTGAAATTTGAAAAATACCTGGAGTCAAATGAAAATTAAGACATGCCATCAGAATCTGTGGAATGCAACAAAAGCAGTAATAAGATGGAGAACTATAGCAATACAATCCTATCTCAGGAAGCGAGAAGAATCGCAAATTTAAAACCTCTAAACCTTTACTTAACTAGAAAACGAAGGAAAAAGTGAACTCAAAATCAAGTATGAGGAAGAAAATAATAAACCTTAGGGCAGAAACCAATGAAATAGACATCAAAATGACTATTCATAAAATCAGTTGGTTTTTTGAAAGGATAACCAAAATAGAAAAGCCACTAGCCATACTCACAAAGAAGAGGAAAGAGAAAACACAAATAAGTAATATCAGAAATGAAAGAGTAACAACTGAGCAGCAGAAATACTGGAGATCATAAGAGAATACTGTGTAGACCTGTATGGTAACAAATTGGATAACCTAGAAGAAACTGACATTTTCTTGGAAACATAGCTTTCCAAGGCCAAACCAAGAAAAAATAGAAATCATGAACAGATCTATCACAAAAAAGAATATCAAAACAATCATTAAAAATCCCCCCCCCCAACCAAAAAAAAAAACAAAATCTCTGGATTCGGTGGTTTCACTGATGAACTCTACCAGTTGTTCAAAGAAGAATAAATACCAATCCTCAACTGTTCCAAAAAATTGAAGATAGAAAACTTCAAAACATTTTTATGGTGCCAACATTACTGATTCCAAAACCAGATAAAGATAGCACTAAAAAAGAAAATTACAGACTCATACCTTTAATGAATATTGATGTAAAACTTCTCAACAAAATACTAGTAAACCGAATCTAATAACTCATTAAATGAATCATACGCCACAATTAAGTGGGAATTAATCCAGGGATGCAAGGATGGTTCAACACACACAAGTCAATAAATGTGATATACCACATCAACAAAAAGGACTAAACCACAATAAAAATTAGCAAATGATTTTAGTAGACACTTCTCTAAAGAAGATATACAAATGACCACCAGGCTCATGAAAAGATGTTTTACTTCTCTTGTCATTAGGGAAATGCAAATTAAAAGAACAATAACATACCACCTAATACCATTGAGAATGAGTATTATCCAAATGACTGGAAACAAGTGCTGGAGAGGAGAAAAAGGAACTCTAATACACAATTGGTGGGACTGTAAAATGGTACAACCATTATGGAAAGTATTATGGAAATTCCCCACTGATTTTCAAGGTCACTGTAGAGAGTCTGGGAATGGAGATTTGAGGTGGATGCTCTCAAGATGATGGGCAGAGTGGGGTAGTAGGGAGAGTGATATAGATTAGTACCTCTTGCAACACATTTGGGAAGTGCTGTCCCTAGATTCTTTTACTTTGGCCCATGACACTTACAACCCTACATTCCACAATCAAACTTGGTGAGTATATCCACTCTGCCAGGAAGGTTCTACCTCCAACTCTTGTCACACCTTCCTCCCTTGTCCTTATTTATTTAGGATTTATTTAGGACCTAGATGAAAGGTCCCTCCTCAGAGAGGTCTTCTCTGACCACTTGATATGGTCACTCTCCACTCCAAAATACTTACCACCACTGGAAATGTTTGAAGTGATATCTTTGTTATGGTTTTTATTTTCTGTTGCTCTTCTTAGATTGTAAGTTCCTTTCAAGAACATGTTGCTGTTTTCCTGGCATCTAAGCAATAACTGAATGAACAAACACTGAATTTAAGTTGTCTTTCTGTTAAATAGGGTGGAAGACCATGATGATCTCATGCCAGTATTTATGCGTCATGACACAATCCTGAAGGAGACTTACGGCGAGTACTTCCTGGCGGAACTAATAGAGGCTCAAAATGAAGAAAATCATGCTGTTGTGAGTGAGGTTGGTGACTGACTAGGCTGCCTATATTTCCTTGATACAAAAATGGAACATTAGGATGACGAAAAGGGACAAGGTTATGTATGCACTGCTGACTAAGGGGACAGGAGGAAGCAGAGCAATCTGAGCAGGAGCAGAGCAGGCAGGCCAGCAAGAAGTAAGTACATGTGATACTGATTGGAGAGACATGTAATTACATGTGATTCGGCACGAGGTCATACAAATGACGGGGTGGAGCAAGGAATTTTGGCACTTTAGGTGAAAACCAAATTTGGCACCCCTATAAGCCCAGTTCTAAATGTCCTGCCTAAAAGACATGATACTTTTATCATCCCAGTTCCAGATGTCCAATAACCCCCACAATGCCAGAAATAACCCTTCTTATAATACTAATAAATACTTACCTGCTGCTCAAGCATGCCGCAGTGTTCTGTTCCCTTTGAAGAAACAAGGCAGCATTCAGGGGAATTCTCTTCCCAGGCAGCTCCTATTTTCTCACAGGGAGTGGGGACAGCAGTAGTCTGAAGTCAGTGCTGTCAAGGTCCATCTTTAATGCAGGACAAAAGGGGAAACTGCTTTTTTTTTGGGGGGGGGCTCAACAAGCTGGGCCCGGGGTGACTCAACTGCCCATTTGACCTGCATTAAAGATGGCCCTGGTTGATTAAAAACAGGATAAAACTGACATGTTTATTAAATAATGGGGCAGTCAGGAAATATGAATAAAACAGTATTGTCCATTTAAAATTGTATGTATGGTCAGCCTATGACTCACCCACCTGAGCATATGCTTGGAGAGAGAAATGACAGAAATAAGCAAGGTTACTCCTGATTTTTCAGAGCCCCTCTAGAGCTACCCTTCCCCATCCCCCCAGAGGCTTCTAAATTCTCCCCAGGACTACTAGCTTTAGGTTTTGTGAGGTCCTTCTGGACACCCAGACTGGTGTGGATTCATAGACCTGTCCCTAAAGATAGAGGTTGTAGTCAAAGGAAGAAGAAAAGATTCCCCAGTGTTGTCTAGGGGAAGTTTCTAGGACTCCAGCAAGATTCTAGGAGCAGATGAATTTTGTTTAACTTGGAAAGTAATTATTTTGTACTTTAGGTTATAACAAAATTTTACACTTAAAGAAAACTTGTAAGCATCCAGATCCCTTAAATAATCCTTAAATCTCCACATTTGTTTTATCATTCTTGTTGCCTGTTCTTTTTCTTATCCATCTATTTATACATAAATATACACTATATTTATATATTTTTCTAAACTTTCTGAAAGGTGCAGATATAATGTCCCTTTGCCACTAAATACTTGAGTGTATATTTCCTTAAAGCCAAGGATGTTCTTTTTTAAAATTTATGATGATTTTATTATTTATTGTCAACATTGTTATGTTCATTTTAGAATGTAAAATGGTTTTTAAAATTGATTTTATTGAAGGATAATTGTATTTTAATATTAACTAGGTTTGAGGTATAAATAATAGCAAATTTACATTTGTATATAGTACGGTAAGTTTTCCATTATTTTCTTTTTGCCTTCAGTATATAATTAATCCCCTTTTTTTTGACACCATCCCCTATCTCTTCCTGAACCCTCTGATTTGCTTCCCCCCAAAAAAAGTCTATTGCTGCTTGATTTATTTCACTTTTTGTAGACCATTATTGCTTAATGTAGATCAATGATTGCATTCCACCTGTATATACCACATATGAGTGATGTATGATGTTTATCTCATTCTGGCTTAATTCTCTAAACATAGTATGTTCTAAGTCCATCTATGTTGCCATGATGTGAGAAGATATCCCCATTTGATGAAAGCATAGTATTCCATTTTTATGTATACCACATCTTATTTATCTACTCATCTGTTTAAGGAAATTTAGGTTGTTTCCAGCTCTTGGCTGTTGTAAATAATGCTGCAATGAATATGAGACTCATGTATCTCTGTGAATAAGTGTGTTTGTGTTTTTAGGATAAATACCCAGTAGAAGAATCATGTAGATCATATGGAATTTCCATTCTAAAGTCTTTAGGAATCTCATACTGCTTTACAAAATGGTTGCGCCATTTTATACTCCCATCAGCAGTGTATAAGAGTTCCCTTTTCTCCACATCCTCTCCAGCACTTGTTTCCTTTCTTTAAAAAAAAAATTTGTTGCAGTAACATTGATTTTAGACATTAAAATGCACTCATATGTGTAGGTTCCCCATATGTGCAGTTTCCCCATTCCTAAGTTATATGTCAACACACCCTGCTCTCCACCATACTACCAAGTGTTCTTCATCATTGTCCATTGGACTTCACCACCACTGACCTCACCCGGAGCCACAACCCATCCCATACCCTATTGGTAACCTCAGTTCTGTTGCAAGTGTCCAAGGGATGGCTTTATTTAATCTGTTCCTTAGTTTTTTTATAATCAAATTCCACCTATGAGTGAGGTCATCTGGAATCTCTTTCTTTTTTTTTGGATTATTTCATTTAGCATAATAGCCTCTAATACTATCCATGTTGATTCAGATGACAGGAATTCATTTCTTCTAAAGGCTGTGAAGTATTCCATTGTGTATATATACCACATCTTCTTTATCCATTCATGTGATGTTGGCCACTTAGGTAGTTTCTATTTCTTAGCTATTGTGAATAGGACTGCAATAAACATGAGGGTGCATAAATCTCTGTGAAGTAGTATTTTTATATCTTGGAGTAAATACCCAGAAGTGGGATGGTGGGATCTTATGGAATTTCCGTATTAATATTTTTATTATTATTGAAGGGATGTTGCGTTTTGACAATGACTTGTTTTGAGGTATACGTAGTAGTATTTTTCCATTTTCAAATAACATAGTAGATTTACTAATACCCCCCTTTTCCCCTTTTGTTTACAGTTAATTCTCTTCATCCCATTTCCCCCACCACTCCCCCATCACTTTGGTACCCCATGATTTGCCTATTTGTCTCTTATCACTAAGAATCCATAGTTGTTTGGAGTAGTGTTCTTTCTCTTTCTCTCTCTCGCTGTCACTCACTCTCTTTCTTTTAAGTTTAGTATTGTTTAATTTATGTCATTCGTGTTTTCTACCTCTTCACACATCATATGCTTGCTATCATATGATGACTGTCCTTCTCCTTCTGGCTTACCTCACTAAACATAATTCTCTCCAAGTCCATTCATGTTGTTGAAAATGGCAGGATCTCTCCCTTTTGGTGATTGCATAGTATTCCATTGTGTATATGTACCACATGTTCTTTATCCACTCCTCTATTGATGGGCATTTAGGTAGTTTCCAGTTGATAGCATTGTAAATTGTGCTGAAATGAACATGGGGGTACATATATCTCTTTGAATAAGTGTTTTTGTGTCTTTAGGGTAAATGCCCAGTAGGGGAATAACTGGATCATATGAAATTTCCATTCTTAATTTTTGAGGGCTCTCCATACTGCTTGCCAGAATGGTTGCACCACTTTACATTCCCACCAACAGTGAATTAGAATTCCCTTTTCCCCACATCCTCTCCAACACTTATTATTTCCATTTTTGGGGGATAGTAGTCATTCTTACTGGTGTGAAGTGATATCTCATCATTGTTTTGATTTGCATTTCACTGATGGCAAGAGAAGTAGAGCACATTTTCATGAATTTGTTGGCCATTTGTATGTCTTCCTTAGAGAGGTGTCTACTAAGGTCATCAACCCATTTCTTGATTGGAGTGCTTGTATTTTTGTTGTCTAATTTTACGAGTTCTTTGTATATCTTAGATATTAACCCCTTATCTGAGGTGTGAGAGGCAAATATCTTTTCCCATTCAGTTGGATGCCTTTTTGTTTTTATGCGAGTTTCTTTTGCTGAGTAGAAACTTTAGTTTTATGTAAACCCACTTGTTTATTTTGGATTTTATTTGCCTTGCAATGGGAGTTGAGTTGCCAGAGATACCTCTTAAGTCTATGTCTAACAATATTTTGCCTCCACTCTCTTCTGTGTGTGTGATGGTTTCTTGTCTTATGTCTAGGTCTTTAATCCATTTTGAGTTCATTTTTGTGTATGGTGTTAGGTAATGATCTAGTTTCAACCTTTTGCATGTGACTGTCCATTTCTCTCAGCATCATTTATTAAAAAGCTGTCCTTGTCCCATTTTAAGTTTTTGGCTGCTTTGTCAAAAATTAGGTGTCCATATATATGTGGAGTTATTTCTGGACTTTCACTTCTGTTCCATTGGTCTGTCTTTCTGTTTTTATACCAGTACCATGATGTTTTAATTATTATTGCTCCGTAGTAGAATTTGAAGTCAGGAAGCACGACTCCTCCATTGTTGGATTTTTCTTGAATATTGTTTTTGCTCTCCTGGATTGTTTGTTGTTCCAAATAAATTTCGTTATTTTGTGTTCTATGTCTGTGAAGAATGTCTTTAGAATTTTGATGGGGATAGCATTAGTTCTATATATTGCTTTGGGCAGTATGGCCATTTTGATTATGTTGATTCTTCCGATCCATGAGCATGGAATATCTTTCCATTCTTTGTATTATCTTCTATTTCTTTTAGCAATGTCCCGTAGTTCTCATAGTATAGGTCCTTCACCTCTTTGGTTAGTTTTATTCCAAGGTATTTCATTTTTTTTTTTGGTACAATTGTAAATGGTATTGTTTTCTTCTATTCTCTCTCTGTAGTTTCTTTGTTAATGTACTTTTAGTATTAATTTTGTCACTTTAATATATTGGTTTATTGTTTCTAGTAGCTTTTTACTTGATTCTTTGGGGCTCTCTATGTATCTTATGTCATCTGTGAAAAGTGATAGTTTCACTTATTCTTTTTCCATTTGGATACCTTTTATATCTTTTTCTTGTTCAATTGCATTAGCCAGGATCTCCAGCATTTACTGAATAGAAATGGTGAGAGTGGACATCCTTATCTTGTCTCTGATCTTAGAGGAAAAGTTCTCAAAGTTCTCAGTTTTTCTCCATTGACTATAATGTTGGTTGCGGGGTTGTCGTATATAACTTTAATTATGGTGAAGTACATTCAAGGGTGTTGAATGTTTTCAAATGCTTTTTCTGCATCTATTCAGATGATCATGTGGTTTTGTCCTTTTTTATTGATATAGTGTATCACATTTATTGATTTGCATATGTTGAACCATCCCTACATCCCTGGAATAAATCCCACTTAATCATGGTGTATGATTCTTTTATATGTTGTTGAATTCTATTTGCTAGTATTTTGTTGAGAATTTTTGCATCAATATTCATTAAGGATATCGGTCTATAATTTTGCTTTTCGATGCAGTGTTTATCTGGTTTTGGAATCAGCATAATATTGGTGTCATAAAAATGTTTGCAAGTTTTCCATCTTCTTCTATTTTTTGCAACAGTTAAGAAGGATTGGAATTAATTCTTCTGTGAATGCTTTGTAGAATCTGCTAGTGAAATCATCTGGTCCAGGGCTTTTGTTTTTTTGAAGGTTTTTGTTCACTGTTTCAATTTCCTTTCTTCTGGTTGATCTGTTCATGGTTTCTAGTTCCTCTCTGTTTAGTTTTGGGATATTGTACATTTCCAGAAATGTGTCCATTTCTTCTAGGTTTTTCTGTTTGTTGCCATATAAGTGTACATAATATTCTTTTATAGTCCTCTGTATTTCTGTTGCATCTGTTGTGATGATTTCTTTTTCATTTTTGATTCATGTATTAGTGTTTTCTCTCTACTCTTTTTTGTGAGTCTGGCTAGCGGCTTGTATATTTTCTTTATTCTTTAAAAAAACGAATTTTGGATTCATTGATTCTTTTGAATAGTCTTTCTGATTTATATTTCATTGATTTCTGATCTAATCTTTATTATTTACTTATGTTGGATTTAGGCTTCTGTTTTTTTCTGAATTTTCTAGTTCCTTTAGGTGATGGCTTAGGTTTTTCATTTGTCATTCTTCTTGTTTTCTGAGGTAGCATTGTCTCGCTATAAATTTCCCTCTTATTACTGCTTTTGCCTCATCCCGTAGATTCTGATACATCATTTCTTCATTTTCATTTGTTTCTAGATTTTTTAAAATTTCTTCCTTAATTTCCTCTTTTACACAATTGTTGCTCAGCAATATGTTGTTTATTCTCCACTCTTTTGCAGTTTTCCTCTCATTCTCCTTTTGGTTGATCTCTAGTTTGATGCCATTGTGATCTGAAAAGATTCTAGATATGATTTCAGTGTTTGAAATTTTGCTGAGACTTGTTTTGTGTCCCAACATATGGTCTATCCTTGAGAGTGTTCCCTGAGCACTTGAGAAGAATGCGTAGTCTATAGTTTTGGAGTGAAGTACTCTATATATGTCTGTTAGGTCCAACTCTTCTATTTTGCCATTTAAAGATCTTGTTTCTTTGTGATTCTCTCTCTGGATGATCTGTCTTTTATTGGAAGAGGAATATTGAAATTACCTACTATTATTGTGTTGCTGTAAATATCTCTAGATCTGTTAATATTTGCTTGATGTATTTGATTGTTCCTTTATTGGATTGATAATTGTTAATAATTGTTATTTATAATTGTTAATAAATGTTAAGCATTTTTGTTGTATTGATTCCTTTATCATTATATAATGTCCATCTTTATCTTTTTTTATTTTCTTTGGTTGAAAGACTACCTTATCTGATGTGAGTATAGCTGTTTCTGCTCTTTTGGATTCAGCATTATTTTGGAGTTCTATTTTCCATCCATCCACTTTAAACCTTTGCTTGTCTCTTGACCTAAGATGAGTTTCTTGTAGGCAACATAGAGTTGGGTTATGTTTCTTAATCCATTTAGCAACTCTATGCCTTTTGATTGTAGATTTCAATCATTTACATTTATGCTAATTATTGACATTAGAGAACTTTCTTCCACCATTTTGATTTTTGTTTTCTGGTTATATTGATCTATTTGTTACTTTGTTATATTTTTGTGAAGTTTTTCCTCTTTGGTTTAGCTAGTAGGGCCTCCTTTAACAGCTCTTATAGAGAGGTCTCATGGTTGCAAATTCTCTTAGCTTTTGTTTACTGGGAAAAATCTTAATTTCTCTGTGAAATTTGAAAGAGAGTTTTGCAGTATATAATATTCTTGGCTGAATTTTTTTATCCTGGAAGTATTATTAAAGACATCATTCCATTCTCTTCTAGTGTAGAATTTCTGCTGAGAAGTCTGAGGTTAGTCTGATAGGAGTGGCTTTATATGTTATCTGCATTTTTTCCCCCTGACTACCTTTAGAATTCTTTCTTTGTCTTGGATTTTTGATAGTTTCACAATTATGTGTCTTCATGTAGTTTTTTTAGGATTTATATAGTTGGGTGTTCTGTTTGCTTCATTGACCTGTATGTTCATTACTTGTTCTAGATTTGGGAAATTTTCCATCATTATTACCTTAAAGATGTTCTCTGTTCCTTTCTTTTTCTCTTCACCTTCTGGAATGCCCAGTATACTAATGTTGCCTTTCCTGATGGTGTCAGATAATTCTCTGAGTGTTTCTTCATTATTTTGAATTTAATTTCTCTTTCTTCTTCTTGGCTCCTTTCTTAATTATTAACCGCTATATCACTAATCCTTTACTCCATTTGGGTTATTTTAGTTCCATAGCTTTCTATATTATTCTTAGTTTCATGAATTATCTCCTTTAGATACTGTGTTTCTGTTAGTTTTTTGTAGAGCTTCAATCTCAGCCCATTGATGCTTACTTATTTGTTTAAGCGTTTTGTTTTGTTTATCTGAATTTGCTGCCAATCCAGCTCTGACTGAATTTGTGCTGCTAGAGATTAGTGGGGCTGCTTCTGAAGTTTTCACCAGGAGAAGAGGGAGGCAGCAATATATCACCACTACTTCAAACCCCGGGGTTTGTACTGAGTCAGAGTAACTGGTCTGTGCTCTTTAGAATGTCTGTGCAGCCCGCACAGCTCCAGCTAGTCCCCTTCAGGAGAAGACAGATCATGTCCATACCACTAGACTCCCCCCTCTACTTTGCCACTGAAGTCTCCGTTGAATCCCTGTGCCTCTCACCCACCTGTAGAGCCAGCTGTGAGTTTTCTTCTGTTTTCCAAGTTGTTCTGGCCAATGCCAAAGCAGGAAAATCCCTTTTTCTGTGTTGACTTCAAAAAATTGTTTTGTTTTTTTTTTCATGTGCCACATCCTAGTGCCCACTTTTTATAGATGACATCTTGCCCTCCTGGATAGCTCATATTAAATTTTTGAAGAGTCTTCATAATGTTTCCAAAATGGTTGCACCAATTTGCACTCCTACCAACAGAGTAAAAATCTTCCCTTTTCTCCACATCCAGTCAAAATTTGATTTTAGACTTTTGGATAATAGCCAGTCATTCCAGTGCATGGTGATATTTCATCATTGTTTTGATTTCCATTTCCTTCATAACCATTGAGTAGGAATATCTTTTCATGTGCCTATGGGCCATCTGCATATCCTTTTAGAAAAATGTCTCTCCATTTCCTCTTCCCATTTTTAAACTGGACAAATGCTTTTCTGCTATTGAGTTTTTTGAGTTCTTTGTATATTCTGGATATTAAGTCCTTGACAGAAATATAGAATGCAAGTATCTTCTTCCAGTGGGATATCTTTTTGCTTTTGTGTTCTCTTTCACTGTGAAGAAACTTTTTAGTTTGATGGAGTCCCAGTTTTTTTATTTTTCTTTTTGTTTCCCTTGATGATGGAGTTGAGTCCCCAAAGACCTCTCTAAGGCTGATGGGAATGTCTTCCCCATGTTTTATTCCAAGAATTTTGTGGTTTCCAATCTTATGTCCAAGTGTCTTGTCCATTTTGAGTTAACTTTGGTAAATGGTGGAGATAGTGGTCTAGCTTCAGTCTATTGCATGTGATTGTTCAAGTTTTCCCAACACCATTTATTGAAGAGACTTTCCTTTTACCTTTGTATAGTTTTGGCTCCTTTGTTGTAGATTAACTGTTTGTGAGTGGGTCAGTTCCTGGTGATTCAGTTCTATTCCACTGGTCTGTGCCTCTGTTATTATTTCAGTGTTTTCATCACTATTGCTTTGCAGGATAGCTCAATGTCTGGAAGTGTAATCTCCCCAGATTTGTTCTTTTTCTCATAATTGCTTTGACTATTCAGGGTATTTGTTTTGATTTTTTGTTCTATTTTTAGGATTTTATGACTTTCTATTTTGTAGAAATAAACATGTGGGATTCTAATGGGGATTGCATAAATATTCAGATCTGCTTTTGATAAGATGACCATTTTAACAATGTTAATTCTTCTCAACCATGAGCAGGGAATGTCTTTGCATCTCTTTGTATCCTCTTCTGTGTCTTTTAAGAAGGGCTTATAGTATTCATTATGCAGGTTTTTCACATTCTTTGTAAACTATATTCGGATATATGATTTTATTTATTTCTATTTTAAATGGAGTGGTTTTTTTTATTTCAATTTCTTCTAGCACAATGTGTATAAAAATGCAATAGATTTTTGTACATTGATTTTGTGATTTGCCACTTTACTGTATTCATTTATTGGTTCTCACAGTTTTTTGATAGAATTTTTAGGTTTTTAATATGTATCATCATTTATATGCAAACAATGATAGTTTTACTTCCTCCTTTAAAATTTGGGTTCCTTTTATTTCCTTTTCTTGTTTAATTGCTCTGTCTAAGACCTCCAGTACTAAGTTATACAACAGTTATGAGCGTGAGCAGCCTTACCTTTTTTCTGACCTTAGAGGAAATTCAATTTTTCACCATTGACCCTGATCCTGGCTATGGATTTGGAATATATGGCCTTTAATATGTTGAGGAATGTACCTTCTTTTTCCACTTTATGCAGGGTTTGTTTTATCATAAATGTGTTTTGTACCTTGTCAAAAACTTTCTCTGCATCCTTTGACATGATCATGCTGTTTTTCTCCTTACTCTTGTTGATACGTGTATTACATCAATAGATTTTTGTATGCTGAACAATCCTTGCATTCCTGGGATAAATCCTGCTTTGTCATGGATGAGCTTGTTGATGCATTGTTGGATTCAGTTTGCTAATACTTTGTTAGGAATATTTGTATATATGTTCATTAAAGACATTGGTCTGTAATTTTCTTTCTTGGTGATGTCTATCAGCTTTTGATATCACTGTGATGATAGCCTCATAAAAAGTATTTGGGAGTGATGCCTGTACTTCAATTTTTGGAAGAGTTTGAGAAGAAAATGTGTTAATTATTCTCTGAAGGTTATTCTCGTTAGGAAAGCCATCTGGTCCTGGGCTTTCATTTTTAGGGAGACTTTATTGCCTCTTCAGTTTCCTTGCTTGTGATTTTTCTGTTCAGGTGTTCCAATTCTTCTAGGTTCAGTCTTGGTAGACTGTATTTTTATAATAATCTGTCTATATCCTTTAAGTTTTTCCACTTCGTTTGCATTGAGCTGTTCATAGTAGTCCCTTATGAAGTTGTGTATTTCATATTATCAGTTGTAAGTTCTTCCCTTTCATTTCTGATTTTAGTTATGAGAATTTTCTCATTTTTTTCTTTGTGAGTGTAGTCAATTTCTTTTTTACTCAAAGAACCAATCTAGTTTCTTTGATTATCTAAACAGCCTTTTTTCTGCTCAGATTTTATTATTATTTTTCTTCTTCTCATTTTGGGTTTAATTGCTCTTTATCCATTTAAAATGTACGGTTAGATTGTTTACTTTTATTTTCTTGTTTCTTGAGGTAGGCCTGGATTGCAATGAACTTCCCTCTTAATACTGTTTCCACTGCTTCCAGATAGTCTTCATTCTCATTTGTTTCTAAGTATTTTTCAGTTGCTTTCTGACTTCCTCTTTTGCCTAATAATCATTCTGAAGCATATTAGTCTCCAATTAATTTGGGGTCTTCCAGCTTTCATTCTGTGCTTGAGTTCCAGTGTTAGGCTATCATGGTCAATGAAGATGCTTGGTATGATTCCAATCTTTTAAATTTCTTGAGAGATGATTTGTGTCCTAACATATGATCTGTCCTTGAGAATGTACCATGTACACTTGAGAAGAAAATGAAATCTACAGTGTTTGGATGAAGTGTTCAGTATATGTCTATTGGACCTAACTGTTCCAAATCATCATTTAAAGCAGCTGTTTCTATGTTAATTTTCTTCATGGTTAAACTGTTCATTTTTCTAAGTGGGGTGTTTAAGTCTCCTACTATTATTGTGCTGCTATCGATATCCATTCTCAGTTCTAATAGTACCTCTTTAATGTTTTGATGGTCCTTCATTTGGTGCATATATGTTAATAAGTATTATGTCTTCTTGCTGGATTGATCCCTTAATCATATAATGTCCATTTCTCTTGTTTCAATATGCTTTTTCTTTGGAAGTCTTTTTTTTCCAATGCAATTTTAGCTGTTTCTGCATTTTTGTGGTTGCCATCTGACTTTAGGATTGTCTTCCAACTATTGACTTTGAGCCTTTGTTTACCTTTTGAAAGAAGGTATGTTTCCTGAATGCAGCAGAAGGTTGCATTTATGTATTTAGTTCATTATGCCACTACCACTCAGCATTCTTTGGTGAGTTCAGTCCATTAGGGTTATTATTGTTATGTAGCTATTATTGTCATTTTGTAATTTGTCTTCTGTATGTTGTTTCAGATAATGCCTTTGTTCTTCTCTTTCTCTTCTTCGGTGGATTGGGTATAATTACATTTTATTTTGTTTACCTTTTTTGTTCTTATTCGCTTTTCCTTGGAGATGTATTTTGAGGTTACTCTAAAATTAATATTAAACTTTCTGTTTATTTTCTATTTTTATTTATAAGTAAATTAGTCTTACACGCATGCTACCCATCCACATTTTTATTCTCTTCTCCCCACTCTTTATGTTTGCTGTCTTACTGTTTTTAAGTGGGGTTTCTTTATACTTTATTAAGCATCCTTTAATATTTTTTGTAGAACTTGTTTTTTGATGATGAATTCCTTTTACTTTTACTTATTGTAAATGCTTTTTATCTTTCCTTTAGTTCTGAATGATAATCTTTCAGGGTGTAGTGTCCTAGGTTTAAAGTCCTTTTCTTTTAACACTTTGAATGTATCATGCCATTTCTCTTCACACCTGTTGTATTTCAGTTGAGAAATCTGCTGACAATCTTATGGAGACTTCTTTGTATGTGACTCATTTTTCTCTGTCTACTTTTAAGATTTTTTATCTTGAATTTTTTTCATTGTGATGAAACTGTGTCTGGGTATAGATCTGTTTGGGTTTCTTTTATTAGAAAACTCTTTGGGCTTCCTGGCTCTGCAGACTTGTTTCGTTCTCCAAGTTGGTGAAGTTCTCAGCTATTAATTTTTCAAGTATAGTTTCTACTGCCCTTTCTCACTCTTGTCTTTCTGGGACACCTATGATGCAAATGTTGTTGTTGTTGTTTTGACATTATCCCAGAGGTTTCAAATGCTGTATTCATTCCTTTTATCTCTTTTTGGTTGACTTAAGTGCATTCCTTACCTTATCTTGCAGCTTGCTCCTATTGGAGGGTAATTCCTTCCATTTTTTTGAGCCCCTTTGTTGAGTTCTTTAGCTATTGTATTCCTCATTTCTTTGATATTTTCATTTCTTCTCTTTTTTTTGGTTCTCTTTTACTTTCTCTATTGTTTTCTTGATTTACATGAGTATGTTTATCACCATTGCCCTAAATTCATCATCAGGTAGTTTGCATACCTCTGCTGTATTCAGATTTTCCCCTGGGTTTTTCTAAAGAATCATTTCACATATATTCCCCTGTGTCTTTGCTTTGTTTGGGATTCTGTTTCTATTTTGGTGGGTTTGATTTCCCAGCAGTGATGATGTTGTGTAGGGTGATAACCTTTTTGTTGTTGCTTCCTTTCTTTTAGAGTAGCTATTCTTACAGATTTGAGGTTTTATCTCATTGCTGTTTTCATTTGCATTTCCCAAATGACAAGAGAAGTAGAGCATCTTTTCATGTACCTGTTAGAAATTTGCATGTCTTCTTTGAAGAAGTGTCTGTAAGGTAATCCACCCATTTTTAATTGGATTGTTTTTTGTTGTTGTTGAGTTTTATAAGTTCTTTATCTATTTTGGATTTAACCCCTTGTTAGAGGTGTGGTGTCAAACTATCTCCCACTCAGTAGGGTATTTTTTTTAATTCATGCAAGTTTCATTCAATGATCAGAAGCTTTTAGTTTGATATATTACTATTTATTTATTTTGATTTTATTTCTCTTGCCCATGGAGTTGAATTTCCAAAGATATATCTTAGGTCAATGTCTTATAGTGTTTTGCCTACTTTTTTCTTCTATATATTTTATGGTTTCCTGCTTCACATCTAGGTCTTTAATCCATTTTGATTTAAATTTTGTGTATATTGTTCGATAATAGTCTAGTTTCAACCTTTTAATGTAGCTGTCCAGTTTTGCCAGCATCATTTACTGAAGAGACTATTCTTGCCCTATTGCAGGTTTTTGGCTCCCTTGCCAAATTAAATTTCCATAGGTGTGTGGGTTTTTAAGTGGGCTTTCAATTTTGTTCCATTTGTATTTCTGGTTTTATTCCTAAACCATTCTATCTTTATTATTATTTCTTTGCAGTAGAGTTTGATTTCAGGGAGTACAACACTTACATTTTTCTTCCCCGCCCCTCCTCAGGAATATTTTTGCTATCCCTGGGTCTTTTGTAGTTCCAAAGAAATTTCAATTTTTTTTGTTCTATATCTTTGAAGAATGTCTTTGAAATTTTGATAGGGATAGCATTAAAGCTATATATCAATTTAGGCAGTATGTTAATTTTAATTATTTTAGTTCTTCCAATCCATTAACATGGAACATTTTTCATGTCTTTGTGTTATCTTCTGTTTCTTTTAACAGTGTTTTATAGTTATAAGAGTATAGATCTTTCACTTCTTAGGTTATGTTTCTTTCAAGGCATTTTATTATTTTTGAGGCAATTGTAAATTGAATTGTTTTCCTAAGTTATTTTTCTTTAATTTCATTGTTTACTTATAGAAATATAGCAGATATTTGAATATTAGCTCTGTAGCCTGCCATTTTACTGTATTTTTTATTTCTAGTAACTTTTTACCTGAGCCTTTGGGTTTCTCTCTATATATTATTATGTCATCTGCAAATAATGATAGTTTCACTTCTTTCTTTCCAATTTGGATAACATATTTTATCTTTTTCTTATCTGAATGCATTGAGTAGGACTTCCAGTACTCTATTAAATAATAGTGGTAAGTGTGGACATCCTTTCCTTGTTCCTCATCTTTAGAGCTTTCTGTTGTTCTCCATTGAGTAGAATGTTGGCTGATGGTTTCTAATATATAACCTTTTTATGTTGAAGTACATTCCATCTGTATCTATTTTTGGAGGGTTTTTAACATAAAAAGGTATTGAATGTTTTCAAATGCTTTCTCTTCTATGGAGATGATCATGTGGTTTTCCCCCTTTTTGTTGGTCTAGAGTATCGTATCTAATGATTTTATGTGTCAAACCATCCTTGCATCCCTGGATTAAATCCCACTTGATCATGGTGTATGATCCCTTTAATATATTGTTGAATTTGGTTTGCTTCTATTTTTTTTGAGGATTTTTGCATCGATATTTATCAAATATATGGATCTATAATTTTGTTTTTTGTTGCTGTTTATCTGGTTTTAGAATCAATGTGGTATTGGCATTATAGAAAACACTTGAAAATTTGCCATCTTCAATTAATTTGAACAATTTGAGAAGGTTTGGTATTAATTCAGCTTTTAATATTTGGTAGAATTCACTTGTGAAACCATCTTGCTGGTCCAAAGCTCTTGCTTTTGGTGAGATTTTAAATTACTGCTTCAATTTCCTTATTTGTAATAAATCTGTTCATAATTTCTATTTCTTCCTGGTTTAGTCTTGGAATGTTATATGTTTCCAAGAATGTGTCCATTTCTTTTAAGCTGTATAAATTGTTGCCATACAGTTGTATATTATATTCTCTTATGATCATCTGTATTTCTGCCATATCTTTTTCATTTCTGATTTTATTTATTTGTGTTTTCTCTCTCTTCCTTTTTGTGAGTCTGTCTAGTGGCCTGTCAATTTTGTTTATTCTTTCAAAAAACAACTTTTGGTTTCATTGAGTTTTTGAATAGTCATTTTGATGTCCAGTTTATTGATTTCTGCTTTAGGTGTTATTATTTCCTTCCTTCTACTGAATTTTGGTTTCTTTTAAATTATTTTTGTAGTTCTGTTAGGTGAAGATTTACTTTTTTTATTCAAGATTCTTCTTGTTTCCTGAGATAGGATTGCATCACTGTAAGTTTTCCTCTTATCACTACTTTTGCTGCATCCCAGGATTCTGATATGTATCGTCTTCATTGTCATTTGACTCCAGGTATTTTTAATATATCTCTAATTTCCTGCTTTACCCATGGCTTTTCAGTAACATTTTATTTATTCTCCACTCCTTTGCATTTTTTTCTCCTTCCTCTTTTGGTTGATTTCCACTTTGATGATAATGTGATCCAGAAAGATGCTAGATATGATTTCAATCTTTGTAACTTTATTGAGACTTGATTTGTGTTTTAACATATGGTTTATTCTTGAGAATGTTCCATGAGTACTTGAAAATAATGTGTAGTTTATCATTTCAGTGTGAAATGCTCTAAGTATCTATATACATATATATATATATATATGGAAAGTCTCTTTTTTTGTTAAAATCTTGCTTTTTCATTGATTCTCTGGATAGTCTGTCTTTTAATGAAAGTGGAGTGTTAAAGTACCCTATATTATTGTGCCGCTGTCATTGTTTCTATTTAGATTTGTTAATATTTGGGTGCTTCTTTATTGAGTGCATATAAATTAATTTCTGATGAGCTGTCATTTTTGTGTGTCTCCATAATATCTCGAGGTTTTTGAGCATGTTGTGTTCATGGCCCTCCTCACACCATCTTTCCTACTTTTTACCAGTTGGCCCTTTGGAAGATGTCAATTGTGACCACTGACTCAGGACAGTGTCCTGATTCCACAGTGTCCATCTAGGAGGTAGGGACAGCAGTGAAAACAGATAAAACCCATGCCTTCTCCTTTTCCAGCTATAGACAGTGATTTTCACACCCAAGGGAAAGGGTTCATGGAGACAAGAAAGATTTACTGATGTTAGTGTAGCACGTCTCCACCAAAGCAATGAGTAGGCTGACCCATCAGGGGACCATTGTGAACAACTCTGTGACCCTGAGACCATCTCTTATCCTCAGTCCACCCCTGTAGATGTTCATCGAGAGACAGGCTCCCCTGTCTGTCAACTATATGTGTTTTTTTCCTCTACATTTGCCTCCATAGGATTCTATTGGGAAGATCTGAATTCTGGTAGCTAAATGTAAGTGTCCTGAGATATCTCTAGGTCTTTATCATTAGTTTAGAGCTTGCAAAAATAGGTCTTCCTGAAAAATAAGATGATGCATTTTACCTAGTGGCATGCCATTTGAAGCTTTGGATGTTCTTAAGTGTTGAGACGATGAATTGGGGATATTTATGGGGTCTTCCCAGTGATAGGGAGCAAATGAAAATATGTTGAGACCCTTAGCATCTTATGGTCATTAGGTGTGGTGGCTGCTTAGCTTTAGGAAGGACAGGGTTCATAACCAGTGGTGTCTGCTTTATGTGGATAAGAAGATAATATTTAAAAGTAGTGACATTCAAATTTGAACTTGCTATGAAATAATTTACTGGACTGATTAGAATACAAATCCTTAGACCTACCTCCAATGTTTCTGGTCAGGAAGTCTTGGATGGGGTATTTCTCACTTGTTTTCAGGTGCTGCTGCTACTATGCAGGGGCCACATTTGAGAACTCTATTTTAGAGTAATAAAGTTTCTCTCCAATTGTCTTGCTACTGACTTCTGTACAGGTACTTCACGAGGTCAGTCTTTGTTACTACTTTCATAAATTTAGAAAAGAAAGCATTTCAAATTTAAGCTAAGACGTTCTCCTTACCTCCATGAGTAATCTAGAGACAATTTTTTGTAAAGGTCTTTAGAAGAGTTGTGAATGTGTGTGTGTGTGTGTGTGTGTGTGTGTGTGTGTACTGAAGATTATTTTTACAGTAAGGTAATCTTATTTTAAATGAATATTAGTGCTTGTCTTTTTCATATTATAATTAGTAAATATAGATAGAACCTTTGGGTTTCCAGTCCTATATCTAAGTATTTTATTCATATAATTCAGGCAAAATGACTACAAATTATGTTTTTTAAAGTATATCTTTGGCCTTCATTTCAAAACGACAAACTTTGTGCCAGTTATAATGCAGTGCCATGCATATTTGACAAAATTGTAGGAGATATTTAAAGAATATTATTTTTCTTGAAGTTTAAATTTGTATATATAAGAACCACCAGAGAGACTTTTAGACCATTCCATGTCAAGGATCCTGAACATATGAAGAGCTTGTACAGCAAATAAAGAGACAAATAATGCAAATAAAATGGATTATTTGTCTCTTTATTGCTATATTTATCAAAAAAAAGATACACACGCATGGCTAGTAGGCATATCAAATGATGTTCAACATCATTACTCATTAGGAAAATTCAAGTCAAAACTTTACAACTACTACGATAGTTATAATGCAAGAGAAAGGCAATAACAAGCATTGGTAAGTATGTGGAGAAATAGAACCCTCATCATACATTGCTGGTGAGATGACAAAATAGTGTAGCCACTGGAAAAAGTCTGACATTTCCTCAGAAAGGTAAACATAAAATTAACATATAAATATATGTTAATTTTAATGTTAACAAATATATGTAAGTATATATAAACAGACATAAAATTTGACTTAGTAATCATGCTCTTAGAATTGAAAATATATACACACAAAAACTCATAAGCAAATGTGTGTGTGTACACACTACTTACACACATTATTGTTAATAGCCAAAAAGTAGAGATAATATAAAATCCATCTGTTGATTAAAAAGTAAACAAATGTGATATATTCATGTAATGAAATATTAATAAATAAAGGGAATGAATTGCTAATACATGTTACAACATGCTTAAACTTTAAAACTTAATACTAAGTGAAAGCAGTCAGATGTAAAGACCATATATTGTATGACTCCATTTACACGAAGGACCAAAACGGGAAAGTTCATAGAAACAGAAAATTGATTAGTGGCTGGTGAGAGAGGGAAATAAAAAGTGACTGATAATGAATATGGGATTTATTTATTACTGAGAGGATGAAAATATTCTGAAATTAGATAGTTGTGATGGTTGCACATCTTTGAATTGAATATATTAAAAATCAATGAATTTTATACTTTTTGAAGAGTTCTGTTTATGGTGAATTCTATCTCAATTAAAAAATATCCTGATGCCAGGATGCACTCAACCTATTAAATTTTTTTGAAGGATAACACATTATTATTAAAAAAAATGAAACAAACCTCCCCTTATGATTCCAGAGCACAGTCCAGGTGGTGAAACATTGGTGAAGAGTGTGGTGAAACACATTTGGCGAACAAGAAGGTTAATTTAGAGGATAAAGGTATTTTTTTAAGATAATAACTGGCACCGAAAATTAGATTCTGTCATATTAGCTCAAGAGGGTTGTTTCTCTACATTGAAAAGGTTTTTATTTTTTTATATTTAGGGTTTTATTTTCATATTTAGGTTTCTGATACTGTGTACATAAGTTTACGATTGTTGTGTCTTGTTGAATTGATCCCTTTATCATTATATAATGACATTGTCTCTTCTTACTATTTCTGGCTTAAAGTCTATTTCGTTTGATGTAACTTTAGCTATCCCAACCATCTTTTGGTTTTCACTTGTATTGTTAAATGTTTACTTCTCTTCACTTTGAGATTTTGCTTGCCTTTAAAGCTAAAGTGGGGTCTCTTGTAGGTGACATATAGTTAGGTCTTGTTATATTATCCAGATAGCTGTTCTATATCTTCCTATTTGAGAATGTAAACCATTTACATTTATAATGATTTCATTGATTTTTAAATGTTCCTTGGAATTTTATGTTGTGGTAGTCATATTTGAAGTAACAGTCATAACCTCATATTTTTACTATCTTCAGAGGAGAAATACCTTCTATCACCTCTCCTCCTGAAGAGTCTTAGGATTTCTCAGACCATCTATGGATACCCATGCTCCATACTTCTTGCTGCCTTTTGTGACAGAATTCTTCAGTTTGTATGCTTTGTCTGAATAGCCAGGTTGAGTGCTTATAGCTTTTCTCTTGCCTTTCCCCAAGAGGTATAACTGCAAGTCAAATCTGCTGTCATTCCTTGGTCCATAGATTCTGTGGTTTTCTGTGCATTCAGTAGTCATCTACCAAAGTCTGTTTGCACTGCTATTGGAGGTATGATGAAATCTGTGGTGTAATTAGCATCAGTGTCCCTTTAATGTCCTCCAAGAGTCTTTTCTGCTGCTCTCCCAGATTCTTTCTGCTCCTCAATTATGGAACTCCTGATTTAGTACTCCAGATAGGGTAAAAAAGAATTAAGCCCCTCTGTCAGCATCCTGCAAAGTTGGACAAGCCAGATGCTCACTTAGATGCTCTGCCTTAGCTATAACCCTGGGGATAAACATAGGGATGAGAAAAATCTGTCTTGTCCCTAAGCTATTCCAGGAGAGAAGGATGGGTGTGTGTTGTATTTAAAGTCAAAATCTGGGTAAAGTCTGTGCACTCTATTGCACTCTGACTTATACTTTTTTCCCTCAACAGAGTGCTGGTACTTTTCTATAAAGTCCTTCTCTAGAGTGGATGACTTAGTTCTTCATGGGCTCCAGACCACAACCAAGAGGGCCTGAAACAGTTCATGGGCCACTTCATAGCCATAATTTGTTTCATTCTTTGAAGCAAGAACCAAGGTCTATCTGCCTGATTTATGATACACAGGTGGACGAGACTCCTCCCAGGTCTCTAGGGTTGTGATACTGAACCACCCACCTTCCTCAAATGTGCTTTTGTTTATGAATGAATGTCAAATATTTGCTATTGAGTAGGGGGACAAAAAGAGTGGAGAATTTGTTACCATGATTCCGGTTTCACACTGGAGAAGCTTTTCATTCTTTGGTTTCAAGGTGCTAGTTACAACCTGAATCTCTTGAGTTACTGCTTAAGGAGAACATCCCATTTACCTCTTTTCCCTTATTCTTTCCCTCTTTCATCATACATTACACACTTTCAGAGTGAGTAGGCATCAGAGGGAAGTTGTAGGCCTAAAATTACAGTCTCAACCCTGAAAGATCCTTTAGTGTCTACATAAATATAAGGAGGCCGACTGAGCTCTGAGGACCATGCTGCCTAAGACAGCAGATGCTTATTGTCTTATGGAGATGATACCGTGGACCTCAGTCTTCAAAGGGAAGGTCGAAAACAGAACCTGTCAGCAGGGAGCAAGCCAGTCTAGGATCTGGGAGGGAATCTCCAGTGTGCACGAAACCTCGTGTCCTAAGCCTTTTCAAGTTCAAAATTAATGTTGTCACTATCCTTCCACCTGCCGCCCTGGACCGTCCTACCAGCCATCTGGACTTCCTCAGCGGCTGTGTAGATTGCATCCTGCTGACCAGCTCACTCTGGCTTGTGAAAGCCAGTTGTTAAATCTTTGGGAACTTTGTAAGCTGCTTGTTAAACAATCATTCTTAAAAATAAAATTATATAAACTTAAAATGTAAGAAGTTAAGCTAAAATCGGTTAAGTGCTCAGAAGTCATCACTTTCTAATTATTTTATTATTACCCATATTTTGGAGGTTATTCAAGTGTATGGTGTCTGTATAGCAGAAATACCGTAATGCTGACAACTGGGCCTCTCTCTCCCAGCATCCTGTTCAGTGACATCACATTGGTAGCTTAAAATTGACCACAATTGGAATATTTATACCACAGAAATCAGCAAATACTATGCATCCAGGCTTTTTTTTTTCTTCCCCTTGAATGCTGATTTAGCATTTCATTTATACTTTTAGATGACTGCAGTTGACCAGAGATAATGAGATAAAGTACATCAGTCTGTCTCTTTTCAAACTTGCCTGTAGCCCTTACAGGCCATGCATGTGGTATGCCTGAGAGCGATTTCTGCACCAGAAACACTGACTGGTTAAAGGTTTTTAGCTACAAGGACTTTCTTTGACTTGATAGCTACTTTTGAGTGGTCTTGAGTCATCACTTTGCTGAAAGTTCCCTTTGAGAACTTCATCCTGGTTTACCTTGACATCTGGTGTTTACCCAAAAGTGAGATTTCAGGGAAGGCCAGTTGGAGGCCAAGGGCAGTCCTAGAGACAGATGGGCAGAACGTCTGCTTTGGCATTATCCATGGAGTGGACAGCAGTGGGCCAAGTAGGCACCGCTGACCTGTGGTGGGGGCAGAGCCTGCCTGCTCAGCCAGGCTTTGGCATCAGGCAGAAAGGATCAAAGCTGGCAGTGGTCACAATAAGGGCATCTTCCTGGTGGAGGATTGTCACCCGAAAGGGATGGGTGACTGAAAGGTTTTTGGATGGAAGCATGAACAATGCAGTGCATACATGTCTATAAATGGATCTGTGTATGAAGACATGGATACCTCACACCGGCTTTCTAACAACTGAAACCTTACATGTCATCATGTAGCTGCTCACAGGAAAAGCAAGAATAACAAAACTTTTCCTTATTCTTTCCCTTTTGCTTTGCAGTTTAAGATAATTGAATACACCTTTGTGCGGAAAGTACCTCTGTCATTTAGAATATAGCAGGTTGAAGTCAACATCTTTTTATTATGCAAATTAAGAAAATTTCTTTAAATCAATTTATTTTTCCTGAAAACACACACACATGCACAAAGATGCATTTGAATTTCCCACAAAATCATATTTAATAACACTGTTTCTCAGATCAAATTAGTTGTTTCAAAGAAAGCTTGAAGAATTATATAGACACAGCCCTATTACATCTTTGCTCTGTTGTAGTCCATAATTGTGAACTTTGGTGAATTGTCACAATCCGGGATGAATGATGGGAATATAACAGGTTGTAGAATTGGAAAATGTTAAATCTTTGTTCCTAATGGCAAAACATGTTTTTCTCATTTTCATCAGAATGTGTGATCCGTGCCATTTGAAATCAAATTCCAAACACAATGAGCCATTAGTGTAATAGCTCATTACTAACAGCAGTCTTATAAATAATACATTCTTATCATGCACATGCAGCTCACTGTGAAGCCAGCACAAGGTATTTCAGGCCATGGAAGTTGCGTTGCGCCAGCGTGGCTGTAGATTAGAAGGACATCTCCATGTGAACCAAGGTGGATGCCAATTTTCCCTGCCGAGAGTGAGGCTGGCCATCTCCCTCTGCACATATGGTAGATGGATTGGTTAATCAGTGTCTGCTGAGTCTTGGGCCTAAAATTACAGGGAAGCCAGACAACTGCCGGTACACAGCCTTTGTTCACCAGTGCAAACAAGACAAACAATCACTTGTTATTTGGGAAAAAAATTAAAATGTTTGTTTTGGACTTTTATTAAAGTGTTGATGGCTTTATAAAACAGCTGTGTAAATCCAGCCTTTTGCAGCTTGTATCATTTGGGGGAGGGGGCTGTAAAGAAAAAAATATGTGTGGAAAAATTAATTTAAAATAATTCTTCTTGTATCTCAGCTTTAGGGAGAAGATAAAAGGAGTCACACATTTATTTTTCAAATAAATTTCAGAACAAATGGTTTTAAACTAGAAGGCACATTTGTGAGCAAATTGTTTGAGACCTTATATTCATTCTGTGCCATAAAAGACAGCATTGTTGGTGTGCCCTGGTAGAGTAGCAATTTGGTCAGTTGCTTTGGGCTGGCACAGTCCACATATCCCAAGGACCTGGGTTTGTGTCCCAGGACCAGAGTGCACAACGAAGATGAACAATAAGATGAATAGAACAGAATAGAATAGAATAGAATAGCATGCTTCTTCCTCACTCTTCTGGCCTGCTTGCCTCTGCTTGCTTCCATTCCTGCCTGTACTTTTCCTTTAAAAAAAAACAAACAGAAAGGACAGCATTATTGAAGTTTAGTTCTCCACGTTAGGAGGTTAACGTATTTTTTATAATACAGTATTTTTGGAGTGGGTATTTATGAAATAGTGCTGCTTTCTTGAGACTAGGGAATGGGTATGATTGTTGAATTCTTCAACTTCCTGAGTAAAACAGTTGTCTCAAGAAATAAAGTGAACATTTGAGGGTCAGGACCCAGTAAATGCTGATTTCTAATGAGACTTGTTAGGGTCACCAGATTTTGTTTAAAACTCATATAATAACCAACAGTAATTATTTATATAGAATTTAAAGAACTGTGCATTTTTTTTTCTTGCTCTCTTTTAAAATTTTAAGTGCTTTCCTTGCTAAGACAAATGAAATACAGAGTTGCTGAAGGAACATAGTAAGGAATTTTAATTACAGTTATCTCTCAGTGTTGAATATGATATGATTAAAAATTGTTAGTTTTTTAATATATTTGTACCAGTAAAAGGTGCAGATTTACTGATTAGTTATTCATTCAAAAATGACTTGTTTCCTCTCCTTACAAAACTTCTCATGCTAAATATGTGGGGTTTTTTTAATTGAAATAATTTTGATATACAAAATAATACAAATCCATATGTTCAGGTTTACCATGCATCAAATCTATGACAACATACCATGCCCACCACCGAATTTCCAGAACTCCTGCACAGCTGTCCATTGGACCCTTCTACGACTTGCTCCCACTCCCCACCCACTTCCCCGCTGGTAACCTCAATTCTCTTGTCAATGTCCAGTACAAAACCAACTACATTCTCTAGCCTTGTGGGTAACACTGGGTGTCCTGCAATTCAATACTGATGCTGTCTAGAGTTAAGGACTCAATGCCCAATGACTCAGTCCCCAAGGGCTGCCCATACTTCATGTGTCATTTGTAAGCTACAGGTTTTCACCTGCACTTCTGACTGGCTACAACTAAGGGCTCCCCACAACCTCCTCCTCCATTTTAATAATTTGCTAAAGCAGCTCACAGAACTCAAGGAATATCTTTTGTTCACTATCGCAGTTTATTAGAAAAGGATATTACTCAGTAACAGCCAAATGAAAGAGATGCATAAGACAAGGTATAGACCTGTCAGCACTTCAATGTGTTCATCACCCTGGAAACTCCCCAACCTTGTTATTTAGGGTATTTTTGTGGAGTTGCTTTTAATGACTGATGAAATTGCCCATTGGTGATTGACTTTATCCCAGCCCTCTCCTCTCCCCAGATGTCAGGATAGGAGAGAGTGGGGGAAGTGAGAGTTTCAGTCCACTAGTGACATGGTTGTTTCCTCTGACAAACAGCCCCCATCCTCCAAAAGTTGTCTCATTAACATAAACTCAGGGATGGGTAAAAAAATGCTTATTATGAATAATAAGATGTTCTTCTCAGGAAATGACAAATGTTTTAGCTTTTTGCCAAGAACCAGGGATATAGAACAAATATGTCATTATTCTAACACACTATCACATTTTTCTTCCTGCTTGTATATTTCTTGTCCAAAACCTAAAATCACACAGATCATCATAGTAGGTTCAGAATAAGCTATCTTTTGGGATGCTGGGAGGCAGTGCGATTGCTGATCATACCCACCTGGTGAACCAGTGTGACCTGTTTCCTTCACTCAAATGTTCCCACCAAACCTCCTTCCTCTCATCTCTCCATAAGACCATCCAATCAAATAAACAAATGAATTCACGAAAAAAGTGCTCCTACCTGATAAGGTACAGGTGACCATTAACTTTCTCAAAATCGGGTTTATCAGATGAACACTAGAACAATGACTGGTCTTACTGAGAACTGTGTGTAGTAGACAGGAGGAAAGTAGACAGGAGGCTTGAGTGGGATATAAAAAGAATAAGGGGTAGACAGGAGCATTGTCTGGGCAAAGAATGAATACATTTAAGTTCCAAATAATTTTCCCCCAAGACTCTTTGGCAACTTATTTAAGTTTTGTATCCACCTCTGGTATTGTCACAGTGGTCATTCATTGGACAATTTTGGGAGCATATTGTATATGCCATGCATTGTACTGGACGTGACATTCCACAGAGGAAGAAACAGCACCCTCCCATCATTATCTCAAAATGACTTCCAAAGTCCCCAAAAGCATTGTCTCGGGAGGTTTCATGATGAGAATTAATTTGAGATCTGACAAAGTGATACGATGTTTTGGATGTTTCAGGTGGAAGGTATAGCTGTTGGATTCATGAATGTATGCTCAAGAGTGAATTTGCAGCTTTTGCACGAATGCTTTGACCTGGGACCCTTCCATGGACTCTGCATTCCACATCCTGATGACCTCCTAGAACCACCACAAGAATTAAATGGTCAAGGAAGTCAAGGAACAGGTCAGGAATTAAATCTGTGCTTTATATCCAAATGTATTTTTTTATTTAGTGATGCAACTACATAGTTCATTTTGTAACTCCTCCAATTCTGTTTGAAGGAGTATTTCACCTGTTTAATCACATCCTTGTGCATACATCTATGAGTACATATAGTTAGAAGTACACGGGAGTAGTTAAACAGTGATCTTGCTTCTTGAGTTTTCCTAAGATCAAAATGCCTGCCTTCCGAATATTTGCTGTTAGAGTAGACATAAGATAAGGTGAAAGCTTTGCTAGCATTTCAGGATTTTACCATGTCCCCTCATCCCCACAAAAATCTCAATATAAATAATTTTTCAAAACTACGAGAAGTTCTATTTGCCTTTAAGTTTTAATCCTAGCAATTAGTGCTTTTGTGTTTATGACGGACAAATTATTATGCAGTACAAGTCTATTACAAATGGTGATTTTTAATTTTAACTTATTTTGAGCCATGTGAAATAATAAATTCAGCTTAAAATTGTACATATCAGGATTTATGCCAAATGAAAATAAGTAATCTCAGATTTTAATTAAGAGGGTCTTACTCCAGTTATGGGTATCTTTGAGGTTAAATGTTTAGGTTCTTAAATCACACAGATGCACTCAGGCAGGTGACACAGGGTACATGAATTCATTTTTCTAAATGTGGGTTTCTTCATTACTAAAATGGGGATTCTAGCAATACCTCCCATATAAGGAAGTTGTGAAATTTCACTGAGATTATCCATATTGAAGGTTTTACTTGGTGTCTAGAGCAAATTTAGTGCTCAGTAGATACTGATTGTCATCGTTAACAAGTGTTATTTCTTTGTGATTGGCCTCAACCTACTTGAGTTTTCTCAGATTAAAGCAAGAGCATTTTGAATTGCTCTGTTTTCTTGTGTCTCAAAGATTCTATCAAGGTTGTACAAAAGAGGAAGAGGCACATGTTGAATAGTAGGAAAGGACTGGTCCCCAGTAGCCACAGGCTGATCTTATCTCCTGGTTGGGAAACCAAGAGCATGGATGCATAGAACTCATCTGAATGTTCCCACTCTACAGAGAATGCACCAAGTCCTACATGGCAAGTTTTCTCCATTTTGTACTGATGGTAGATTCTTCCCAAAAGATAGACTTGAAGTCATTATTGTTTTGTAACAAAGCTGGCTTGCCCTTGCTTCCCTGTGAAGACCTGTAGACCTATTCTAAAAGACATTTCCAGCACGAGACAATCCTGAACAATGAGCTGTCATTGTCATTTACAAATGCATAACTTCTTCACTGAAAGTGGCATTCAGTAGGTTTTATAGCTTAATTTTCTCAAACGTACGATGGAGATAAAATGGTATCTAACATAAGGAGCTGTTGGGAAGATTAACTGTTAGAATCTACAGGATGTGTTTAGCTCAATGCCAAGCGCTACTTAAGTCCTGAAAATATTTTAAATCGCTTTTTCCCCTGTTGGTGACTGTTGTTGTCATTAAAAACAAGTTGAAGAGATATAGTCTTTTCCAGCATGTGCCTCTGGGGTTACTGGTATTCCATTCAAAAAATGAATCGAAAATTCCCATCTTGGAAATTTTCTGGGGATGGGGAGAACAAAATTCAAAATTTAGGTTGAATTATATACTTAAAAACACACAGGCACACCCCTGTGGAGGAGTGGTTGGGCACAATTCATCCTGGAGCCAATGGGAACTTCTAAGATGAACAACTAAATAAAGTGCTTCTTTCTCTTCTCTCTTCCTGCATGTACCTTTCCTTAAAAAAACAAAAACAAGCAAACAAACCCCACAACCTATTACCTCTGTTTAGTGAAAGCCCACAGAAATGTGGCAGCTGACAGAAGTTGACCTTACTTTACTGCTGTTACTATTTTTAAATTAAAATTAGTTGATCTCAGGCAGAATGGTAAATAAAGGAAATGGGAACTTATCTTGTTATCTTCTATACCTTGTTTATTTTTGAAATCCACCTTTATGTTCACTGCTACAACAATGATTATGACATTTTCACCAGGATGCTCTATTGTAAATTTCTAATAACTCAAGGATGGATTCACAAATCACCCAACAGTTCATTATATCTAAGAAAAGAGTCATTAACACATTTTTCTGCTCTCTTCCTATTAGCAACAACAAAGAATGAGACTCCAGAAAAAAAGACTAAATGTGTTTTGATCTACTGTTAATTTCTTTACTGATGAAAATCTCCAGTTAAGGGAAATATAATTTCTCTAAAATATGAACTAAAATTCTTGTTTCAAATGAGTACACATCATTGTGCCTTTTATACTGTATTTTGTTCAGTGCTTTTTCCTTTTCAAAGAATTTTCATGTGTATTATCTCACTTTATTCCCTTAACTTGATACAAAAAAATTTAAGACAGGTGGCATTGCCTCTGTTTTGTACTTGCCCAAGCTCATGGTTTTATATGTCATCAGTGGTTGACTCAGTACCGAGCCCTAACCCTTTCTGCTTGGCAAGGTGACTTTTTTCTTTGAAAACTCATTGGTGGGTCTGCTACATGAGATATATAAACAGTTTTTCCACTTTGATTTATTTAATGATTTATCACTTTAATGAATTCTCAATCACTCACCCACATCTGTTAGACTTTTTGCATGCGTGTTCTGAACAACTTCCACATGTTGGAATTTGTATCTTTGTGTGTATGAATTTGCCCAAATTGTGGAAGGTAACTCTGTGAAAGAGGCTGGGAAATCAGCACTCCAGGGGTATCCCTTGCCTCCCTGTCTCATGTCCCTGCTGTCCAACTGCTACTTTCTCAATCAACTTCAAAATAATTGGACATTAACTTGAGGCCTGCTTATGAGGGAACTTATATGAAGGTGATACTGTTCTAATCTTTTCCCACCAGCTGTGTTTACATTCATTTTTACACAACCAGCAGAAGTCAGTGTTCTGTTAGTCAGCTCCCTCACTTCTCAGATGGGAAAACTCTGAGACATGAGTTTTGTCTTGCTTCTTAGAATTCCTCCATGGAATGTTCTAGTTGTCCATGGTGGCAATCGGTGTAATAATATGTTTTATTTTTTTTTTAATCTGCCCTCCCTTTTTTCTCTTCCTTATCCCTTATGCTTCTTGAAATCATCTTTCAAATAAATTGCTTGTTCTCAACTACTCCACTCAAGGTTGGTCTCTTTCCACCATCTGTAAAACTTGCAGTTTCACACCAATTTCAATTCTTCCAAACCAGTTACTGTTAAGGCTCATCCTTATTAAGTTAATACAGTGGCCTGCCTTTTTAGCTTTTTACATACATTATATTTTACTAGCTACTTTGCCTATGTAACCTATTATATACACTTGTAGCACTTGTAACCTATTATATACACTATGTAACACTATTATATACACATTGGCTTTTATGTACTAAACTTCTGGGCTAAACTGGGACCAATGGGAAAAAAAGTCTAAGGATAAAGATTTTATCCCAGTATAAGGAAAATCAAGTAAAGGGGATTTTTTTTTTTTTTTTAATTTAGTGGAGAACTTAGTTTAGAAATAGCAAGTTCCCCAAATGTTGGAAGAATTTCTAAAGAAACGGTCATGGATGCCTAAGAAAAGACTTTCTGATTGTGTAGTCCCAGATATCGAAGATACCCTTAAAGACTAAGTCTCTGAAAACTAAGTGATCACACATTGGATTACTCCATATACCTGGCAGTTCATGTATATTTTCCTTCAGCAACAATAGAATGGCTCATCATAATATTTTTTTCCAAGTTGGTCCCATCACTCGCCCTTCCTGGCTTGCAAATTAAGCTGTGTATTTTGTTCACCGCATCATGACAATAAAGATGAATCAGAATTGAGCTGGCAATTTTCTTGATGATGCATAAGGCAAAATAGGGCATACGATGCATTTTCATAGCTGTATTGGCATCACCACTATTACTAAGAAATAAAAAATAAAAATAAGCAAAACCCAAAGCTTTTGTTTGTCATATAGACTGGTGTGACTTAGGAAGCAGGAGTCTCTGCTTGGAAAAAGCCCTGTGAGGTTCAAATCTGTAAATCTTGTTATTGTACATGGGCCCACCATACAGAGTCCCTGTGTAGCTTGATGTACCTTTGTCAGGGAGAAACTTAATTTTACATAATAGAGTTGTGAGCTTTCAAAGGGTAACCCCCTTGTTAGCAAAGTGTTGCTTATGATAAATTTAAAAGGCACTTAAAATATAATTTTTAATATCTTCATATAAAACATAGCAGTGTTGCCTTTTAAAGTTTTTTTTTAAATCACTCTTTATAGTCCTTATGTCTTTTTAAAATTTCTTTTCACTGAAGTAACATTTGCTTCCTACCTGATTCTTTTCTCTATAGGAGGAAGAAACATCTAGAACCACCTTGCATGTGCCACAGCTGAGAAAAATGACTAAATCTAGTCTTGTTCATTCTGTATCAAGTATACTCGTCTACAGATCATAGTATTTCTGCTAAGATATTTATATCATATATCTCAGAACATCTATTTTAATACCCAGTGTGTTCTGTCTGTATTTACTGACCCACTGGGGCTCTATATTTGTTTGCTTGGCTGCACTGCAGGAATCTGAGATCAAGGTGTGGACAGGTGATTTCTTCTTGGGCCTCTCTTCTTGGCCTGTAGAAGGCCTCTTCTCCCTTGTCTTCACAAAGCCTTCGCTCTTCTTATAAGGACATCAGTCATATTAGAGTAGGGCCTACTCAGTCCCTCATTTTACTTTATCTCTTTAAAGACAATTTATTGTCACATTCTAAGATTCTGGGGATTAGGACATAAATATATGAACTTTTGGGGGATATCATTCAGTTCAGAGTACTTAGGGTCCTATGTTATGGTTCTCTGGAATCTGTGGTCAAGGCTGTGAGACTATTGCAATAATGTAGGTAGAGGTAAAACATCTGCTCTACTTAATGATCAAAGAATGCCAATATACTAGCTCATATTTCTTACATTTTAAATTTTATCTTTTTTAAAACACAAAATATCTTTTTAGTATCTGAAGGTAACAAAGTTATATTCTTCCTAAGTTTTGGCTACTCTTGCCATTTTGTTTTCTAGAATTAACTGTGAGCACTAATGCTTTACTAGAGCAGTTGACAGAACAAGTATATAACCGAGACTTGTGCCCAGACTGATATGATTATCTCCAGGGTGTCAGTGTAAACTCTTGTAGGGTTCTCAGGTTGGAGCACTAGCATGGGTAAATACCAGGAAGAAGATGACCTGGAATTGAAACCCAGTACTGTTGTCAGGGACACTAACCTAAAAGGTATCTTGCGAGTCTTTTGATTATTTAGAAAAACCTTTTGCTGATTTTTCATCTCAGTTCAAATACTGGTTTCTAAACCCTTTTGAATGCCTTTAAAAACATCAGCAACAAATGATGACACACACTTAAGAATCTTTTATTTTGCAGAGAACAAATAACTGGGGCCACATTCTACCTCCCCTCTTTAGCACTGGCAACGCCTTGTTTTATGACTGGGCAGTGCTCTCCACCAGTCAGATTCATTTGAGAATTGTGGAAATACAAATGCATTTTTATATAGGGCCTAAGGTCTTTGAAAGAAAAGTGGCTTTATTTATATTTGTTATGATCATTATGTGCTGGGATTATTTTCTCAGTAGGTGCTGTCTCTTTTGCCCATATTTATGAAGTAGGGGAGAAGGTATTTAATGAATTTCAAGAGTGTATTTGACTGTAAAACACATCTCTTAGTATATTCACATGTAAATAGACCTTTTATTTGTTCTCACTGGTGACTTTTCTTCTTTTGGGGGGTAGATCACAGTTTGTTGTTTTCCATTTCCAAATGGGAGGCTGAAATGATGATAATAAAAGATTATGCAAAAACTCCATGTTTAAAATAATGTTGATATGCCACTTGTGTTGCAGAATAATTATAGTAATTTGGCTATTGCACTATATGGAGTCAGGAGTTATACTAGAAAACACAGCGATAGGGGTGATTCAGGGGATTTTCATCCCAACAGGATGTTTGAGCCTGCTGACTTCTCTTGAAAATCAATTGCTTATAGTGAATACTCTGAATTCACCCTTGATTGAATTGGCTATGCATGGACTACACCCCTTGCACTGGGCTCACTGTGAGTTCTCTGTCTGTTTGCACAGGGTTTTTGATGTCTCTTAAAATATCATGGACCAATTTAATAGGAGCAAAATAACTAAGGAAGCAGTTACTGAAAAGCAGAGTCTTTTGCACTTGGCAACAAACAAAAGAAATATATTAAATCTAACCCCAACACAAACCAGTTATTTTGCTATTGAGTTGCAAGCTGTGTATTGCTGGGGCTTTGGGTGTTTTCAGATCTCCAAGAATATAAAAGCTCTGTGGAAGACTAGGGACTGTCACCTTGGAAGCTGGTTCTGACTTCAGGTTCTTCTCTGTTGACTTTCCATTTCTCCTTAAGGTTATTAATATATTCACATTTTTTATTTCTTTTGTATCAATTCTAGGAAATCAAATTTTTCTAGAAAAGCATAATCAAATATATGAAGATTAAAAATTCTTAGCATATAGTTTTGGATATATACATATGTGTGTGTTTATATATAATATTGAATGTGTATGTATATATTTATATATACATCTATTTCTCCAACATCATGGTTGAAGGATAGGCCTCCCCCAAAATATGAGGAGGTGTAGATGAGTCCCTGTTCCAGAAGTGCTGGAAATTGGTAGTGAAACAGGAAGGGCTACCTCAGTTTTAATGGGTCACCCAGGTTGGCCTTGGTCTTGGCAGAATGCCACAGCAGCTCACACCTCAGTCCCAACCTATGTCCTTGTTTCACCTCCAGATTCTTCCTTGCCCTGTGTGATAGGTTCTTGAGTTCAGTCTCCAAAAGGAATTTCAGGACCACTTAATGCATTAAAGAGTGAGAAAAGTTTCACTGAAGAAGAAAAAGAAAAAGAAATAAATGCTCTCAAGAGTAAGACTGGGTCTTTCTCTTTGAAAGAAGAGAAATAGAAGCAAAGTGGTGAGATGACCTCTAATTTTATACAGATCAGTTACTGGGAAAGTTTTCTTTTCATTAACTGGTTTTTCTGCTGTCTGACCCTGTGCAGGTATGTTTATTTAATGCTGATCTTGTTTTTCACAGTCCCCCACCCCCCACCCCTATTCTGTCCTTTTTACCAAGATGTTATGAATAAGCCTTCCCAAAATGTGTCACATTGGCAAGTGGATTATTTTGAACTGACTCAATCAATGCCCTGCAGGCTCATGAGAAACTTTTACCATTCTCAACTACCTAGAAAAATGAAACTGAAGGTATTAGACTTATTAGAACAGAATTAGAAATAACTTTTCTGTCAAAGAAACCTATCTCTATGGTAGGGCAAACATCTACTTACAGGGCATCTGGTCACTCTGTCCTCAAAATGTGACTCCTCTTTCTTTGAAGCCATAGACCCTTATCTCATTCTTTCTGTCAGATAATATACCCTCATCTTTCCCTATTTGCTTTAGAATCTACGTGCATCTCTGATGCTTATTTTATTGCTCAACAAGCATGAACAGATAAGAAGAAATTTACCCTCTACCTCTACAATGTGGAAAAGATTTCCTTTATTTAAAAAATTGAGTGTCAGTTTCAATCCATATGAAATATTCTTTATAAAAGAGAAAAATAAGTCACAAAGCTATGCAAAAATATTATTACTCATAATAAGTGTGGGGAAATATTTTTCTTCTCTAAATCTGAAATGTACATTAAAACCCAAGATCTTTTTCTCCCTCCTTGCCTACTAAATTATAGATTTGTATTGTAGTTAGAATATTTAGCTCTGGGCAAGGAGCTTTGTAATAGCACTCAGAGCTTCTAATAGCTATGAAGGCTGATGGACACAGCACCCTGGAATACAACTTAGAATCAATTATCAGAACCCATTCTGTTTTCATATTCTTTTACCTCATCTATAGCAAACCTGAAGAAATAATCCTAAAAAAGATACATATTCAAGACTATTCGCTAAGCTTATCATAACACTAAAAATGACCAACAGAAAATATTTCAAGTAAACAAACAAGCAAACTAACCAAAAAGCGCTAAATCACCCACAAGAGAATGATGGCCACCCTGTGAGCATCCACTAGATAGACATGCAACAATCTTTTAAAAAGTTACAAATAGTTTAGGAGAAATGGTAACAATGCAATCTATGTTAAATCAATGCAGAATAAATTGAGTTATGAATAAAATTCACTAAGAAACATGTACTCTAAAGAATACTGAGAGGTAATGAATTAAAATGACAAAATTGGTCATCACAGAAATGACACTAAAGCAAAGTTTTTATATTCTTTTTAAAAAATGTGTAAATAATTTTAAATTTGTAAAGAAATTATAGGTACATTTTTTCCTTTCTGACCCATTTGAGAATAAGTTGCTGAAGTGATGTTTAGTCATATTTAGATACTTCATGTTTCCTACAGAGAGACAGTCTTGTATATAATCTCAAACAGTAATCAAAACTGAGGAATTTGCTTGAACAAATTACTGCCATCTTATCTACAATCCACAGATTTCATTCAGGTATTTTTACACGCACACACACACACATATACATTAGAGGGATATATGCACACATATACATATAAATACACACACATACACACACACACACACACACATATATATGTATATATATGTATATGAGGGATCCAGTGTCAAACTGCAGTTAAGTTGTTTTATTATCATAGTTCCTCAGTCTTTCCTTGATTTTAATGAGCTAAATAAGCACTTTAGAAAATTGTAGACCCATAATTTTGCAGATTGTACTTCAATGTTTGTTTATGTTTTCTCATGACAAGATTTCTTTTATGCATATTTAACAGGACTATCATAGAAGGGACTAGGTTCTCACTGTGTCTTACCTAGTGTCAATCTGTCTTAATACTGATGCAACTTCCAATGCTGGACCCTGCTGAGGTTTCAACTTTGCTCTGCTTCAAAAACGTACCACCGATCCTTGCTGCTGTTGACATCTCCTTGGGTAAATGACTCTTGGTTTCTCAATGAGTTAGTCCTTCTATGCCTGACCTGGCTTCAGCCTTTGGCAATTAATAACTAGCACAAAATCCACTTCGGGGAAATGATTCCTGACTCTCCTTGTAACCTACATAGAGTTTACCCAAGCAGTGTCTCTTGTCACCTCTCACTAGGATGCCTTTGAAGGTAGACCCAGGTCCATGTGCAGTTTGGAGATTTTCCTACAGTTTTTTTTCTGCTGGATCATTCTTTACATTTCTTATCCTTAAAATTGTCTTTGCCTTTTAGTCTGTATATTCTTTCAATTCTTTTGGTTAATTGGTGAGTGATTTCTTAGGTTTATCTATCAAGTCTGTCAATTTCTTTTTTATTTAATATCTGATTTTATTCTTATGACTGACTTTCTCTCAATGTCTTTGGATTTGTTTTGTTCTTCCTGTTGTAGTTGCTTCATTCATTTATTTTCATTTTTTTGCTGATTGATATAAAAGCATTTGGGGTAAGAAAATCTTCCTCTACCAATGCTCATGGAACTGTGTCATTGAACTTGTCATGTGTGGAATCATACTGGAACATGTAGACTATATATATAATTGAGGTCAGTGAATATGTTTTTGAGGGTGATAATGTCTGCTTTTCCAGTATAACATGAGCCCTCGTGACCAGATACCCCATAAGATCACATCTTTGATCTTCACCTTTGTGCAAACACCACCACTGGCACTGCAGAAGATGTAGCTCTGTTGAACAGAGATGAGCAGAGAACCTTCATGCTTGTGTTTTATAAGGACACTTAAATTGGACTTTTAAAAGCTTCACAAGGCTAGGAAGTCAAGTCAGGATTTTACCACTAGGATCCATTTATAGTTCCTATAGAGTTGGGTAAATTCCACTCCTTATTTTGCTCTTATATGCATTATTTTTATTGTAGTAACTTTTATTTTACATTAAAATAAACTCATGTTTAGGTTCCTCATGTGCAGTTTCCCCATTCCTGAGAAATGTGTAAATACATCCTGTCTTCCACTGAGTGTTCTTCACCATTGTCCAGTGGGCTTTTACCGTGACTCGCCCCCGAGCCCCCGGTCCCATTCCCTGTTGGTAACCTCAGTTATATTGCCAGTATCCAAGGGCTGGGTTTGTTTCATCTGTTCCTTTGTTTTGTCTAGTTACATTCCATCTATGAGTAAGGTTATCTGGTATCTATCTTCCTTTTGATTTATTTAACATCATCCCCTTTAGGTCCATCCATGTTGATTCAAATGACAGGATTTCATCTCTTCTAAGGATTGTATAGTATATATATACCACATCTTCTTTGGGGGCACTTAGGTAGTTTCCAGCTCTTAGCTATTATGAATAGGGCTGCAGTAAACATGGGGGTACATAAATTTGTGCAAAGTAGTGTTTTTGTATCTTTTGGGTAAACACCCAGAAGTGGAGTTGTGGGATCATGTGGAACTTCTATATTCAGATTTTTGAGGCATCTCCATACTGTTTTTCATAAGGATTGTACCAGTTTGCACACCCACCAACATTATAAAAGTATTCCTTTTTCTCCACATACTCATCAACATTTGTTGTTTTCAGACTTGAATAACATACAGACTCTCAGGTGTAAGGTGATATCTTGTTTTGATTTCATTTCCCTGATAGCTGGGAAATACACATTCTGTGTATCCTCTTCAGAAAAATGTCTCTCTGATTCCTCTTCCCATGTTTTGATTGTATTGCTTGTTTTATTGTTATTTAATTTTATAAGTTCTTTGTATATTTTGGATATTCAGCCCTTGTCAGAAATATGGTATGCAAATATCTTCTCTCAGTTAGTAGTCTGTCTTTTTTTTTTATTGGTCATGTTTTCTTTCGCTGTGAAGAAGCTTTTTAGTTTGATTTAGTCCCAGTTGGATATTTTCTTTTTGTTTCTCTGGATGCTGAGGTTGAGTCCCCAAAGACCTCTCTAAGGTTGATGACATTGAAAGTCTTTCCGGTGTTATCTTCTAAGAATTTTGTGGTTTCCGCTCTTAAGTCCAAGTCTCTAGTCCATTTTCAGTTAAATTTTGTGATCATTGTTCTGGTCTTTCATGTACTTAAAGTGTATTCCTAGGTATTGTACTCTTTTTACTTCTATTTTAAAGGGTATGATTTTCTTGATTTCATTTTCTTATTGCATGTTGTCTGCATATAAAAATATAATGGATTTTTTTGCATTGATTTTATAGCCTGCCACTCTTAATATATTCATTGATTAGTTCTAGTAGTTTTTTGACAGTTTTTAGGGTTTTCAATGTATATAATCATGGCATCTGCAAATAATGAGAATTTTACTTCCTCCTTTTCAATTTGGTCATGATGAATGATACTTTCTATGCATTGTTGGATTCAGTGTGCTAATATTTTGGTGGGAATTTTTGCATCTGTGTTCATTAGAGACATTGGTTCACAATTTTCTTTCTTGGTGACATCTCTAAAGCTTTTGTTATCATTGTGATGTTATTAACCTCATGGAGAGTGTTTGGAGGTAAACCCTGTTTTTCACTATTTTGAAATAGTTTGAAAAGAATGGCTATTAATTTTAAGTTCTCTGATGTTTTAATCAAGTCATCTGGTCCTGGGCTTTAATTTTCAATATTCGGGAGATTTTTTTTTTTATTACCTCTTCAATTTCCTTGCTTATAATTCTTCTGTTCAGGTTTTCCAATTCTTCCAGTTTCAGTCTTGGTAGGCTTTATTTTTATCTTCATCTCCTCAATTATTCACAGTATTGGCATAGAGCTGTTTATAGTCTCATGATGTTTTGTATTTCTGTGATATCTGTTGAAAATTATCCCCTTTCATTTCTGATTATAGTTATAATAGTTTCCTCTCTTTTTTTCTTTATGAGTCTAGACAATAGCTTGTTAATTTTGTTTATATTTTTAAAAAAGCTTTTGGTTTCATTTATTTTCTGGATTGTTTGGTTTTTATTTTGTTTATTTCTGCTCAAAATTTTATTATTTCCATTCTCCTGATTTTTGGCTTTAATTATTCTTCCTTCTCTAATTTCTTTAAATGTAGGGTTAGATTGTTTCTCTGTGATTTTCTTTTTCCTTAAGGTAGACTTGGAATACAATGATCTTCCCACATAGTATTCTTTTTGCTGTATTTCATAGATTCTGGTAGCTCGTGTCTTTATTCTTATTTGTGTCTTAAGTATTTTTTAAGTTCTTATTTTATTTTAGTTTTTACCTAAAAGTCGTTCAGAAGCATATTGTTTAGTCCCTAATTAATTTGAGATCTTCCACCTTTCTTTTTGTGGTTGATTTCTACTTTTAAACTATTGTGGTCAGAGAAGGTATTTTATGGCTTCAATTTTTGTAAATTTGTTGAAACGTGTTTTGGGTGCCAACATGTGCTCTATTGTTGTGAATGTTCCATGCTCACTTGAGAGAAAAAGTGAAATCTGTAGTCATTGGATGAAGTGTTTGGTGTATGTCTATTGGACCTAACTGTTCTAAATGTTCATTTAAAGCTGCCCTTCGCTTATTAATTTTCTGCTGTGTTGATTTGTCTGTTGTTCAAGTTGTTGAGGTAACTTACTTTTGTGTTGCTATTGATGTGTCTCATCGGTTCTGATAATACTTGCTTCATATGTTTGATACTCCTTCATTTGGTGCATATATGTTGATAAGTGTTAAGTCTTCTTTCTGGAGTGACCCCTTAATCATTATATAGTGTCCACCTCTGTGTTTTGTTATGCTTTTTAGTTGAAAGTCTATTTTATCTGATATAGTATAGCTGTTACTGCTTTTTTATGGTTGTCTTTCAACTATGGGATTGTCTTCCAGTCATTGACTTTGAGCCTTTATCTTTTGAAAGGTGTGTTTTCCGAATGCAGCAGTAGGTTGGTTTATGCTTTTTAATCCATTTGACCACTCTTCATAGGTTGTCTGGTGAGTTCAGTCCATTAATATTTAGGGTGATTATAAATATGTAGCTTTTTATTGCCATTTTATAATTTGCTTTCTGGGTGTTGTTCCTGACAGTGGTTTTGTTCTTCTCTTTACCTTCTTAGATGAGTTGGGTTTAGGTATATATTATTTGGTTTCCCTTTCTGTTTTCTTAGCTGCTTTTACCCTGGAGATATGTTTTGATGTTACCCTGAGGTATTTCTTATTTCTTATTTTTCATTTGAAGACAGATTAGTCTTCCACTCATTCTAACCATCCAAATTTTTATCTCTTCTCCTCCTTACTTTTTATATTTTGCTGTCTTACTCTTTTTAAGCGGAGTTTCTTTATACTTTATAGGGCTCCTTCAGTATTTTTTGTGGAGCTGTTTTGTGGTTATGAATTCTTTTAACTTTTGTTTATCTGAAAAGCTTTTTATAATTTTTCAGTTCTAAATGATAATCTTGTAAGTTGGTATCCTAATGAAAATCCTTTTCTTTCAGCACTTTGAATATATCATGCCATTCCCTTCTGACTTGTAGAGTTTCAGTTGAGAAATCTGTTGACAATCTTATGAGAACTTCTTTGTATGTGATTTTTCTCTAGCTGCTTTTATGATTTTCTATCTTTATGTTTTTGACATTTTTATGACGTGTCTAGCTGTAGGTCTGTTTGGGTTTCTTTTGTTTGGAACTCTTTGAGCTTCACTGGTCTCCAGGCTTGCTTCATTCCTCAGGTTAGGGAAAATCTTAGCTATTGTTTCTTCAAATACAGTTTTTATTCCCTTTTCTTTCTCTTCTCCTTCTAGAACCTCTATGATGTGAATTTGTTCTTTTTGATGTTTTCCTTTAAGTATACAATGTTGTTTTCATTTCTTTTCATTCTTTTTTCTCTTAACTTGTTTGCTTGAGTGCATTCCTCTGCCCTATCTTCTCACTCATTGATGCTGTTGGAGTCTTCACTCATCCTACTCTAGAGTCCCTCTGTTGGGTTTTTGAGTTCAGCTATTATGTTCTTTACTTCTTTAACATCTTTGTTTAATTTAGTCTCTCTTTTTTTTTTGTTCTTTTTTTCTTCCCCTATTTTTTTTTTCTAGATTTCCATGAATATGTTTATCAATTTTTCCCTAATTTCATCCTCAGGTAGTTTGCATGTGTCTGTTGCTTTCAAATGTTTCCCTGTTTTTTAAAAAATTTGTTTTTTTTTTGGCGTGATTTCTGGTTTATTATGTTTCTCATATACACATACAATAAAATGTCCAGGTACAGCTAAATGAAATTTTAGAAAGATGGCTTTATAAAATGTCTTTTAAATAAGATCTCTTAATAATGATGCTCTTTTAATAAGTTATGTTGAATCAACTAAATAGTAGATTGAGGAAATAATGAATTTTGACTTTATATCACACACAAACATCAAGTTTTGATCTATTCTGATGTAAATGTGCAATGAAAAACAATATACACAAATGAAAATATATAACATATATCCATAATTTTAAAATATTTCTTACATAAAAAACATATATCTATGCAGAAACAAACAGTTAATAACTTAAGCAAGATTAAAATTGGCAAGTTGCTTCATAATAGTACATTATATTTTTAATTTATTATAATTTATTTATTATAGAAATCATTCTACACATTAGACTAATTTCCCGTGTATAGGTTCCCCATTTCTTAGATATATTTCAGCATACCATGCCCTCCACCAAATCACCAAGTGTTCTTCCCCATTGTCCAGTGGGGTCCACCACCGTTTTCCCCCTACCACCCTATCCCCTTTAGGTCACCTCAGTTCTGTTGCAAATGTTTTAAGGTTGGTTATGTTTCATCTGTTTCTTTGTTTTGTCTATTCACATTCCATCTATGAATGAAGTTATCTGGTATCTACCTTTCTTCTCTTGACTTGTTTTGCTTAGCATCATCCTCTCTAGTTCCAACCATGTTGATTCAAATGACAGTTTCATCTCTTCTAAGGGCTATGTAGTATTCCATTGTGTATATGTACCACATCTTCTTTATCCATTCATCTGATGTTGGGCACTGAGATAATTTCCAGTTATTAGCTATTGTGAATAAGGCCACAATAAACATGGGAATGCATACATCTCTGTAGATGGGTGCTTTTGTATCTTTTGGGTACAGGCCCAGAAGTAGAATGAGGGAATCATATGGGATTTCCAACTTCAGTTTTTTAAGGAATCTCTAGACTGTTTTCCATAGGGATTGTACCCGTTTGCACTCCCACCAATAGTACAAAAGTGTTCCCTTTTTTCCACATCTTTACAAGCACTTGTTGTTTCCAGACTTTTGGATAATAGCCAGTCTTTCAGGTGTAAGGTAATGTCTCATAGTTGTTTTAATTTGCATTTATTTCCCTGATAGCCAGTAAGTAGTAACATAATTTCATGTGCCTGTTGGCCATATGTATATCCTTTCAGAAATGTGTCTCTCTAATTCCTCCTCCCATTTTTAAATTGGATTGCCTGTTCTTCTGTTGTTGTGTTTTATGAGTTTTGTATATTTTATATATTAAACCTTTTTAGGAAATACTGAATGCAAGTATCTTCTCACAGTTGGTGGGTTTCCTTTTAGTTTTGGTGAAGTTTTCCTTTGTTGTGAAGAAACTCCTTAGTTTGATGTAGTTCCAGCTCTTTATTTTTCTTTTTGTTTTCCTTGGAAAACTCCTTGGAATTGAGTCCCCAAAAGCTTCTCTATGACTGATGTCATGGAAAGTCTGTCCTGTGTTGTCTTCTAAGAGCTTTATGGTTTCTGGTCTTATGTCCAAGTCTCTGATTCATATTGAGTAAATTTTTGTGAATGATGTTAGAGAGTAGTCTAGTTTCATTCTTTTGCATGTGGCTGTCCATTTTTCCCAGCACCATTTATTGAAGAGGTTTCCTTTTTCCATTGTATACTTTTGGTTCCTTTGTCGAAGATTAACTAACTGTATGTGAATGGGTCAGTTTCTGGTAATTCAATTCTATTCCACTCATCTGTGACTCTGTTATTATTCCAGTACCATACCATTTTATTCACTATTGCTTTGTAATATAGATCAAAGTCTGGAAGTGTAATCCCAGCAGATTCATTCTTTTTTCTAATTATTGCTTTGCTGTTCAGGGTCTTACAAATTTTAAGAATTTTTTGTTCTGTTTCCTGGAAATAAGCCCTTGGGATTTTAATGGGGATTGCATTAAACCTATATATTACTTTGGGTAAGATGGCCATTTTAACGATATTGATTCTTCTCAGCCATGAGCAGGGGCTGTCTTTCCATTTCTTTGTGTCCTCCTCTATTTATTTTAAGAAGGACTTGTAGTTTTCATGGTATAATCTTTCACTTCCTTTGTTAGGTATATGCCCAGTATTTCATTTGTTTAACTTTTATTTTACATGTTGTAATTTTCATGATTTCATTTTCTTCTAGTGTATTGTTTGTGTATAAAAATGCAACAGATTTCTGTGCATTGCTTTTATAGCTTGCCACTTTATGTATTCATTGATGAGTTCTGGAAGTTTTTTTATAGATATTTAGGGATTTTCAATATATATAATCATGTCGTCTGCAAATAATGAGAATTTTACTTTCTCCTTTCCAATTTGGATTCCTTTTATTTCCTTTTCTTGCCTTATTGCTTTGGTTAAGACCTCCAGTATATATGAAGTAACAGTGGTGAGAGTGGACAACCTTCTCCCTGACCTGAGGAAATGCTTTCAATTTTTTGCCATTGACTATGATGTTGGTTGTGGGTTTTTCATATATGGCTTTTATAATGTTGAGGTATGAACCTTCTATTCTGATATTATGGGGAAATTTTATCATAAATGTGTGTTGGATCTTGTCAAAAGCTTTCTCTGCATCTATTGATCATGGGGTTTTCTCTTTGCTCTTGTGGATGTGGTGTATGACATTAATAGATTTACGTATGTTGAACAACCCTTGCATCCCTGGATGAATCCCACTTGGTCATGATGGATGATATTTTTGATATATTATTGTATTCAGTTTGCTAATATTTTGTTGAGAATTTTTGCATCTATGTTCACTAGAAATATCAGTCTGTAATTTTCTTTCTTGGTGACATCTCTGTCAGATTTGGGTTATTATAACTGCAATGTTAGTCTCATGAAAAGTTTTGGAAGAGTTCCCTGTTGTTCAATATTTTGGAAGAGCTTGAGAATAGTTGTTAATTGTAATCTTAAGATTTGGTAGAACTCATTGGATTAGCCATCTGGTCCTAGGCTTTTATTTTTGGGGAGACCCTTGATTACTTCTTCAATTTCTTTGCTTGTGTTGTTCCGTTCAGTTTTTCCAAGTCTTCCAGCTTCAGTCTTAATAGATTGTATTTTTCTAGAAATCTGTCCATTTCCTTAAGCTTGTACATTTTGGTGACGTAGAGCTGTTCATGTAACTCCTTTATGATGTTTTGAATTTCTATGGGTCTGTCGTAACTTCTTCTCGTTCATTTATCTCTAGTTATGAGAGTTTTCTCCCTTTTTTTCCTTTACAGGCTAGCTAATGGCTTGTCAATTTTATTTTTTCACAGAACCAACTTTTGGTTTCACTGATCTTCTGGATTCTCTTTGTTTTCTATTTTGTTTGTTTCTGCTCGAATTTTGATTATCTCCTTTCTTCTGCTGATTTTTGGCTTTAATTGTTCTTCTTTCTCTAGTCATTTTAAATGTAGACTTAAGTTGTTTATATGCAATTTTTCTTGTTTCTTGAGGTAGGCCTGGCTTGTGATGAATTTCCCCTTAGTACTGCTTTTGCTGTATCCCATAGATTTTGATAGCTTGTGTCTCATTCTCATTTGTCTCTAAGTATTTTTTTAAGTTTCTCTTTGATTTCCTCTTTTACCCAAGAATCCTTGAAGAGCATATTGTTGCGTTTCCAATTAGTTTAAGGTCTTCTAGTTTTCTTTTTGTGGTTGATTTCCAGTTTTAGTCCACTGAGGTCAGAGAAGATGCTTGGTATATTTTCAATCTTTGTGAATTTGTTGAGAGATGTTTTGTGTCCCAGCATATGATCTATCCTTGAGGATGTTCCATGTGTGTTTGAGAAGAAAGTGAAATTTGTAGTTGTTGGGTAAAGTCATCAGTACATGTCTATTAGACCTATCTGTTCCTGATGGTCATTTAAAGTGAGTTTCCCTGTTAGTTTTCTGCTTGGTCTATCTGTCCATTGTTGTAAGTGGGGGGTTGAAATCCCCCATTATTATTGTGTTGCTGTCAGTCTCTTTCACCAGGTCTAATATTACTTGCTTCACATATTTTGATGCGCCTTCCACTCATTCTTATTACTCACATTTCTCTTCTCTTCCTCCCCACTTTTAATATGTGCTGTCCTACTGTTTTTCTGTGTGGTTTCTTTATGCTTTATAGAGTATCCCTTTTATATTTTTTGAAAAACTTATTTTGTGGTGATGAACTCTTAACTTTTGCTTGTCAGAAAAGGTTTTTAATCATTCCTACAGTTCTGAATGATAATCATGCTGGATATAGTATGCTAGGTTGAAAATCCTTTTCTTTCAACACTTTGAATATGTTATGCCATTCCCTTCTGACCCGTAGAGTTTCATTTGAGAAGTCCATTGTCATTCTGATGGGGTGTCCTCTGTATGTTACACATTTTTCTCTGGCTTCTTTCAATATTCTTTATCTTTTATTTTTGACATATTGATGATAATGTGTCTAGGTGTATTTCTGTTTTGAGTTTCTTTTATTAGGAACTCTGAGTTTTCTGAATCTGGAGGCTTGCTTCATTCTTCAGATTGGGTAAGTTCTCATCTATTATTTCTTCAAATATGGTTTCTGCCCCCTTTTCTCTCTCTTCCTCTGGGACCCCTGTGGTGTAAATGTTGTTCCTTTTGATGTTATCCCAGAGGTCTCTAATGCTATCTTCGAGTCTTTGAAAATTTTTTAAATTTCTTTGCTTGTTTGCTTGATTGAGTTCCTCTCTCCTATCTTCTAGATCGCTGATTCTGTTGGAAGTTTCATCCATCCTATTGTTGAGTCCCTCTATTGAGTTCTTCAATTCAGCCATCATGTCTATTACCTGTTTGATGTCTTGTTTTAACTCTTCTCTTAGGTTCCTGACGTTCTTGTTTACTGCCTCTACTGACTTCTAGATTCTCATGAGTATGTTAATCACTGTTACCCTAAATTCCTTTTAAGGTAATTTACATATATCTGTTGTATTTAGATTCTCCCTCGGGTTTTTGATTGGATCCATCATTTCACATATATTTCTCTGTGCCTTTGCTCTATTTGGCATTCTATTTATATTTCTGAGGGTTCGGTTTCCCTGGCATTGCATAGGTTTGACTTACCCAGGATTGATAATCAGGCTGCAGTTTCACGTCTACCCACAAGGTGGCGCTAACAGGTAGCATTGAGGTTTGGTCCCTTCTGGGACCGCCTTCTCTCTGAAATCCTGAACTGGAATATCTGGTGGGCGGGATATCATGGACCCCACACTCTGGCCTGAAATGGTTGTGGGAGGGGTTCCAGCTGAGAATTTCTTTGGTTAATTTCCGGTTATGGCTGCACACAGCACAATTTCACCACGCGGGCTCCAGTTCAGCACCTGGCACACTGGCTCTCCTCTCCCCCCTTGCAAGTCAACCCTCCGTGGTCCATATCTCAGTCCCATTGGGCCCGCCTCTCACTGCCTTTGCAGCTGGTCCTGAAGTCCCTAGCCTCAGCCCCATCACACGTCCGGAGACTCCCAAGCTCTGTCCCAAGTCCAAATCAGCAGTTTAACTAGAACTGTACTGTGTGTCCATACCCACCATTTATTGTCAGCCAATCCGTGTCCAACTGAAGTGCCAGTTGTTTCTTGGTGTCTCAGGAGAAATAGGTGATTTTTTTGTCTTTCTCATTCTCTATGGGGAGTGACCCGAAAATGCTTCCTATAGAGTCCCCATCTGAATGTTGAATCCTTCCCCAGGGTTTTAATTGGATCCGTCATGTCATGAATATTTCTCTGTGTCTTTGCTCTGTTTGGCGTTGTGCGTGCATGTGTGTGTGTGTGTGTGTGTGTGTGTGTGTGTGTGTGTGTGTGTGTGTGTGTGTGTGTATGTGTTATGTTTCCCTGTAGCAATGGCCTTGTGTAGAGTATCAACTTGCACTAAGAAGCCCGGGTCTTACTGGGATTTCTTGAGTTTGGGGGTGTCACCACTGGTTGATTTTGTTGGAGTTCTTAGGTGGAACCTGCACTGGCGCTTGACAGTTCCATCTGTGGGGTTGGAATTTGTGTGTCATATGCAGAGCTTTCTTCCAATATCTCAGTTCTGAACAGTAACAACCACTTTTTTTCTTAGCTTACAGTCAGCTATCAGGCTGCATTACCTCTTCTACCCACAGTGTGGCGCTAGCAGGTAGATGCTGAATCAAGTTCCTACCTTCTGGGAGTGTTTCTTCTTTCAGAATGTTATTTAGGGAACCTTTAAGTCTGAGGGAGGGATTTCATTGGGTGGATCCTATGATTCCCATGCAATATTGTGGTGGGGGGGAGGTGTGAAGTTAGGGGATTCCCCTAGTTGTATTCTGGTTATTGCAATGTCCTGTGCAAATTTTCATCCGGGACTTGGACTCAACCCACTGCGGCACTGGTCCTCCCTCTGACCTGCTCCAAGTCTCTCTACCCCAGTTCAGTGTCCCCCGTTCCAGTAGGCGAACTCTCTGCTGCTGGAGTGACTTTCTGCGAGGCCCAGTTCTTCTCCAGTCTGCACCCCTCCACCAAGGTCCTTTTCCTCTGCTAAGCCTGGGAATCCCAAATCCATGCTGTAACTGAATCCTGACATTTTTGCCTAGTGTTTATGGTAATAAATGCTGTTGCTGTCTCTGTAGCTTCTTGTCCTGCTTTTCCTCAGTGTTTGTGATCTCTAGTTGTTCTATGGGGAGGAGGCAAGATTTGGCTTATATAAGGTCACCATCTTGGACTCTCAATATTTGTTTAAACTATAAATATGTCTTTATGCTTGGATTTAACTATAACTGACAAATTTCATTGTATGGAATATTAATACTTTTTTTGTAATTCTATTTTATTATTTGGCCCATGAATTATTTAATAGACTACTCCCACACATATGAAGTTCCCTAGCATCCTACTTTTATTTTATTTTCTTAAGAACACAGCACAAGAGGTATATTCTTAAAATTTTAGTATGCAGTACAGTGTAAGTATAGTTCACTGTAGGCACAGTGTGTTACAGAGATCTCTAGCTTATTTATCTTGCATAACTGAAGCTACTTTACCTATTGAATAGCAACTCTCCATTTTCTCCTCTCCATAGTCTCTGGCACCCACCATGACTCTCTGCTCCTATGAATTTGACTATTTTAGGTGCCTCATATAAGTAGAATCATGTAGTATTTGTCCATTTGTGACTGGCTTGTCTCATTAAACATAACATGTTCAAGGCTCATTCATATGTCATATATTGTAGATTTTTTTCTTTTTTAAGAGAACCTGGTTGATATGATTGCAATCCTTAATCTTTGTTAAACATAGGACCAATTTTTGTAAGTGTTCCTTGAGTTCATGAAAAGAGTATCTGGGCGTGCCCTGGTGGCCTAGTTTGTCAAGCATAGAAAACACACATCCTAAATTCCCTGGTTGAAAATCTTGAACTGGGGAAACAACCAAACTGAGCAACTAAATTAAATAAATAAAATACTTCTTGATCCTCCTTTCTCTTCCTTCTGCCTGCCTACTTGCCTTCATTACTGTTTCTTCCTTTCCTTAAAAATAAAAAAGAAGGAGTACCCTACAGTTGTTAGATATGTTTCTCTATAAATCATCACATTTGTTAACAGTGCTGTCAAAAATTTTATACTTACTGACTTTACAACTTTTTTGATAAAGTTATGAGAAGTATGTGAAAATATTTTGCCTTGATGTGCACCCTGGGGGTGTAGCAGTTTGGTCAGCCGCCTCTGGCTGAGCACAGTTCACATGCAATCCAAGGACAAAAGTTTTCATCCGGGGCCAGGAGAAATAATCAAGATGAAATCAAATGAATAAAATGTTTCCTCTCTCCTCCTGTCTGTAGCTTTCCTTAAAAAAATTTTTTTGCCTTGAATGTGGATGTACCAATTCCTACTAATAGTCTTAACATTTTTTCCATTATATATTTTGAGTCTAAGTTATTAGGTTCATAATTTTAAAATGATTGCATCTTTGTTGTATTAAAAAATCAGTTATAGGGTGTCCTTTATCTCTAGCGATTTTTTTGTGCCTTAAAGTCTACTTTTTATGATTTTAATATGACCCCTCTAGCTTTCCTTGATTCTTGTTTGCTTGTTATATATTTTCCTGCTCTTCCTATTTCCTTATTTTTAGATATATCTCTTATAATCAGCATAGAGTTTTGTGGGTTCTGCTTTTATTATTATATACTAGTATGACAGCTGTTGCTTTTAAGTAGATTATTTAATCTATTTTTACACATAATGTTCTTATGTGTTTCTATCTAACATCTTATAGTACATTTATATACTTTGTTTCTATAGTTCATTTGCTTCCATATTATATTTTGTGACTGTATCAATACTCCCTTTCCACAATAATGCTGCTAACACCAACTTCAAAACCACAGTGGCACGCTATAATAATCTTGTATTATTCATGTTAGACATGGGCTAGCAGCTCTCCTGATCTTGGCTGAGTTTTCTCACATGTCTTGGAATTGTTTGTGTATTTATATATCCAGGCTAGCTTTGACTCTGTTACATGTGCTTCTCATACTTTAGCAGACCAGGTTGGGTATGTTCTCATGGTGATGGCACTGGTACAAGGAAGCAAGTAGAGATACACAAAGTCTCTTGAGGTCAAGTCTTTGAACTAACACATTACTATCCAAAGCAGATCACGTGGTTAAGCCCAGAATCAAAATAAGAGTATACTACATGGCAAAGAATCTAAGTACAGGGAAAATATTATCATTACATTATTAGAACCCATGTTTACAAAGAAGAATAATGCTGATGGTTTTTTCAATGGCCTTCTATCTCCTTACCTAAGGAGATTCAAACTCCAGTTTAGCCTGGAGGAGGCAAACACCTATGTCACATCATAAGACAGTGATCTGGGAATTACCAACACATGGGACTCAAGTTCATCGTAGTTCTTGGAGTTGCACTGCACTCTAGGTGGGAGGAGTTTCCTTGAAAAATACCCCCAAAAGTCCTTTGTTCTCCTTTTATGCAGCCTGCTTGGTGGTTTTCTTTGTATCATTTTGAACTTTATCACTAGCCTCTTGTTGTTCATTGCCTCATTCAGCACATACAGAATATATTCTATACACTGAACTCTAGGAGCCTAGTTTAGTGATTTAGTGGCTCACCTGAAGCAATGTACCCATAGAAACAAATGAAAGTACAGTAAGAATTGTTTTGAAGGATAGAGAATAGTGGTGGGGCATCAGTACAGACATAATAGAAAAGAAAGCTTTTGATTCAAAACCTCAAAAACAAATTGGAGCTTTCTGGGTGAATATACAGTAAGATACATCTGGCAGAAGCAGGGCAAAATATACAAAACAAAGAGGTGTTGGAGACAATGACTTATTAGAAGAAAATACAAGTTCAGTGAACAGGTTCATTGAGGGGAGAGTGACAGATTAGGCAGAACAAGGTGAGATTATGAACCAGTGGGAAACTCTAATTAGAAGTGGATCCATGGTCAACTTTCAGTCCACAGGAAGACTTACCAAGTGTCACTACAATGTCCAGGAAAGAGTTGAGGAGGGACTGAGCCAGGATACAGATCCCGAATAGAGATCCTGAATAGATATCCACCTAGTATAACCTAATATTTTCTCCTCCATAGGCTAACATGGCAATTAAATTTAACCTTGTTTATTGCTGAATACTTAATGTCTAGAATGTTATTGTCTAACAGATGGTAGGTGTGAAATATAAATGTTTAAGTGACTGAATGAATAAAAACAGTATTCTCTGTTCATACCTCTGCTTCATCAACTTTCACACTGTAAGATAAATTTGTGTGCATCTGTGCATACACACCCATACACCCAGATGAACTGTGAACCTCTCTGAGTAATAAAGCTATGTCTGTTATGGCAGAAACTCCAGATGGCAAGAAGACTGACAGTTGGACACTCAAGGGTAGAGAAAACAACATTTTATTGCAAGCATTGGTGTTGGCTCAGGGGTATTGTTACCCAAAGCTGAGCAACAGGGAGTCTAGGGGAGCTCCTTTTATACTCTGAGGTAAAGATTCATCTCCTTAGCTATGTGTGGTTTCTACTGGCAACTCTTAGCAGTTATGTACAGCTGCAGAGTAGGGAGGCGATGCTTGTTTGTCCTTAGTCATGCTAACAGGACATAGCTGCAGTCTCCATAGAACAAGTCATATCTACAGCCTCTGTAGTATAATAACAGGACATAGCTACAGCCTCTGCAGTACCATGGAAAACTCCTGGCAGATAAGCTTTTTCAATGGGGGTCAGGGAAAAAGACTTTTACCACATATGTTATTCATTACTTACTTTGTATATGTAAGAGAGTGTCTGTAACTCATTTTTCCCCATTGAAATCAGTTGAATAAATTATTTAACTTGAACCTATAGTTCTTTCTCTTCTTAAAACAGCGTAAATTAAATTCATCAATCTTTTCTGAAATAATCCATAATATTAAAATACTAAACAAAAATGACTATTTTGTAATATTTTGAAGATAGAAACTTACTTTTAGAGTTGGACATTTAAAAAAACCTGAATTACCTTGGTACCACCTGGAATTCTCCTTTAAAAATTAGGATGATGCAGTTGAATTTGCATTTCCTTTAACATTTAATCATAATTCTCTCTCTCCTCTCCAGAAACAGCCATTGTTCTAACTTTAGTGTGTATCTGTACAGACCCCTTTTTAATATATAAAGTCCATATATTTGTAGAAAAAAATACTACCATAGTGTATAATGTTTCTTCCATAAATGATGTCATATAGGTATGTGACACTGAAATTTGAGTGAACAGCACTTCGAGACCTAATAATGTTGATATGCATAGGTCTAGGACACTCCTTGCACCTTCCTGGTAGTGTTCCACTGGATGGAATATGTCTTTAGATAGACATTGAAGTTGTTTCCATTATTTTGTTATTGCAAACTGTACTACATATTCCTTTGCCCTCTTTGCAAGAGTGTCTACAGGCTGTATTCCCAGAATTGTTCTTGCTGAACAACAGTCACATGGCCACAAATGTGGCCATTCCAGCGGTCTTCCTCCAGGGCCCACTCTAGATCTTCATTCCTTAGTACTGTCAGCATCTTTAATGTTTGCCTGTATGATAGGTGTGGAAGGAGATACCACTGTTTTAATTTTATTTCTCTGAATATTATTGAGGTTGAATACTATTGGTATGCTTATTGGTGACTTACATTTCCCATTCATTCCTGGATTCAGTTGTTGGTCTCTTATATGTGTTGCCGATATTTTCTCTACGAGTATGCTTTTTAAAAGATTTTTTTTCCTGGTAGTTTTGACAAATAGAACTATTAGACTTTGGATGTGGTCCACTATGTCAATACTTTTCTTTAATGACTTTTACCTTTTGTATTTTAAGGGAAGGATTTCTCCACACCCAAGATCATAGAGGTAGTGTCCTGTGTTTTAATAATTTCAAAGTACTTTTAAAAAAACCTTTAGATTATTAATATATCTGCAAATGATTTTTGTATATTATGAAATAAAGACACATGGTTAGCTAGCTCTGTTGTATTGTTTGTTCTTCCCCACCACATCTTGAATATATATCAGCATTTTATAACTGTCTAACTCTTTTCTGGATTTCTTTCTGGTCTGTTCCAATAATCCATTGCTTTAATGCTTACAACTTTATAGTATATCTTATTATTCATTAAGACATTTGCTCCATATTTTTTATTTCTTAAAATTCTGTTGACTATTCTTCCATATTGATCCATTTGGAATCAGTTTATTTCATTTCACAAAAAACATTTTATTGGGATTTTGAATGATTTTTAAAATAAATGTAAAAACAGATTGTATGCTACTATTTATTCTTAACATCTTCAAATGTATTATTCTGCTTTCTCTATCCTATTAGATAGAGAGCGGGGAAGATTCAGGTTGTGGGATTGAAAGTCTATACAATTTTGGAGTCCTCTTTTAGAAAAGAATGAAAAATTATGAACGCAATAGTAGATACTCTGCCTCAGGTGGGGTATGCAGGGTGGAAACTGGACCTGGGAGGTGGCTGAAACTACAGCTTTACTAGATGGACCTACTTCAGAGAAGTAGTCTCATGTTAGAAAGAAATTCCTAGCAAACTGTGCCTTCATTTCACTAGAGTCAACTAGTTCATGACTCTAAACTACTTAGGTGGGGTAAGCAGTAAAATAACAATGAAATGTACAGCTTTGATCATGTTGTTAGCGTGTAGTTATATAATATGACTGCCTTGACTTTTTCAGGGATAGACCTCACATTTGAGGACCTCAGAGCACATTATGAACATTAACTAATTAAACCTCTTAAAACCCCAGAGACACAGGAAAGAGAGATATCATCACCTTACCAGTGCTGAAATGCAGTCAGCTCTGGGGACAAATGTGGCAGCTGCCTAATAACAAAGAGCTACACCCCTCGACAGTTTAACTGAGACAATTAATCGTTGTCGTTGGTAATTGTCTCATGAACATTAGACTGCATACAGTTAATTCTCCAAGATTATTAGCTAATTGCAAATTCAATACATTCATTAAGATTTCTAACTTTTTAGCAAGTTTGTCTTAATTATGAAAGAAATATGTGTGTAGGGAAGGTCTAATTTTCTTTTAGTTGAGTCTTTTGTTGGCCTTCAAATTTAAAACATAAAATAGAAAAATAATGTCTTTATTCTAGGAAGTTACTTGACTGTGTTTCATTCAGATATTTTGCTGCTGAGCAAAACAAATCAGTGATAGCAGAAATCAGGAGAACAACTCCTTTTAAGAGGTTTACTGGCTAACTGAGGGAAACTTCTGTGCTGGGAATGCTTTAGACATTCATCTGGGTGATTATGTGGGATAGATGTATGTAGAAATGCCATTTGCATGCTGTATCTCAATAACAAAGTAAGTTAACATAAAGGTAACGCTGCTGTTGTCATCATGAGAATGATAGAGACCCCTTATAGACTATCTGGAAAGTTTTGCAGGAGGCAGGACCTATTCAGGAACTAGAGACAGGACAGGTTTTATTCTCCCCAAAGCATCTTACTTCATCATGACATTTTCTCTCCACATCAAAGATTTTCCCTTTATGCTAGGATGCGAGTCTCTCATTGTGCTTTCAACATTATGTTCCTCCCTTTTCTCTTAAGAGTTTCCGTCCCATGCACCTTTGCCAGAAGCAGTAGGTCGCATGAGTAATCTACTGCCTGGCTGGTGTCAGAAGAGCACTTGGGAGAGGAGGAAACAGACAAGATCTGGTGGCCTCAGGCCCCAAAGTGTCTGGTGATAATGGTTAGGAATGAGAAGGCAGAGAGGCAGGCCTGTGATGGAGCCCCAGCAGTTCCTAGGCCTTTAGCCTCTGCCTTTCCAAGGAGGGGCAGCCCCTGGGCAGGATGCCCTCAGGCTGCTCTGTGCTCAGGTCTAAAAACTGTGAGCAGATGTCATGACTGAGAATCCCCCAGCAGAGAAGTCTGAAGGACAGGGAAGGGAAGAAGAGGAAGAAGGGAAACAAGAAGAGGAAGGGAGGGAAGGAAGGGGGAAAATATTTTAGACAAAATGGGAAACACTTTAATCTACCATAATTTTTAGTAAAAGTGAACTATATGAATACTACCCGATGGTTGACTTTCCAGAGCAATAACACTCAGTTCCTTACTTTGAAAGGAGAAAATTGGAAGTAATGCCCTGTCAGGCTGCATACTCACAATAATTTCAAAGAGAATAAAGTGAAGTTGTCATTCTGAGAGCACTGGCACCTCACTATGGTCTTTTTTTACATTATGTCCTAAATCGCCTCAAAGTCTGCCTTCGGGGAAGTTGATCATCAGTCATCTGTAATGTCCAAAGAACTACTTGGAGAGGATCATGTGGCTAAGTAACCAGCAGTGGTCAGTGCTGCTGAGGGCCAGGGCCAGGGCCAGGGACCATTTTATCTCCATCGAGTGGTCACAGAGAAGTCAGAATTAGGCGGACTGTGAGGACTCTGCTCGGTCCTCCGCAATGTCATTTTTCAGACACACTGTAGTTTAAAAACACATGACCAGGCTGTCTCCAGTTTTCTGTGGCTCTGCAGATATTTGGCATTGATTTCCTGTCCTTTTTCCAAAGATGTTGGGCACAGGAGCAGCAGCCAGGATGCTCAGAAGATAGTGGCGAAGCCACAGGACTTTGTCTCTCTAGAGCCCATGGAGAGCATTCAGGTAATGGGGCTCACCCACCAGGTCTGGGGCAGGGGAAGGTGGTGAGCCAAGGGACTGCTTGTAACATCAAGGTCAGTACTAGAGTCATTGCTGGAAGTAGTGACACCTGACATGGGAGAGGCCCCAGCAGCACTAAGTTTAGGGTGAGAGCACTAAGAGGAAACAGAGGCCCCATTTTTTGTAACAGACAAACTAGAGCCTCACTGATGTATTCTAGAAAACAGAGTGGACTTTCGTCCCTTCCTGCTCACCCATTGCTTGTCTGACAAATTTTTAGAGCAAGAATTGAAAGACTAAACTGTTTCTAAGTACTGAGTCGCAGAACAAATTTCAAGAATATTTGTAGGAATGCAAAATTATCCAACACCCATCTAGGTAAAATTGCAATATTTGGAATCTAATCAAAATTACTAAAAAAAAAAACAGCCTGTGTATATATGTTGCATAGGGTAGGGCTAACTCAATAAATTGAAAACAACTTAGGTTCAAAACAGTTGTAGATTTAGTGACAGCAGTTATCATAACATATTCATAAGTTGCCAAGGTTAAAGAGATACGAGGACAAAAAAGCACCAAAATAAAACTTCTAAAATATATACAGTTCATAAAATGAAAAGTACATTGAAAGATTAACAGTAGATTTAGATATTGCAGGAAAAACGATTGGTGAAGTTGAGACAGAAATAAGAATAAAAGGAAAATCAATATATCAATGAGCTGTGGGACAACTTGAGGTACCTAATATGTATAATTAGAGTCCATGTAGAAAAGGAGAAATAATTAAAACAAAAAATTTTTGAAGTAATAATGACTATAAACAAAATATGAATTTTACGTAAACAATAAACCCACAGACACAAGCTCAACAAATATTAAGCACAAGAAACATGAAGAAAACTATACTAAGTCTGACCATAATCAAATAGTGGCAAACCAGTGAGAAGAGAAAATCTTAAAAACAACTGAGAGTAAAGACTACGGGATCAGAATAGACAAGTTAGGAAAGAGAAACAAAGAATGATGGCAGCTTTCTTATTAGAAGCAATGCAAACAAAAAGAGAGTGGAGTCACATCTTTAAAGATGTGTAAGAAAATATAAACTGTCAACCTACAATTTTATATCCAGAAAATAGCTTTCAAAAGTAAAGATGAAATAAACAATTGTGCTTACACATGGAAGGTAGAAGAATTCATTATCAACTGACCTATACTACAAGAAATGTTAAAGAAATTTAATTCTTCAGGCAGAAGGAAAATGATACCCATGGAAATCTTGATCTATACAGAGCCCTGGAAATATTAACTGCATGGATAATTGTATGAGGTTTTGTTCTTATTATTTATATCTCTTGAAAAAGATCATTGACTGCTTAAAGAAAAATAAAAACAATATTATGTGGGATTTATAACATCTGTAAAATTTAAATGTCTGATAAGACTAGTCCAACAACCAAGAGGAGAGAAATTAAGTATACTATTTTAAATTTCTTATATTACGCTCAAAGATAGATGTGGTAAGTTAAAGAGATATACTGTTAATTGAAAAACAAACAAACAAACAAACAAAAAACCCACTGAAGTTACAAATCACATTCAGAGGGTTATAGCTAATAAGCCTACAGAAAAGATAAAGCAGAATCATAAAAATAAACAATTGAGCCAAAAGACAACAAAAATAGAGGAAAAGGGAATAAAGAATAGATGAGACAAGTAGAAAATAAATAGCAAGATGACAAACTTAAACCTAACCATATCAATAATTGCACTAAATGTATATGATCTAAATATCCCATTAAAACATATAAAGCAGCTATAAATTGTATGAAAAATCAATGTTCAGTTATACATAGATTACAAAAGTGCACTTTAAAGATGCAATAAATTCAAATGAAAAGAGTGGAAAAAAATTACACCATGAGAATATGAACCAAAAAGAAGCTAGGTTAGCTTTATTAATTTCAGACAAAGTGGATTTCAGAACAGGGACTATTACCAGGGATAAAACGACATAGCAATCTTAATTATTTATATACCCTACAGAACTTCAAAACATATACAGCAAAACTGATGGAACTGCAAAGACAAATAAATAAATAACTATGTTGGGAGATTTCAATATCTTTTTCTTAGTAATTAACCAAGTTGACAGAAAAAAATCGCTAAACATATAGTAGATTTTAAGACCAGTTTGACCTAACTGACACTTACAGAACACTTTTCCCAGCCACAGAAGATTACGCATGCTTCACAAATGCACATGAAACATTTACCAAGTTAGATCATATTCTGGGCTACAAAACATTTAAAAGGATTCAGGTCATCTGAAGCATGTTCTCTCACAATAAAAAACATTACACGAAAATAAAGCTCCCATGAGCATCACTGGGAAAAGATCTAAAAGAATTACAGTAAACTGAATCAATATATAAAAAGGATAATACATCATGACCTAGAAGGGTATATTATGGAAATGTGGGTTGCTTTATCATAAGAAAATCAATGTAACTCACCCATATTTTTATCTCATAAATGCAAGAAAGGTATTTGAAAATTCAACATTCCTTCCTCATAAAAATTCTCGTAAATTTAGGAGTAGAAGAGAACTTCTTCAATTTGAGTTGGAGGTTATTTTTAAAAAACCTATAGCTAACATCTTACTTAATGCAAAATTCTAAATGCTTTCCCACTAAAGACATAAATAAGACAAGAATGTCATCTCTCATTACTTTTATTCAAAAGTATCCTGGAGTTTTAAGCCAGTGCAAAAATACAAGAAAATAATTAAAAGGCATCTATGTGGGAAAGGAAAGGATTAAAACTTTGTTTTATTCATGGATAACAGAATTGTCTAGAAGCTACAAAACTAATAAGTTACTACTAGAACTAATAAGTAATTTAGCAAATTGCTAAATATGTCCAAAATTAAAATATCAAATTCAACTCTATCTCTAATAGAGAGGAACAATCGATATTGAAATAAATACCATTTACAATGACACAAACATATGCAATACTTAGAAATCTGACCAAGACTGGTATACTGAAAACTGTAAAACATTTCTGAAAGAAATGAAAAAAGATCTAAAGCAATGGAGAGATATCTACTGTTAATGACTTAATAATGTCAAGAGTCAATAATGCCAAGCTTTCAATTCTTCCCAAATTGATTAATATGATCCCAGTTAGAATTTTTATACAAACTGAAAAATTGGTTCCAAAATTCATATGTAAATGGAAAGGACTTTGAATAATAAACAAAACAGCTTTAGGGAAAAACAAAGTTGTAGGACTAATACTATCAATTTCAAGATTTACTATTAAAATTCTTATAATTAAGACAGGGTAGTAATACCAATCTTTCTCAAACTCTTCCAAAAAACAGAGTTGTGAACACCTCCGAACTCATTTTATGAGGCCAGCATTACTGATACCAAAACCAGATCAGGCTGTCACAAGAAAACAAAATTGCACACCAATGTCTGATGAACATAGATGCAAAAATCCTCAAAAATATGAACTAGGTGTTTTTCTTGACCCCTTTACCCAGATGATGAAACTGAGGCACCATAGCATTCCCATTGTCACACAACTGATAAATGTGGAGCCTGGATTTTCATCCCGGCAGCTCACTCCAGAACTTGGACTCTGAATCACTGTGGCCTGTTGATCAATTCTTACATCTTGCCATTGTCATTTTCAGGAGATAACTTCAGAAGAAGCTGCATTTGAGGAACATTTACCAGCATTACTGAGTGGAAATACTAGTGAGATTGAGGTAGGGCTTTCGTAGAGCCTGTGTGTGTGCTGGCTGGTTGGTTCACTTCTTTCCCTCCGCCCAACTTGAATCTGTGCCTCTTCTTCCTCCAGGCCTCCCTGCCTCTCTGCCAGTTCTCATCTGCCACCTTCCTGAGGACTCACTCCACAAAACATCCCCAATGTACTCTGTCTACTGCTTAATCCTGTATTCGATATCATTTTCACAGCTTGGACCTAAAGGTTACTTTATACATCAATTATTTGCAACAACTTCATAAAATATTTTTTTTGTCTCTCTCTACAAAGGAAAAAGCACTTTGGAGGGGCAAAAACATTTGTGAACATTTTATTTATCATAGGCACAAATACACACTTATAGGTATTAAATACTTTCGTATACATCTCAGCTTCCAGTAACTGCTCCCTCCTGTTAGGAACTCAGGTCTGGGGCAGGTAGCATCTTCTTCGGTTGCTGTCCCTGGGGTACCATCCTTTGTTGGTACCTTGCCTACACTTCACTCATAGTCCTTTGTTAAAATTGCTTTGTGCGCCACACTGGAGTGTGCACCTGAGAATCTGAGTAGAGGTTGACAGGGCTCTGTAGACACGGTTCAGATTTTGAACTTTTCCTAAGGAACAGAGGAGGGCTTTGGAGATTTTGAAGTAGGAGATGGACCCCATCAGATATCACCACTCTCCAGGGATGAGCACAGCCTGAGAAGTCTGTAGAACCCTTGAGTGGGGAACAGAGAAAGGAGGCTGAATCATATCCATGGAGTTTCTGGGTTAATCCACTGAACACTGACCTTAGACACTGGAGTGGTCAGAGCCGTCACCCCGCTCTCCCAGCTTCTGTCCAATTTGGAAGTCTGCACGGAAGTCAATTTATTATGGCTAAAGTTGAGCTGGAGAATAAAGCTCAGAGCTGTAAAATGGATGTCCTTTTTCCTCCTAGTGTTTTAAATAATCATCTTGGGCAGGTCTGCCCACTAGAGCTAAGTGCTTGGAGAAGAGGGCCCTGCATTCTGGGGGATATGTGCTAGAAAGAATGCACACCAGGCAGGCACAGGTCCACCTTCTGAATCTCCCTTCTTCATCTGCTGTGAGGTCCTGCCCCATCACTCTAGCACTGCCCACTCCTCAGCAAGCAGAGGACCAGGGCTTCAAGTGCCTGGCCTTTCTCTGGTGCTGTGCTTGCAGGCTGTTCATCTCTGGGGAGTGTCCATCAGCCAATGACTGGGGGAAGCTGAGAATCAGTGCCCTAGCTCCTTGCCCTCTCTGGTGGGACCACTCTTGAGGTGCCTTCTCCACAGTATCCTGCAGATCTCAGTGCTATTGAACACAGTGGTAAACCCTTCTCTGAGAGTGCCCTTACTTCCCCACTCCCCTCAGAATTCCTGGCACTGCTCCCTAAAAAACTTCATTCAGGCTCTGCTTCTGGGAGACCCACACTGGTTCACTCCCTCCTTATCTCCCGGGAGGAGAGAGTGAGGTGTGCAGCAGATGGTGGTAGTTTACACACTATTTTCTAAAAGTTTCTAAAAAGTTTCTATTTCTAAAAATCATTCCTTTATGGACCCAAACAAGCTACGGTGGAGGGCAGCACAGTCCTACTGCGTTTACTGGAACCTCGAGGGCTTCTGGGTCAACAGTGTGGATTGATCCCCTATGTTTATCTCATACTCTCCCTTATGGAAAAAAAAAAAAGAAAGAAAACATTGAAATGACAGTAAAGGAATATGAAGGGCACAAATCCACAAAGACAACAAGACTGAGAGAGGAAATATTGAAAGATAAGCACTTAAAGATGTTTCGAATAAAGAAAATCGATGGAGGAGTTTGTACTGGCTTAGCACAGCCAAGGAGGGTGCAAGTCAGTGCTATCATGGGGGAGGGGTGGGGAACGACTGGTGGAAATGGTGACTCCTCCATGTATGTCCACCAAAAACCAAGGACTTGGAGCCTCTGTGGCCTGAGCTGAAGTGAGGGTCTGTTTGACCATCGAATGTGGAGCCAAAGACTTAAGTGTTCTGGCAGACAGCACTTAATCAGTTGTCCAAGTTAAATGACCAGATGTCAGTTCTGTGGAAAAATGGAACAGAAGCTACTATGAATTCATGCTGAACCTGCACTGTATGAGGCTGTGTGATGGAGAAAGACAGTGGAATTCTCCATCTCACCCTACCTACCACCACCACCGTCATGCTAGAAGCCAAATGCTAGAAGCAGGACTTTGCCTTAATTTTCTGTCACCACTCTTAAACAATCACAAACTTAGTGGCTTAAAATAACATATATTTATTATCTTACATTTCTGGAGATCAGAAAATCAAAAGAGGTCTTAGGGTGCTAGGCTCCAGGTGCAGACACAGTCTGACTCCTTCTAGCTACCTACCTTTGCTAGCTTCAAAAAGCCCTGTATGTTCCTTGGCATGTGGCCCCTTCCTCTATCATTAATATTTGTTCCTAGGGCAGGTGTGACTGTCTCACCTGAGTTGAGTAGAGCATCTTCCAATCTTACCCTGACCCTGACTTGCCTACTTCTTTTTAAGGACCTTTAGGATTCATTGGGTCTACCCAGACCCTATCTGGGATAATCTCATCTCAAAATCCTAATTTAATGACATCTGCAAAGTCTTTTTTGCAGGTAGTATTTCACAGGTTCTGGATATTGTGTCAGGCACATCTCTGGGAGACACTGTTCCTTCCAGTGTCCCTCAAGCAGGAGATTGGAGAAACTTGGCAGGCCCCCCCAAAAGCTTCCAGATAATGTCACTGGTGGTAGTTACCTGATAAAATGTCACGTCTTAATCCGATCATAGAACAAGGTATCCCAGTTAGCTAGTGGCTGTTGAGTTTTATCTCCCAAGCACTGTCAATTTTGGGAAGGTAAAAATGTGCCTCTGTGATAAAAGGGCATAATTCATGAACAAAGAAGATAATATAAAGACCTGGAATCTAGGAAACAAGAACTACTAATCAAGAAAGCAGCTGGTGCAGTGGGTAGAACAAGGCGAGGTCATAGGAAGGGGAGAGAAGAAATGAAGTCAATAGGTTATCTCAAGTGCCTGAGAGATAATACTGACAAAAACTTGGCAAGCCTTATAAATCTTATGGGGAAAAAAATCAGGAAACTAACTAATCAAAACAAAGTACACAAATGAGAACATCGTCATATTACACTACTTTGCTCAGCAATAAAAGTGACACCTTTATATTCATGATAATGTAAATATTTATCAACCTGAATTTTGCTATAATTATATTGAGGGATGGGGAGAGGATGTGAGAAAGGAGGTAGTATAAAAGGGGTAAATGTACCTACCACATCAACATCCAAGGGGGAATATCCAAAACTGATGAATTAAGAAATAGCAGCATAAGCACACATTCAGAAATATAATGGTAAATACCAAAAGGGGAATACTCAAAGAGCTATCCAGTGGAGAGAGGGATTTGGAGGGGCAGAAGAATCCTAATTTTCTTGATAAGTTTTTAATACTAATATTTTAATTATTATGTTATAAATGTATTATTTGATTGAAAATAATTACAAGAAGGAACTCAGAATCCATCATTTACCTCTGAGATATAACACTTCCTTGGATGCCCCTAAAAGAAGACTGGAAGAATCGTGTTCATTTTCTGGGTGGTTACAGGGCATTGGATTTCTCTGTGCTCCACCTCCATACCTAGTAATTCCAAGATCTTACAAAAAAATCATGGTGAAAACAGTTGAGGACAGAAGTATTTGCTTATGATGGAATGACCATGTATATAATATAACCATGCTCTAATCTTTATCCATGATGCAGTTGCAATGTGAATTATTTGTCAAAGGCTAACTGAAACAATTTGTTTTTTAATATTTATGTGAAAACTTGTTTCAATCCCTTTATAAATTTTGAATTTCTTATTAAGAACATCTCTTTACAATTTGGTCTGACTTAGGATGATTTAATTCTGGCAAAACAGCTTCACCTGCTCTAGGAATGGTATAATGTAAACATGATGTAATCACTACCCTCGTTACCGTTGCAGAAGATAACTAGGATTTCCTTTTGGTTCCTCCTCTCTGCCTGCTCTAGGATGTAGAAGAACTCAGTCACATTTCCTCCGTGGAGGATAAATATTACTGTGTCAGCAACATAAGCTCAGCATCCACCTTGCTGTCTGAGAAGACCACCTCCTTCCGTCCCATCTACAAGGGTGCCTCCTCTGCTTTTTGTATTCAGCTGTTTTGCATTGATGAGAAATATGAAGCAAGGCAAGTACTGATCTCCAGGTTATCTGTTACATAAGGCATTCTGAAAGCTTACTGGTCCAACATTTTAAATCTTACAAACTTAGTGGTTTCTATACCTAGCCACATATCCTTATCATCGGGGGAGTGTTTTTTAAACACAAATTCTTGGTCCCCCTTCCCAGAAATTCTAGTCCATAAAATTTGAGTAAGGCCCACAAACCAAGCTGTCCAGAGTCTGGATCCCCTACGGAACATTTGGTTTATCTACATAACCACAGGCTGCTCCTCATTCTCTACAGTTTGTTTTTGTTTTTGTTTTCTTTGTTTTTGAGACTTTGAGTTTCATTTGTTGCTTGTCAGGAATCTTGACCTTGAAAACAATGCAATAATTGCCTGCCATGACTAAGGATAATCCAGGGCTAGGTCTGACTTTCAATATGGTGTAATCCAAGTCTTAGCCCAATCAAGGACCAGCTTTTTCTCTCTAACTCTCAGGCCTGGTTCCCTGTGTTTGACCATCCCGGAACAATGAAAGCTGACAGTCATTGAAGAGGATAGTCTGATTTGGACCTGTTTTCCAATCAAAGCCCTGTTAGGCCTGTTAGGAATGTTTGTTCATTCCTATACAAGTTGTGGGACCAAGTCTTGCCAAGGAGATGGTTTAATCGCTTGCCTAATACTTTTCTTCCAAATTTGAGGCCAAAGTCTCCCCTAAATATAATCTGAGATCTGGTTAGTAGAACACTGAACAACAATCCAGGGCAGATGCTAGGAGGGAGAGGAATGGTGCTGGACGGCCAAGACCCACCAGACCACTTAATCATTCCATTTCTTGTCCCCCGGGCAATCCACACATGTATAGAACTTGCCACCCTCCATGGTGTAGATGTCTCCCCTGCACTCCATGGCTTGATTTCATATCTCCCTTAGGATACTCATCTGTTCACCATTTTGTTCACAGAACAATCTGGAAGAAGAAAAGATTGGCTCATTCTCGTAGACTAGAAGGTTCTGTAGTAGTATTTTTATTGACTAAGCGTACATAACTGGATATTTTCTTTTTAGACAGTGGGTTTAAATTTTCCCAGCCTTTCAACCTCTACAAGAACCATGTTTTACCTTTTCTCTTTAAGTTTTCCATTTCTTTTGAAATCTTGGAGGTTGAAAAGACAAATATTTATATTCTGTTTATACTGTAGACTTCTAAAAAGCCTGTAAACCCTTCTAGACTTGCTATTTATATATATATATATATATATATATATATATATTCCCCTGTGCATTCAATTATGATTGACCTTACAATGTAATTTTTTTATTTTCACATGGAACTTTGATGACCCAGTATGGTTTGCCTGTGAGTATACATCAGCAGCTGATCAGAAAGTATTTTGCATATAAAGAAAAAGAGATCAGTAACCTATAATATGGCCACATCTCCCCAGAATTCTTCCAGAAAGGAAGGGAGAGATCATGTTCACAGAATGACTATCTCGCTTTTCAAATTTAGCTAATTATGATTTAAATATGGATATAATAATAGCTATAATAGTACTTCCAGTTCTAGAGACAATACTTTATTACTGACATATGAAGCTTATGACTTCTGTACCTGATCAGTTAGACACAAATTCTGACCAGGGGTTGACTAATCATTGCCCCATGGGGAGAGAGTCATAAATTTCTTTAAATATATACTGATGCTGCATTTGCTGAAGCTTAGTAAAAATGCTTACTGTCTTATTTACAGGTCACTGGACTTCATGAATTTTATTTTTGAGCTTTTTCCTGTAAGTATAGTCAGGATTTCAAGTAATATAATTGGTTTTGTTAATTATAAAAGTTACAGGAAAGAAAAATGCCATAGTCATTGTCTAGAGATTTAGTGTTACAAATGTTGTACTTTGAACTGCTTCTACGTTCTGAAAATAAGGTCAAATGGTGTTTTCAAACTCTTAAAAATAAAAAATATTATCATTTTCAGTCTGTTATTTTAATATTTTTCTTTCAGTGAATAATTTATTTCAGAGGTAGCTTTATTGACTTTAATTAGTCGTATACTGGTACTACATAAAAATATCAGGAAGTACACTAGAGTGAATGGTTGTATTGCTTTATAGTGTACATTTACTCAAAGATTTTTGCATCCATCATATTGCTTCACTGAAGGGAGGAAAATGGAAACTTGTTGTTGATTTCCTGGTTGGCACTGACAGACCCATGCCTGATGCATTTGGGAGGGCCTCTGCCCTGCACTACACGGTTGGTGAATGGGCCCCAGTCAGATATCCAAGTCCAAACAAGATACTCCATCCATTTCAGCGTGCCCCAGGCCTCTTGCCCCATTTTTGTTTCACTGTTATCAAGGGATGCAGAGTCTAACAAACCTTGTATCACTTTATTGGAGGTAAGAAAATGAGGAAGGAAGACATTTGATGTACATGATGGATTTCCTATAAAGACTTTTTCCATGCCTATCCTATCAGTTAAGTCAAGTTAATGATTGTACTTCTTCCATGACTTATACAAGCAAAATACTGATTTTATTTTTATTTTTCCTTGAGAACCAGTCTGAAACCTATGTGATCATAGGTTTGCATATGCTTATTTCAGTAATATAATGAAGACTTGGCAATAACATACTTCTTCATAATTAAAATAAAATTCATTTTAAAGTATTTCAAGGCTCACAGAGCAACAGAGATTACCCTGAGGGTGGGATTTACAATATCATTTTCCCTCAAAGATATTCCAAAGTAATTCCATTAAATTTCATTCATTTTATTTTGAAGTCATATAAAGTCAGATCTTCAATACTGCAAATGCAATGCTGACTTTAAAGAAGGAAAAATATGTTGTTTACTTTTTAATTTTATTTTTATTTCAGGATATGGGGAGACAGGAACAAAAATACCTTCATTACTTAGTGCTTAATCCTTCGAACACAAATTGTAGTACTCATTATCGCCTCCTTCTCCCAGAGGGAGGCTGTTGAGACCCGACACCCAATCTATATTGTCATCTAAAGTTGTATTTCTACAACTTGGCTCTAAAGTGCCCCAAAAGGAGCTGTGTTATTTTGCTAGAAAGAAAAAAGATAAGGTCAAACAATGATTTGCTCCTTTGGGTTGTGCAAATGTCCCCAGGGTTTTGGATTAGCACAAGTAATGCCTTCACAGGGTTCAAGGGGAGGCGAGATCCCACAGGGACAAATTAGCTGTGGGAAGAGCAGGCCGTTTCTACAGGAACTGGCAGAGGGTCACGTGGGTTGTGCGGAAAGCGGCCAGGCCAGGGCAGCGCGGCCAGATAGGCAGCGATTGGAGTCAGACAAGTAATGCTTAATGTTCCAGCAGTCACATTTTAAAAGAGCATAAAGGGACAAATGAAGTTAGCTTTAATAATATTTATTTTTTAACTCTATGTGTCCAAAATGTAATCATTTCAACATGTGAAAAGTTATTAGTAAGACATTCTTTTTTTGACCTTTAAAAACCCAATGTGTATTTTATATATATAATACAACTCAATGCAAGCATTGCATTTTTATTAGATAAATTTTAAATACTTACTCTGCATTTAGATTTCCTAAAATTTACAGTTGATCAAATACATTCACATATTCTAGTTGTCAGAATTAACTTTTAACTTTTCCAATAGCCGAATTAAGTATCACTTTTTAATTTTAAATTTAATTGCAATGAAATAAAATAAAAAATTCAGTTTCTCAGTCACATTAGTCACATTCCAAATGCTCAATGGCCAGATGTGGCTACTGCCACCATGTTGGATATAGAAGATACAAAAGGTAAGTGGTAGCCATTGGAGCACATGGATCCTCTCATATCTGCTAATCAAACCCATTGTGCAAGTGAGACACACCCTTGGATCTGTTCACCCAAATGGAATCAGGTTATGACAAAATACAGAGACCCAGAGCACCACTCTCTCATCTCCCAGAGGAGGGGACATCAGTTGGTACGACATCATTCAGCAAGCCCAGTACATTTGCTATGAAACCCTGCTAATTCATTTACTTCTGGCTGCAGATAAATTTTGGGAGAGCAAATGTCCTTCATTAAAAATTACTTCCTCAAAAGTTCTCTACCAAAGGAGTCCCATTGTTCACAATATTTAGTTATTTAGGTTTCTGTCAGTCTTGTAATATTTTCTCACATATTCTTACATTTGCTCATTCTCCTGGATTTTCTATGATTACTTTCCAAGTTATAGGAAAGTTTGAGTATCTTCTTTATGTTTTTCTCCTATTTTCTTGTGTGTATTACAGCAAGAGTTTGTTTATTGATAAATGATTTCTGATTCTCTTTCCACATGTCCTTGTCTCCAACCACATCAGGAGAAGAATTTCTGCATCATTTCTCTGCCTCACCTCACTCCTGAGTTTGCCCTTATCCAGAACTTTGTGAAGATAGTCCCATTTACCAACTGCACCCTTGAGCAAGATCTCTATGTCTTCCATCGGGCTGGTTTGTTCAAGTAAGCAGACACACATGTGGCCAAAAGACAACACATGAAGTTTAAAGAAAGAGTGAAAGAGCAAGAGAGCGAGAGCAGGGTCAGGGAAGGGGAACAGACAGGGAGCTCCCTATAATTTAATCATTTAAAAAAATTTATTGGTGGAGAACTTGATTAAGTGATTTTAAATAATACATTTAGAGGCAGAGTCTTATTAAGAAGTACCTTATTAGTTATTAAAATGTATTGTAACTCCACAATCAAATAATACCATGCTGACAGATTCTGTAGATAGAATATTGTAACCCATGAGTGAGTCTCACCACAGACCCCGTATAGTGATTATTGTGTGTGTCTGTGTATCTGTGTTTGTGTAAAGTGAAGAGTGGAGAATGAAAGGATTACTTCTTTAAATGTTGGAATGTAGTAAAATAGATTCCCAGGTGACTGAAGACTTAAATGTAAAGACTGAAGACAAATCTACAGTGCTAGGCTCTGTGTCAGGTTCTGGGAATACAATGGTGAACAACATAAAGACATGGTCCTTGACCTTTCGAAGCTTATAAATGCTCACATAAAGATAAATCTGTGTCTGTGAAGGGAGTACCAATGTGGGTATGTACTACTGTTCACATGTATCATTGGGAGATTTGACCCAGTTAGAGGAAACTTACCTGAGGAAGATTGTTGAGTGCTAGATGATGAATGTGTATGAAGATTGACCTTTATCATGTCTCATGATGGGGAAGGTATTTTTAAAACATGGACAAAAAATTTTTTTACTGCATAAAAGTTTTTCGAAACACATTAATTAAAATGCAACTGACAAATGGGAGGATTTTTTTTAACAACTATGTCAGACAAGATTTTGGTATGTTTTAATACGTAAAGATCTTTAATACATCAGTAAGACTATTTAAAATCAAAATAGAAAAACTAAACAAGAAAATGGCCAGACTATTTGCATGGGAAGAGAAACTAATATATATATATGTGTGTGTGTGTGTGTGTGTGTGTGTGTGTATGTGTATATATATATATATATATATACACATATGTATTTAAAATTTATCAGTAATCAAGGAAAACAGGTCAAATCAAATATGAAGCATTATTTCAGATCGTTGGAAAGAGTTAAAATATACAGAAACACTCAATTCTGATAGAACAAAATGTAGAGCTGGTCAAAATGTAGGGATATGAAATTTCAAAGGAATGTTTTGATTAGAACTCTAAAGGATTTTATACTCTCTAACCCCTGAATTTCACTCCTGGAAATACATCCTAAGAAACTTGTTGTAGAAACACAAACAAAAATTTGCATATCAGGATTAAAGAATATTGGAAGCATTCTGATGCACTGGAGTAAGAGAATGTTCAAATACTTTGTGGTACCTATATAAAGGATTCTGTGACTGTCTTTACGTTCATTTTAGGAATATTTAATGATTGGAAGATTCTCAGAGCATAACATTAGGCAAAAAATCCCATTTCAATCTATGAGAGCATTTAAATATGACCTATATTTCTAAAGAAATAAAGATGAATAAAATAAAATAGAAGGAGATATGCAGGTGTAGCGGACTCTGTGGCTTGCTGCCCAGACCTCTTTCATTCAGGACTGTGTGTGGGAGCAGCAACAACTCAAAGCTAGGTCACCTACAAAAGAGATTGCCCTGGATTGAAGGGAAGAGCTTGCTCAAGGGCCTCCCTTCCCAAGGACAGTGCATTCAATGACTAGTCTTCTGGGTTGGGGTGGGTAGAAGCAATATAAAGGATCAGCATCTTCCTCCCTCAGGGAGGGGCAACTCTGAAGGGTCTTGGCAGGCCAGAACTCCCTGGACACTTGTTGTGACCCCATTTTTTGAGCCCAACTTCTCCTGCTCTGCTTGCTTCTGTCTTTCCCAGCAGGTGTGCAAGTCCCAGGAGCTCACCCCAGTAACCCCACAACATGCAGATCTCTGCACGAGGCTGCCTCCTAACAGTAAATTGTAACACTGGCAGTGGTTAACAGCTGCCTCTGCTTGGTAATAGGAACATCATGGAAGACTTTTATTTCCTTGCTTACATTGCCTAGATTTTAGAATTTTTCTATACCAAGCTTGAATGTTGGCTAGAGTTATTTTCTTGGCAAGTGGTAGAAACCTGTCAAATTGACTTAACTGGAGGAATTATGAATAGAACTAAGTGACGAATCCAAGAACAATGCTGGTTTCATACATCATTTCATCAGAGAGCTGTTCTGGTTGATCTGTCTCTTCCATGTCAAACTCCATCAGAGCGGTGCTTCCTCAGTGACTGCAGGATGGATCCAGCAGCTTTAGAACTATGTCACTCCACGTCCAAAAGGAAAAGAGCTTTGGGTAGGCTTTTTTTCAGAAGCCCCAAATCAAAAAGGTTGGTTCGCATATCTTTGGCTCATATTGGGTTGTTTGCTGACCTTAAACTTAACACTGTGCCAAAGGATGCTGATTGACATCTGTTAGGTGTGTTCCCCAAACTTGAGGAATGGGTGGGAAAAGAGTGCATTGCAAAATACAAATTTGAGGGCATTGCTCGGGAAAGGAACAATTGCCCTGCTCCCCTTTGCTCTGATTCAGGACAAAGCCACCTTGATTAATGTGGGCAGTGTGTCTCTTATAAAAATAATAGTGATACTTTGCTTTTTTTTTTTAAAGAAAGGTACAAGCAAGAATGAAGGTAAGTAGGCAGGCAGGAAGAGATAGGAAGAAGCACTTTAAAAATATTATTTAGTTGTCCATCTCAGTTGTTACCCAAACCCCCCAGGTCTTTGGGATGTATGTGGACTAAGTCCAGTGGCCTTATCCAGTAAGCCATTAGGGCATGCCTGCTTCACATTTTTTATAATTTAACTTTTCAAGCAGTCTTATACACACAGTCTTATTCTAACAAAATATGTAGCTCATCAAGCTCTGTTTTTTAAATAGGTGCATTTCATTGTGTGTAAACTAGAGCTCAATAAAGTTACTTTAAAAGAATAGAGAGATTGGTGAAGTAGTGTCAGAGAATTTTCTCTTATATTAGCCCTTTAGTTGAAATTTTGAGAAGCATTCTAATCACTTTATAGTCTAGGATTCCTTTATTAAATTTTGGCATATTCGTTCAGAATATTAATATGCAAATTTTGAAAAAATGAAAGTTGATCCTATATGTAATCATACATAGGATGGTGAGAAAAGCAAGAAACCAATGACAATAGTATTCATAAAAAATAGTTTACATTTATGGGTTGTAATCCATAGTGATTAAGAAATCACTCTCCATGCATCAGTACTCAAAGTGAACTTATCAGCTAGGTACCATATTGTCCCCATTTACAATTAAGGAAACTGAGAGGTTCAGTAGCTAATCCAAAATTCACACAGCAGAAAAGCTGGAATTGGAACTAAGGCAGTTAGTCAGATTCCAGAGTCAACTCATAACCACCTCACTTATTACTTCTCTATGTGTTTTCATTTTTCAGTTTCATCCCATGTAATTTTTTAAAGTATAGCTATCTATCTGTTAGCACTGTTATTATATCAGACTCTAAAAAAAGCAACTAGAGCAAGATAGAAGCTCCACCTCTGTCACACAGTATTGTGGTAAGGGAGTTAGGGAGACACATGTAGGTATAGCCCTCTCTATTCCTCCTCTTTTTATACCATAGTTTTAAAATATATTGTGTTCTTCCATTTTTTGCTTCACTTCTCTTGACATTTGGGATGGATTGTTCTTGCTCCTAAGTTTGGTTACTTTAAATTTCATGACCTCGTGTTCTGGTCTCCCACCCAATCTCATTCTTCTTCCCTTGGGAAATTATATTTGTGTCTGTCATCTGCCCTCTGGCCATGCCAGTGCGCACTGGGACAAATCATTCATTCAGCTGTTAGCAATGTTTACCTCTTCTGTCAACAAACCCACTCATGGCTCCCTCTGATTTCATCTGTAACTGCTGGTCTTTGAGAAGAGAACATTTTAATAGGAATATTTGTGTTAATATTACTTTGAATATGAGTGTATATAAAATAAATGCTTTTTTTTAAACACTTTTTACTTCATACAGTAATCTCATTGGAAGTTTCTAAACTTAATATGATGTTAGAAAGTTGTATAAAATGGTTCTTTTTCCTTTTTATCCTATTTGCCTAATCTTAGCCTTGCCACTGGAGAGTTATTCCTTCCTTCCTCTTTTTATTCATGTATGGAGGACATATTTGGATGACCTGGGCCCCTCATTTCACCTTCCTACCCTTCCAAACTATGTTTTTTTCTGAAATCTGCCACTTTTTTAATTTGAGGGAATGTGTCAAACATATTCATCCAACTAACATTGTGTTATAAATTATTTCTAATAATAAATATTTACGGCTAATTTAAATCATACTACCAGTTGTCAACTTTGCTCAGTAAATAAAAATGCTCTCAGGTAGTTTACCTTTAAATGAATCCTTTGCTCAATGTTTTTGCATTATTTACTTTTCTGTGTGTGACTCACTCATGCCTGGTTGTCATTTTTTTCTCTAGCACATCACCATTTCTTCCTATTTCAAACCCACGTCATCACTGAGTAATTTAGTGATATCAGACCTTCTAGTGCTTTTAATCAGCTTCCTTGAATAGAACTCAATGTGTTTTTTGTTTTTAGTCTAAACTGAAATACTAGTGACTGGCTAATTGTTTGTGTTTCTATTACATAGATGACTCCTTTGAAATTAAGAAAAGTTTAGATGACTTTTTCTCCTTTACACCATCTTGTTTTAATTTACCAGCATAAAAAATTTCCCTATTTTCTGCAAAGCTGAGTGACTTATGTACACATACACACACACACACACACACACACACACACACACACAGACACATTTAGGTGTCTAAGAATTCAATTTGAGGTTAACTGTTTACCATTAAATATTTTTTCTTTTTACATTTTTTAGCTGAGATTTTCTATTTTGTTATGTGTACAATCTGTTAAATATGGTCAATTTTGAACAGAGTCCACCAAAAATGGGAAAATATAAAAATTCTTGTGAAACAGGTGACCAAGACTACAAAACATTCCAGATCCAAGAAAGGAGCAGAGGGCATCATTACTTCACGAAGTGACATTTCCTGAGGGATCATGGGTTTGGGCACTCAAGTACTGCAGACAGAGAACGTGGCCTTAGGAGGTGGAGGACCCTGGGAAGGATTAGGGATACAGGAGGACCACACAAGACCCCATCTGGAGAGCTTGCCTTTTTTCTGTGGATGGAGTAGAACATGGGGATAGAAAAAATAACTGCAGCTAATCTTCCTCTCTGATTCAAGGATATCTTAGCACATGCTTGAACCAGTAAACCATCCTCACTTCCAGGAAAGTCAGGCAAAGTGTCAGCAGAGCAGGTTGAGGGAGGTGGCAGTCTCCCCTTCCTGGCCATACAACAAGGGATGAAGGGAGGGACCTAGCACAATTGTTATAATGAAAGAACAAAGACTGGAAACTTCTTATTTGACATTTGTAGAAAGATAAGAACAGGAGAGGTTTAATATTTGTGACAGGCTGAACGACTTTATTTTTTTAAAGGAAAGGTGCAGGCAGACAGGCAGGAAGAGAGAGAAGAAATAAGCACTTTCTTTTATTTAGTTGTTCATCTTGGTTGCCTTTCCCAGCCATGGCTTGAGAACCTGGGTCCTTGGGATATATGTGTGACACCACCTGGAGGTGTCAGACTTACATACTAGGCCGCCGGAGCCAGCCAGAAGGACTCAATAAAGCTGCTTTAGTAATTGATATGTAAGGGACACATTTTAATTTATAACCTATTACGCATATTCATCTTTTCTTTGTTTAGATGCTCCACTTAGTTGCTATATGGAAGCAATTAAGACGTGTACCTGTTCCCACATTTCTATTTCCCTTTTGCCGATCACAAGTCTCCATCATCTCATTCCAGTTAGAAGCAAAACAAACAGGATCCTGTTCCTAGTTCCCAGTGTGTGAGTCATCATCGATACACAAGCCACTTGCCTCAGAGCCTATAGTTGAAAGGTCACCTGTGGGACAAATTACATTCTGATTTTGGAACTGAGCAAAAATCAATTGAAAATGGTTCTCAGGGGCAAATGACTAGCAATATAGTGCATCCTTGTCTAACAGAAATACAGAGTGAGCCACATCTGTAATTTAAATTTTTCTAATAGACACATTTAAAAAATAAAAAAGAAGTAGCTTATTAGTCTACCCCTGATAGCCAAAAATTATTGTTTCAACAACACCGTTACTTATAATCAATATTAAAAGATATTCATGATATATTTTACATTCCTTTTATACCAAGTCTCCAGAATTCAGTGGGTATTGGCATAAGCCCATGCCTCAGTTTGGAACAGCCACATACCATGTGCTTCATAAGTGGATGTGGCTGTCTCCCTCCCCCATCCTGACACCAGAACTCTAGTGGATGGGCACCGACATCACTGTTTCCCACTCATCCCCCTGGCGGTCTGGGAACAAATGAAAACTGTGGAGTGTTGTTCTTTGGCAAATATAGATAGCTGAGATGAGAGCGTCACATATAACACAATATGGTTGTGTTCCCCTAATCGCCAGGAGATTTCTGTGGACACACTGGAGAAATAATATTTGTGCTTTTTGGGGGGTTTGGCAGTAGCAGTCTCATTTCCTGCACAAGGTTTTGTGTGATCCAATGTTACTAGTTCCCTTGGGTATTTTCCTAGTACCTTTTCAGTCTTGTTTTGACATTTAGATTGTAATCCATTTGAGTTTGAGGTGGCCATATCAGAAACATTTTCCTAACCACTTAAAACTTGCTCAGATATTAACATGACATTAAAATTTTATTTGCTGTTAATTGTAAATGTATGTGGTTCATTGCAAATATGCCACTTTGTCCATAGTATGGAAGCATTAAAATGAAATACTTTACCACTTAATGCATCAAAAGTTAAGCACAAATATTCACTGCAATTGAAGGTATGTTTAAATACTTCACTTGATTATTATCAGCGGAAATAGCACTTTCCCATTTAATGATAACACCCTAATGACAGGAAGTGTTCAATCTAAGACCAGCTACCTAACATGTAGGGCTCATAACATACAAATGTGGGGCTCTAGCCTGAAACAGCAGAGTCATCTACCCTTCCCATGGACCCACTATCCAACCCATCTGAACAGACTTGCAGCCTCTGCACATGATGCACTGAATTCCTGTATGGAATGTGAGCAGGAGTTCCACAGTGAGTGTCAGCCAAACACAGCCTGACCCAATGAGGACATCCCTGCTCTTGCTCTGATGGGAAGTATTACAACTCCATGGGCTGCATGTTTGACCCCGACCCTCCTCATGCCTGTGTCTAGGACCCCACTGATAGCAGAGTATGATGGCAGAGTATGATGGCAGAGTATGATGGCAGAGAATGTAGGCTATCACCCCACACTGATGCAACCTTCGCAGAGGGTGCAAGGGCTGGGTAGGTCACATGGGATACAAGGTACCATGGGTAAGGAACCAGTGGCAGAGAACCTAGCACAGAGCAGTGGTGGGAGGTGGGTGCCAGGTATGAAACACCTTAGCTGCAGGCCCCTGAACATTCTCCATTGTCTTACTCTACTTCAAGTAAAAACACAAAATCAAAGATTAAAAATACTGAGTTTTAAAAGATTCGTGAAGCCAGTCTGGGTCCAATGTAATTTCTTGACTTCATAACTTTTAAAAATACTTTAAAAAATGTGGGGGAGGAATTTGGATTTATATAGCAAGTAAGGATGAAATAGTGTGGTGCTGAACATTTAAAATGAAATGCATTAAAGTGTATCTTTGAGTTGTCTCTAGTTAATGGCATTGTCACTGATTTCGACCTTAGTTGCTGTATGTCTCTGTGTGGACACTACAAGTTTTCTAGAATGAAATGAAATACTTTTATGTTTAATCAAACCCCAATGTTACACAAATTACCAGATATTATTTTATACACATGTGATATGTTATAATTCTGTCTCCATGGAGAGGGAGGGTTATATATATATTTTAGTGCTTTAACCTAAGGGGAAAAATGCCTCTCTCCTCACCCAGGTCCATTATTATAAGATTAGCCACTTCATCGGATACTCCTGGTGTTAAAAATCTTGTTAGCAGTCTCATACTGAATGAAAGCATACTGGGGGATTTGAAGCAGTACAACGAGGCTCGCAGAGACCCTGTAAGTACCTACTCTAACCAGATCCTTATAACCTGGGACCCTTCTACATGCATGTTTCAACCCCAAAGTTTTCTTGAACCTGAGTTGGAGAATTGTGTGGTAGGGAGGGATGGAGTTGGGGTTGGAAGATGGGAACAAGAAGGGGACAGCAAGAAAATCTGGGTTTAAGAGTTTTGCAAAATGCTACAATTAAGCAATACTGGGCAAAGTTACAAGGAATCTTTCTATTATTTCTTACAAGCACTTTCTTAATACAGTTTCAGTTTTTTAAAAATGAAAGGAAAAACGTTTCCCTTGATGCAGCAGTAAAAACCATAAACTTTCCAAAATATCAATCCTTGGATACTTGCATCTTTAGTAATCTGTGTGGCAAAATATATGGGCATGCATCTCTTCAGCTGCAGAATGAAGTTTGTTGGCTATTTCAAGAAAAAAAAAATTCTGGAATTGTTTCAGGTGTATGTTGAACCAGCCGCCTTTTTCATGGAAACACCATTTTCACTTGGAGAGCAGCTGGCAGACAAAATATAGTTGTTCTGTCTGGGGGAGTTGGCAGACACTTTCTTAAAAATAAATGAGTTGAGTCAAGAAAACAGAAGACAGCATTTGTCCCTATAATAAAAATCAGTCTTTCAAAAAAATTTAGAATTTTGAGAAATTAGTGTCTGCCATCATGAGCTGTTGGCTTCCAAATACTTAGAAGACTTTTGCTGATAAAACTGGTTATCATATTATCAAATGTAAAGCTTTGATATCTTGTAATGAAACAGGTCAACATTTGGAAAATCCACATGAGCCCAATGAACCAGTATTTTCCAGATAAACAATGCATTTAGGCAAGTTTTATTCAGAGTGCAAAAAGACTGATGAATTTTAGTATAGTAGTATATGCAAGGTTCATTGATATGGTTTCCCACATTGTAACTCATCGTTAAAATAACACCACTTGTTGAGTTTTGGTGCAGCATCAAAGATTTTTATACTTATCTGAAAAGATTATTTAAACATTTTTTCTAGTACATATCTTTGTGAAATGGATTATTTTTTCATATACTTCAACCAAAAGAACAGACTGCAACAGATTGAATGAAAAAGCAGTTAAAATAATCCAACTGTCTTCCATTAAGTCAGATATTAAAAAGATTTGCAAAAGTATAAAACAGCTACAATTTAAATATTTTGTTAAGATTTAAAATTTGTTCTATTTAATAAGAAACAAGTTCAACATTTTCTATTTTAATATATAATACAGAAAATAATGATAGATATTACACAAATAAACTAAAGCTCTTTGAAGTCCTCAGGAAATAGGGGTCCTAAGATCACAAAATTTAAGAACCATTCATGTAGAGGTAAAGAAAGCAGATTCCAAGTCAAAGGTACTGTAGCTGGAATCACAGATCTGTCCCTCACTAGCTGGAGATATTGGTAAGGTACACATCCTCCCAAGCTATATTTTCTCATAAATGAAGTACAGATGCGAATACTAGTTATTTCATTGTGTTGAAGTGAGATAATATGAACACAAGGAGAGTATTTAGCTCATTTACTGGCCCAAAGGATAGCATTGATAGATATTGGTTCTCACTATCCTGTGTCTATGTGATCGTGATTAAAACCCATAATTGACTCCATGCTGAAACTTCAGTAGTGATATTTTAAGGGTCTTAAAATGCATGCTTATCTTTTTAGGATGGAACACCACTGCAAGTATTTGTCGCTGAAGTTGCAGAACAAATAGTTGGCATAGCAGTGATCAGAAATGAAATGGTAAATTTGTGAAATGAATGTTCATTTTCTTGATGGTCCCTTTTTAGATCATGAGTTAGTACACAGTACTCCCTTTGAAATTTCTGATTTGTACTTACTTAATATGAATGTCTCCCTTTCCTGAAGGATATAAATGATCATCTTGCATCCCACTTGGCACCCTTTCAAGATTACACTTCTTTCAGTTCAAAATATTTAAAATATTAAGAAAATGCATGAAATATTACAAAAAAATATGGAAACATTTGTGTTCTAAAAATTTAGATAACTGAGTGCACCCTGGTGACCTAGAGGCATAGTACACCCTGAGAGCACTCCTGCATACATCCCAAGGTCCCAGGTTCAAGACATGAAACTGAGGGAACAACCAATGTGAACAACTAAATAAACAATAAAGTGCTTCTTCTCTAAAAATAAAAACAAAAAATTAAAAAATTAAAAACTTTCCACTGCCATTAAAAAAATAACCCATTACACCTCCCCCAAAAGATTAGTACTGTTGATAGTGAGATATTCATTCCTTCTAATATTCTTCCTTGCATGTAATCACATGCATTGTGTTTATGTGTGTATGAGTGTGTGTGTGTTGTCTAGTGAATAATTATATTTTTTCCCAATACATAGTCAGTTAATTCCAAAGTTCTTGTTACCGAATAGGCTATGCTTTCCCTACTGGTTTAAAATGCCACCTTTACATTATTAAATTTTCCATGTCTGTTTTAAACCTTGTATTCTGGTCCATAGATTTATTTGTTGATGCGTATTTGCATTATCGTACACTTTGATATCAGGTAGGGGAATCTTTTCTCATTTATGTTCTTTGTCTAAATTTTTTTGGCTTTACCTGGTTATTTCCTCTTCCATATAAATGTTGTTAACACTTACTTTGAATTTATTTGTGCCTATGTGGATTTCATAGAACAATTTCAGCCAGAATTGACAAAATGTTGAGACTTCTCTTACAGGAACATGACTTCCTGTGCTTTTGTTTTTGTTGAATTCTTGAGTTCCTCAGAAAAGTTTTGTGATCTTTATTTTTGCCCCTGCAGTTTCACTCTCTACCTTCTCCACTCAGTTCTGTCTCAGAGGTCCTGACCTGATGAGCACTCCATGGGTGCCTTTGCCCTTTGACTATCAATTGAGTTTGACCAATGGAGACCCCTAATGAGAAGAGTGATGATGGGATGCCTAGAGCTGTTTTTCTCTCCACTAGATTCCCTATTTCAAGGTGGCTTCTGCTTATTGACACTCTCTTTATTAAATCCATTAACTAGTGTCTTCCATTCCACCCACGTAGGTGATAATAGCATGCAGTGGCTGCTGCACTGTGTGTTCTCCTATATTCTGCCCCATTCTTTTCTCTTCAATAAGCCCACCTCCAATTATGCTAATTTCAACATACCATCTCTTTCCTGCAGATTCTGATATAGTCTTGGATATTTATGATTTAATTCTGCATATTTTATATTTTTCTAGGTTTGTGTGTGAATATTCATTGTATTTTATGAATGTTTATTTTGGTATATGGGAAAAGTACTAATTTTTGTATTGTGGCTTTTACCCAACTGCCTTTTTAAAATCTCTCACAACGAACGAAAAGTTTCATTCTAAACCATTTAAAATTTTTCTTGAAGTGTTGTCACAGCAGGTTATAACAACTTTGAGATTAAAGGTAACTGACAAAATGTCCAACAAGATTTCATATAATACTTTTTACTTATTTATCCTGCCTATACAGATCCCAAATGAAGTTTTTGCCCAAAAAACATGAAATCAATCCACTTGTTTATTTTTAGCAGATTAAAAAGTAAGTTAACTGGACAATTTCTATTTGTTTATTTCGTACATAAAGGTTACATAATGTTATACTCTTCAGATTACAGTAGTGGTCATGAATTAGTGTTCTACAACATTACTCAATTTTTTAAATTATAAATTGCTGTAGCAGGAGTCACTATAATATAATAGTTACTGCAAAAATAAAAAAAAATAACTACTTCAAAGCAAGCAAACTCAGTACCTTTTCACCTTTTATTAACTCTGAGAACCAGAGAATCAATCGATTCTTGTTTCTGACATATTCCACCAAATTCTGTTGTTCAAAGCAGTTATAGATCCACAGATACTCAAAATCCAGAAATGGAGAAAGGAACTCCCCTTCTTGGTGGAGGTGTATATTCTATATAATCCTCCTTCTTAGAGTTTTTTCCTTTTGATTCAATTTTTTTTAATAATTCTTTTAGAAAGGGTAGTAGGTGGTAGAGTCTCTGAGTTCATAAATATATAAGAAGTTTTTATCTTGTTTTCACAACTTACACTGTGAGTATTCTTATTCAAATTATTTCTCATCAGAATGTTAATGCCTTTATTCTCAATGTCTTCCAGTATCCATTGTCACTGATAAAATATCATGTAATGTAAATAAATATATATTTGTTTTATTTTCCTCTTAAGAATTTGTTTTTTAGCTTTATCCCTGAAATTCTCAAATTATGTCAAGAAGTATCTTATGCGTCTTTTGAGCTAGGGAGCATCTTTTTTCTATGATTTCATTAATTATTTCTTCTCTTTCATTTTCTCCATTGTCATCATCTTTTGAATTGATTTTTCACTATCTCTTAACCTTCTTATGTTTTTAATCTCTTCTATTTCCTAGTCTTAATTCTAGAAGATTTCCATGATTTTGCCTTCTGGATCCCTCATTCAGTCTTCAGCCACATCTGTTCCATTATCTTCTATTGGGATTTTAATCCCATGGGTCATATATCTAACTTCCAAGTCTCCCCCGCTTCTCTCATTGTTCTTTTTTTGTATCAACTTGTGTGTTAGATTATCATAAAATTCTTCTTGGAATCTCTGAAAACACTAGAGTAGAATTTTTTAAAAAAGCCCTTGTACTCTGAATAACCCATTTCTTTTTGAGTAATTTCAGTGTTTCTTCATTCTTATCTTTTGCACTTGTCAGTTTTCCTCAAAAGTCAGTCCATTTCATGAATGAAGATTAAATTATCCATGACTGACTGGTATGAGTATTCCAGACAGCGGTGCATATTTGCCCCTCTTTTGTGCTTCTCCAGTCACCTGAAAGACTGCCACCCTCAATATTGTTGGGATGGGGTGTCAGTTTCTGACTTCCTCTGATAGTGCTTGAATGCAGTACTGGACACAGCACACAGGGCCCTCCAGTGGCCCAAGGTAGAAAGGTTTAACCTAATGAGAGAATTTCAGTGTATTTCCTTCCAACAGAAAATTGCCTTACACTTTTGTCCCCCATCACCACCTCCCATATTAAAAAATTATTGTTGCTATCTTAAGGATTTTGAAATTTGTTGCATATTGTCCATTGGCTGTCTTAAGCAACCATATTTTGCCATGTATAATAAATTCCTGTCTATAATGTGCACCCTTGTTTTTGGTCCAAGCTGTCAGGGAAATAAACCTTTTGTTTTAATTTTTTAATTCAGATTTTTATTTGTTTAAATTTAGGTTGCATTTGCTGGTTAGCCCATCCAGTATCACAGCAAGTTAGGTTTTCAAGTCTGCTGCAATTGCTTTTGCACTTTGTGTGACATGGACTTTGAAGTAATCCAAATTGAACAAAGCTGGTTTTTTAAGTAATCCTCCAGGCTTTTGTGATCAGATTTTGTTAAATCAGTTTCATGTCTTCTTCATTCATCCATCCTTTTTCCAGGGTATTATTTTGCGTACGGTTATCGTTATTGTTATTGATTTCTAGAGTTGCACTTTTAACTCACAAGCATAAATAAAAGAATTAAAAACATTTATATAGATACTCAGTTAGTACTACCCATGTATAATGTGCATCCTTATTTTTCCCTCACAAATTTGGGCAAAAAAGTATTCATTATACATGGCAAAATATGGTAATAACCTCTATGGCTCTTTGCTTTTTGTTTTTCAGCAATTTTTCAGCTCTACACTTAGGACTCTTTGTATTTTATAATGAGGGATGCTTCCTTGGTAATGAACAGGATTTACAAGTCAATTATAGGGTCAAAGCAGACACCAGAAATGCCCTCAGGAACTGCCATTAGACAGTTCCTCAAACCTCATTTCCTTTGTGCATTGGGGCCAATGTTGGAAAGACCAGGGACCTTGAGGGACTTGACCACAGACTTCATAGTTTTCCTGAAGATTCTAGTGCCAGTCTTGCCAATGGAAGAGTAAATCAAGTTCATTGCATTTTCCAATCTCTCTTCTTGTAAGTGTGCTCTTAGGATACTCTTACTAAGGAAAAGAAGAAAAAAAATGTAAGTAGATGGTATTGCCATCTGCATGTGGTTTGATTTCCCAACACATCAGATGCCTTTACAGCTCCTGTCATGAGAGTCATGCTGTCTGAATTGCACATCTCAACGGTGTGCCTGCTTGGAGGTGAAGTGGAACAAGGTAACCCAGGGCACAGTTAGCATGGATGGGTCCTGTTCAGTATGGGACCAGTGGGTGGTGATCAGAACCAGGCCATAGAAATAGAGCAGTGTACCTGCTACATCCTTTTAAATGGAAACACTCTCCTTTAATTACTTCCCACCAAGTACAAATGCTAACTCTCAAGGGTAGAAGTTTAGGAAGAACCTATAGATAAGGCCCAGCTTTTAATTGTAGGCCCACACAGACACAGTGCCATTTGTCAAAGTGTGTGACACGTGGGATGTTACAGTTCCACAACAACAGGTGAGCAGTGACTCAGAGCAAGTCGAGAACATTCCATATGCTCAGTCAGTGGTGCTGACCAGCCCCATCTCCCCTGTCCCACAGCAGTGGACAGCTGCCATCCTGTTGCCTGGCCAGAAGCAGAGACCCACAGCTGGAGTTTTCAGCATCTGTAACTCTTAGGAGCACGTACTATAGCTGGGTAGCCATCACAAATCAAGCCATCAGTGACTTTAAGAAAATGTTAGTTTTAGCTTTTAGAAAATTAACAATGTGGATTTACCTTGTGGCTGAGGTGGCTGAGACACTGGCATGCTGACCATGTAAAAACCCAAGGACTTGGTTTCAAGACCTGGGGCCAAAGTGAAAAACCAAAATAAACATCTAAGTGAGTAAAAATGCTTCTTCCTCCTCTTCCTTCCTTCTTTAAATGCTTCTTCCTCCTCTGCCTTTCTTCCTCTCTTAACAAAACAAACAAATAAAAAAACTATCCCTCTAATAGCTTAATCTATGTTCCTTACCCTCTTTTAAAAACAAAACAAAACTAGCAGTGAGAATAAGGTTAAATAATAGGAGAGAAAAGTATGTTTCTTACTATTGTTTACTGGTCATTTTTAATCACAAAATGCAAGTCCTTTATTTAAAATATTCTTAGATGTCCTTTCCTGCCTCTTTTTCAGGATATAGAATATATACGATCCCATTACAATATTGAAGATTTCATCTACTTCAGTCACCACCAGCATGAAGAACATGGACACCTGTATCACTTTGCCCTGAACCCCATTTTTCGGCACTACACCAAGTTTTTTCTGAAGGAGATCCTCCGTTTAGGCTATAAGTCCTGTCTCTACTATCCTATTTACCCAAAGTCCAGGGAAGGCAAGGTAAAAGAATGCCACAACTTACTCTTCCAGCGGCAGCATTCATGGTGTTACTGGCATTGTGTGTATGTTTTATTCTTTCCTCGATAGATGCATTTTAATTATAATGTGGCTCTGAATTTTAAATGGCCATGTTGAGTTTGGTCCTTTCCTTATACTTGAGTGAAGCCCAGAAAATCTGACTGGATCTGATGACCTGAGACAATCACAACCAATATAGTTAGTAGAGCAATTTGTTTGCTTTTCTATGTTGACAAAATAGAGACTGAAAACTATGCAAAAGTGCTCTAAGAGATATGAAAGTCTATTTCTTATAGTGCATTAGTAAAGTGTCAAATTGATGCAAAGAATAGTTTAGTAACAAACCCACAGAATAAATCAGTTCTGTTTTATGTGTGGGTGTATTATCACAGCATTCTAAGGAAGTACTATAACTACAAAAGTGGAGATAGGTGATACTCATGTGACCTTTATGTAGTAGGGCCTATATAACTCTGCATAATGCTGGTCACACTTGTGTAGAGTGACACATTTTCAGTAAACTCATATCTCATTGTGTATGTATTATGCATGGGTACAACAGACAGCCGGCCCTTCATCTGGCTTTCATCTTGCTTTCTTTTAGCCTATGTGTGTTGTCTTATAGCACTTTTTTTTCAGTAGCTAAAATTTTTTTGCCATGAAGACAGCATAGTCATATATATGTTCACACACACATACATAGACTCATCAGTGTCCCAGTTATTCCCCTAATAGTGGTGCTCCTCGGCTTGATGTAGACCTGAGGATGATGAAATTTAACTACTAGATTAGGTAGACATTGTCCCATCAGATCCCATTCATGACCAAAAACTTCCTCATGCTCTGCCTAGAGTCTTTGACATTGCCATATTGCTTCCTACTTGCCACAAGTGAACTAAGTATATTTTTAAATGATTTTGTATATTAAGCTGAAAAACAATCACAAGTGTATTAGTGTATTCACATAACTGTTATTTTGTCAATGTATCTTATTTAACAAAGGCCTTTTGGAGCGGTGTGGAGGGTGTGGGAGGAAAAAGAAGAAAGAAAAAAGAAAAAACATAGAAAAGATATTTGGTGAGATATAGGTAGAATATGCTCTAGTGATTATTTTTTCTATGAAAATGCAGTACATTAGCAATGCGAATGCTCTTGATTTGAGCTTAATGAGATGGGAAGACAACAGTTTTTCTTGAAAACTCTCATCATGCACAATTCGTTTTTACTTTGCATTTGGCCAAGTGCCAATTTGGTGACCTTCGGGTTGTGATATTAAATTCTTACTTTTTATTCATGATGCTGCCTGCATGTGCCAGGTTGTTAGAAAGCAATTTTGCATCCACGATAAAAAAAAATAGTATGTTGGACATTTTGTTGAATGTTCATGTATTTGCCTCAACAGCATAGAATTAGTTGTGTTACATACTATTATACACATGTGATACAGAAACACACTTGGAAACAGACATCCTCTCTGTCAGCACTTCTGGTTAATTTGTAATAGACATTGAAACAAATATAAGAAGTAGCATGAAATAATTTAGGTCAGAATTGGCAAATTCTGCTATAAATTACTGATTAACTGTAGTGAAAACAAGCTTGTGGCTCACATTATGAAGATTGTTTTCTCCTGCCAGAGCAGGTACTCAGAGATCTTACAGGTGTGAAAATAAAGCTCTGCTAGGAGTTTCCGGGTTTTGTTCAGTGTACAAAGGCAGGGTGTGATGTTCTTTGGTGAAGGAATTTCTTCTAGAAGTCCTCAGAAATGCCTGGGGGCTGGTTTAGGAACATATTACTTATTAAACGATATCTACATTTGATTTGACTTTCTTTGCTTTCTATCGTTTAAGATAGGGTTTAACCAGCAACTGTATCGGTACAAATTTGAGTTTTACAGTTTAACTTTTGAGGTTTAAATAGCAAAATATCCTGTTGGTTTTACTAAAATCCCTAAGATTTCATAACTGTGAAAGAAATTAAGTTCATCATGTTCACTTTTCTCTGCCAAATTTAAAAAATGGCTATATGAATATTTAAAACATTCACCCGAATCATGACCTAGCACAGTAGTGCAAACACAAATCCACCTCAAGATTTTTATGTCAGAAAATAGACTCCACTGTTCTTCCACTTCCACTTTCCAGTTTCATTCTTGATCCACAAAAGTCCCGTTGAGGTAGCTGTGACTTCCACACACGGGAGAATTTTCGCATCTGCTTTCAGTTGCCCCTCAGATGACATTTTGATCTCTGCGTGGTCTTTGCTCAGCTTTTGGCAAACACGCAAAGGTCACCAGGACACAGATAACATAGCTTGCTGGGGTCAAATCAAGCTGATTCATGATCACTATGGAGAAGAATATCCTCCTGGGGAAAATAGTTGTACTGAAAAATCCCATAAACCAAACCACTTGTTTATCTGTCATTCCCACAGAGATAGTAACGTAATTACTCCGGTAATTATCATCATTAGTGTCAGGCATTATCTACAATTCATTCCTCTGCTCAAAGAGTATGTTTGTTTATTTGCTGATTTCTTCGCCCCTCTTTGATTTGGCCGGGTTGAGAGTCTTGTATTTGTAAAGCCGCACGCAGGCATCTGCGCTGAGCCGCGCTGACATTCTCGCCCTTAAAATAGAGATTTCTGTCTTCCAGTTCCAGAGCTCCTACGCCCACTCCCTGACATCCGCCCTTCATTACTTGGTTCCCGTGCGGCCGCGACGACAGATTGTCTATCCTCTGGAAAAGCTTGGCATCAACGCTCCATCAAAGGCGGTCTCCAAGGATCCGGTGGGTAGCAGGGCAGCAGCCGGCAGGCGGGCTCCGTGCCAGCTCGCCCGGGCGTGGCAGATGGGTGGCAGCTCTGTCTTGGCGGGAACAGGCTGCCCCTTAATTACAGGGTGCCTGGCACTGGTGTCCTTACAGGGGCACCCTGCAGAGGGTCCCCAGCAGCACCCCCAAGTGGTTACAGCAGGAAGCCTAAAATGGGAGCCTCCCCACAGTGAAGTACTGGTGTGGCTGCTGTGCCCTGGGGCACCGCAGCCTTCAGTGAGTCTCAGCATGTTTCAGAACTCTCTCCCTTTCTTCAAAAGCCCATTCCCCCTTTCCAGCGATGTTTTGCTTTCAATGCAAAAGCAGTATTCCGGATTCGGACAAAGGGAGGGAGAACATAGAACTGGCTGCATTTGGCAGGTGTGAGTCCTAAGCGGGTTTATTTAACAACTCTGTGGGAAGTCAGGGTGAATAACAGGAATGTTTTTGCTGCCCTGGAGTGGTGGGGCTTGGGGGCCTGGGGGGTGGGGTGATGGTAAAATGTAACAGCCCAGGAGGCTCTTAAGCTAGAGCTGGAAAAGGGATGGAAACAGAATTGAATTTCACTTTCACTGGAAATAAACATGTGTATGGGCACAGCCATTCTCAGTAACTTGACTGGAAATGTGATTTTGTCAGTTGACTAACTTGTAGACTAGTGGTGTACTTTCACATACTTTCACTTAAATAGGTTGGAAAAATATCCCCCTGTGGGGCCCACATTTGTCCTTTGTGAAAGAGAAAAGTAGAAAACACTCTCCAAACATTCAGCCTAGGAGTTGCTCCTCAGCTGCACATGGTGCTGAAATAAACAGCTCATGACAGCTCTGTGCTGCCAGGAGTGCGAAGGCCACCACCCCCAACCCTTCCACACCGGGCTCTGGGGGTTGCTAACAAGACCCTTCTTAGAGGCACTGCTTACTGGAAACTAGGTTACTTTAAATCTTACATGTCACTATGTTTGTAAGATAAAAAAGTAAATATAGGAACTCAGGAATAGCTTGCCCCCAGTTCCTGTGGGTGCATCCTCTCTTTGGAAAAACATTGATATGTATTTTCTTCAAAGTTTCAGATTTACGTTTGAGTAGAGACAAAACACATAGTAATTCTCCTCCTACCTCAACTCTTTATGATGGAAAATGTCAAGTGGAGAGAAGCCAATAAATTTAGGCTTCCCATTCTGTCCATTGGTGCCGAGGAGCCATGTCTTTTCATGTACGCTCCTCCAGAGACGGATGGTGTTGTCAAAAGAGAAAAATGAGATTGGCAAGGTCAAAATTCAAGTCTAATTATTGCAATGTTAGATTCAGTAGGCACAAAACTACTCTGTCCAACAGCTACCAAAGTTTCTTTAAGCTTCTTTCAGTCTCTGCACTTCACAAACTGGTGACACTTGGTGAGTGGACATCTGTCTCAGATCACACCTAGAGTGGTAGCGAAGCTCCCATGCCCAGCACACAGCTTCACTAATCTTCAATCCCTTGCCCAACTACTCCCATGTCATTTTGAAGCGAATATGTTACAGGTATGTTCTTAGGTTGCAGTGTCCACAGCATTACACCTTGAGCTCTACCCATTACGGTGGTAAGAGCATCCCTGCCCATCTGGATGACCTTTGGGTGGGCCACAGGGTGATCTGGTTGCACATAGAGATCCTAGTGATGGACTTATGAGAAACAAGGCCACAGTTTGGTGTAAGGACAGTGCCTTGGGATCAGAGAGGGTGGCTCCCTTTGAATCTGTCACTGAATTGCAGCATGCAGAGAAGAGTCATGTTGGTCCCAGGAGAAGGGGCTGTGGGCACAAAGCATATGGATGCAGCTCTGTGTCAGATCAGGACGAGAACCACCACTCCTGAGACAGCTGCAAATAAAGACCCCAAATATCTGGGTCACTGGCCGCCTGTGGCACCTCCAGGCTGTCCTGTGGAGTCTGAGTGGTGGCTGGAGGGGAGGGGAAGAATCCTGTCACATGAATTGCTAGAGCTCTCTTCTTCTGAGTACCCAGAACTGCCACCCCACCTCTGAACTGGGCTACTTTGAAGATGACTTGGAGATATAGGTGGGGAGAGAAAGCTAGAGAAAACATTCGTTTCATTTAAACCAATCCTATCATTACTTGTCCCGTTGTTAGTCTGAGTGGAAATCATTGCTTGCATTTAATAACCTTTTCTCTGGTCATCGCTCTGTGCTATGTCCCCTCCAGGGCCCTGGCTTATTTAGAGATGTAGCAGAGGATGGATTGTTGAAATCCCTGGCCCAAGAAGATAACCACTCAGAAGCTGTGTGGGGCTGATGTACCTGCCACAGTGTACTGTGTTGTTTATGTCTTGGTGAATTCTGATTTAGTTTAAGAAGCATTTTTACAGCTGCTCGTGCTCATTCCTGAGAAGATGGTAGTTAAGGCTTAGATTTAGTAAACCAAATTTAGTGAAGATTTTAAAAATCTTAAAAGTTTGATCAAAGGATTATCATGACCATCAACCCATGCACTGGGCCTAAATATTCAAGAATTAAAGTGCTGAATTTTATTGCTTAAAATTATTTTTCTCAAAAGATCATCAGAAATAATTTTATCTCTTTTTAATGTTTTAGGTGGATTTAATGTTTTAGACTAATTATCTAAGACAAGTTGAGCCAAAAAGAAATTGTTAGGAGGAATTTCTTTAGTGTCCTGTGTGTATTGATTCCTTAGAAGAGCAATAGCATCCATCTGCTGAACTGAGTGAGGTTGAGAGATTGACATTGCTAAATGAATTCTGTTTTTTCCTTTAAGTTTTACACCTCTCTCACCACCCCAGGCATGGAGATTTATAAAGGGCCCTACAGCCTCATCACCATGTCCGCACATATCTCTCACTGGGCACTTGCCTTTCATACCTTTTATCCTATTTAAACCATCTCAGAGTGATCGTCCATTCCCTGGCTTTCACCTAGGAAGCCAGTCTTCAAGGGAACAGATCCCTCCAGGCATGAGTAATGGGATAGAAAGCGTTTCATCTCAGTGGGTTGCCAATTTAAATCTGGCACAAGTCAGCAGTGATTGAAATTCATCACCGCGTGACTGGGAAATCTGCCCCCCTCCCCAGTACAGGGCCCTAGTAACTTCTGCCTGGTTTGGATGATAGGTGCCCGCACCATAATACCTTTCCTATTGTTTCGATTGATTGACAGCCCACCTCATATCAGGTCATAGAAAGGATCTGGAGATCACATATGTGATGTTCATCATACGTTGCAGAGCTGGGGTAGGCCCCAAAGATTCACCATAATATTGCCACAGTCAATTAGTACAGCTTCCGTGGACAAGAGATAGCACTTTATTCCTATTTATTACTCACATGGGCTGGACCCAGAAGACTCATTTTGTATCTTGAATAGGTCACCTTGGCCTGTGCATTATATTCTGAGAATTATTCTGATGGAGATTTTTTATTATGTGAATTAGCATGGCCCACTTGAGTCAGGGAAACAATTTGACTAAATGAATTGAATAGCCATATTCATTACAGTGTAGTAGTTGATTCTACGGTTCCTTGGGGGTGGGTCTATGTGTAAGTTCATTTGCTTTCCTTTCTGCACCCCACTGAGGGTTTCAGAGATGACTGGGACACAGCCCTTGTCTTCAAGGAGCTCACATTCTAGTGTCAGTATTAATGTGGGGCTGCTTGGGCTAGACAGGTATAGAAGAGGTTTGCACTGATTCCTGGGTGAGAGCTGGACTCAGGAAGAAGAGCCACACTGGAAATCCCTTGGGAGGGAATGTGTGTAGTCCAAAGCATTATTTCCTTTCCAAGACTGAGATCTTAAATGATTATTCATCATATTAAATGCCATAAAATTTGCTTTGTAATTAAATAGCTTCTACCCTTGTTTCAATATCAGTGGATGCTCCCCATCATCTACTTGTATAGGGTTCATAGAATTATGGTGTGAACTCATCTCTCTCTCTCTCTCTCTCTCTCTCTCTCTCTCTCTCTCTCTCTCTCTCTCTCTCTCTCTCTGCATTTTAGGAACCAAATCAATCCTTTACCTTTCCTGAGGAATATTACATTCAATTCAATCAATGCCTGTTTTAATTAATTAATTAATTAATTCACTCATTTAGTGGTTGCTTGTCAGTGATGGTCTGTTTAAATCTCAACTAAAGAATTCTTTGAGGCCTCCATTTTGCCTTTGTCTTTCCACACAGAAAAAGATTGGCTTATTTACCCCCCTCCCCCCAGAGCTGAGTGCTGACCCTCGTTTTTTCCTGGTATGTGATCTCTCAGGAAGATGTCACTCGCTGGCATTCAGTTACTCTTTGAATTGCCTCTTTTCATCTCGGCTGTTCTTCCCCAGTCCAGCTATAATTACCATCTGATGGACTGTTACTGGATACTGTTTCACTAGTACATCTGCTGCCCTAGGAAATTGCATTATTCTCCCAGCACCTGCTAGATTTTCCCCAGCTTAATTGTTTCCTAACCCCTTCCTTCAACTTAGAAACTTTCACTGTCTGTTAGACTCCCTTGATTGTTCTTGTGGTTGGGGTGTGTGTGTGTGTGTGTGTGTGTGTGTGTGTGTGTGTGTGTGTGTTTGTGTGTATTTTACAGTCAGTACTTAACCACCTCTTTGGTAGAGGCTTCTACAAATTCAAGCATATTGCAGCCTAATATATGCACTGATCATTATTAATGTGTGTCCATGGTGATATTTTCTTGAAATGAAATGAAATGAACCCACTTTAAATCACTACCATGAGTCAAGCTGCTTTTTCAAGCCACCTCTCAGCCATTTTCTTTACACTTATCCTAACACAGGAAATATATTTCCTCCTTTTCTCTGAAGAGTCTTAGAATAATTTACATAAATTATTTCATGAACACATATTTTCTCCAAAGAATACAAATTCGGTGATCATTTCTTTACAATTATCTGTTTAGTTTAGTATTATATGTCCTATATATGTGTACGTCAGAATGACTTATAAATCAGTGGTTTATTCTCATTGCTCTCATAATTCCTCCCTCGTAGGAAGGCTACAATATAAACAACAACTGCAACTAATATGTATTGAGCCCTTGCTAAAAATGGCTTCTTGTGATTTATCTCATTTAATCAACTCACATCAGCACTTGCAAATAGTTATTGCTACTGTTATCTTCAATGTACCTGAAGAAGAAAGTTTGCAGGGAGACAGGGTCAATGATTGTCTGAGGCTAATTCACTGACAGAGCTTCGAATCCAGGCAGCTAGATGCCAAAACCACTGCATGTTATACTCTTTCGTTTATGAAGTTACACTAATATGATGACTCATTGTAAAGAAGCCAAACCCCAGAAAAGAATATTGACACAGACTTTTGGGAGCCTCCACATTTTTGGCACTAGCTTCTCAATCAAAAGGTAACCCACTGACAACTGACTTTTTCCCACAGCAGTTTGAATTTTTCTCTTGGTTAAATCATCCACTCTTGGGTTGCTCTGATGCCAACCTGACCCTGACTGTGAAGGAGCAGACGTCTAGGTACAAAGTGGTTGCACTGGTGTCATTTTTGGACCCCAGCTGATCCCTGCTGCTCTGCATTTCTCTGTTGCATCAGCTTATTGTTACAAACTTTTCAGAATTATAGGAATTATGCAGGTTACATTGTACATGTCTCAAGATTCAAGTCTATGTTGTATTCTTACAAAGCCTCCAGTAAATGCCCAGGATCACAGATAGAAGATTGACTGGGGAGGTAAGGGGTAGACAGAGAAAGTGCTGGTGGCATGATTGAGGCTGTGGGCATTGTTTAGAAGTTGGGCTGTAATGGGTGTGACATACAAACTTCTTTAGGGTCGGGTAACAGAAGAAATTAGGAGAAGTGAAGTTACCTCTTGATAGCTCAGTTTTGTTAAAAATTAGTCCCATATCTTATCCTCATTTTCAAGAACAGAGATTGTAGGACTTTCTCTCTCCTTTCCTCGCCATCCCCCCTTTACAACTTTATTGAGATACATCATATGCCATATAATTCACTCATGTAAATTATATAATGAATTGGCTTTTAGTATATTCAGAGTTGGACAACTTTTACCAGGTCTAATTTTAGAACATGTTGTCACCCCCAAAAGAAACCCTATTTCTAGGCAACTACAAATTTACTTCCTGTTTTTATGTGTTTGCCTGTTCTAGACCTTTTGTGAAGAAGGAATTATAAATATTTGGTATTTTGTGACTGCTTTTCAAAGTTTAGCCACTTTGTAGTAGTCTTAGTACCTGATTTTCCTTTTATTGCTGGCTGATGGTCTTCTGTATGGATGTAGCAAACTTTATCCATTCATCAGCTACTGAATATTTGGGTCTTTGGCTACCGTGACTGAGGGCATTTAATCACACAGGCTTTTACGTGGATGAATGTTTGCATTTCTCTTGGGTCTTAATATCTGGGAGTAGAATTGTTGGGTCACATGGTAACTATGTTTATTTTTTTAAAAAGAAAAGTTGCAGGCAGGAATGAAGGCAAATAGGTAGGCAGGCAGGAAGAGAGAGGAGGCAGAGGCATCCTTGTTTTTTTTTTTAATATGTGTTTGATTGTTCATACTGGTTGCTTTCCCCAGGCCTGGGATTTGAACCCATGGGTATCTAGCTTCTTCCTTCAGAGGCGATTGACCTAACCACTGCGCCACCAGTGCACATAGTATGTTCAATATTTTGAGCAAGTGCCAAACAGTTTTCCAAAGTAGATGCACACTTTTACATCCTCTCCTCCTTGGACTGAATGGAGCATTCCTGCTAGCGGATGCTGACTTGCCAGCCACTTGTGGCCATGATGGCCGGTTGTACCAGCTGTGCTTTCAAGTTCAGGGGTGACTTCCCTCCATGCCAAGAGAGCCACAAACCCAAGTCTGAAAGCACACCAGTATCCAAAGCTGCAAGTTCTTCTGAAAGCAGAGATTTTTCTAAATTAAAATATTTTGCTTTTATCTCCCCCACTTTACTCTCTTGAACTCATCAGCCTCCCAGTAGTTTGCACAGACATTTAGGAGAGCTTGACAGAAAGAAAAACACTCATGCAAACCATGAGAGTGAAATGGGGACTTTCTGCTCCTTTTAGCCACCAGCATGTCCTTCCTTTCGGTTCATCTCTAGCAGTGTTATTGCTCTGAAAAAGAGCAGCCACAGGTCTCAACAGGGGGAAAAAAAACCTACGCTTTCCTTGATGCTGCTGGTGTTCTTGCTACAACCCACTTGGAGGAAAAAAAAAAACAAAAAAAAACAAACAATGAAAACCAGCATTCTGTTCCCTGCAGAGCCAGGTAATGAATGGCACTGAGGCCCAGAAGCGCCCGAGGACCCATCAGATGTCCGCTGCAGTGCACTGGAAGGCCGCTGCCAAGAGAGGCCCCAGTGGACCTGAGCACCCCGGGCAGGGACTGGCCTTCTCAGCAAAGTGGCTTCATCAGAATCTGCCTTCAGGGAGGAAAGGCATGGCAGTGCCATCAGGGGGTCTGGCTTTGTGTATTTTAAAATAGCTGGGGATGTAAAATGGCAAAGGGGACAATTAGAATTGCAGATACTGACTAGCAGAGCTCTTTCCCCCTCGATTAAAAACACGTCATGACCAAAGAGGCACATGCTTATAGTAGAAATTTCAGGAACAGACAAAAGAAAGAGCAAATCAATAAAATCTGAAATCCTCTATCTATAGATTATCTTTGTTAATATGTCGGTGGTTTTAGCCCTAGGTGATTTTCTGTGAAAAAAAAATGCAAGGAAATTCAATAGGGGTCCTGAGTGCTGCTTTCTGGTTGCAATTGTTTGCCGCCTGCCGTGGGTGAGGACTGTCTCCAGCCCAGGCTCTATGTTCTGGGTCCTGTGCTTGTCACAGCCCATTCGCACAGAAGGCTGTGTGGCATCTTCTCTATTCTGCATGGAGAGCACTCTAGGAGAGGTTGGGTTATGGCACCAAACATGAAGCCAGAAGGACTTGTGGATAATCATGAAGCTACTTGATAGAAATTCTGCTTCCCATCATCCTGTCAATATGTTCACTCCCTCCATGGGAAAGTGGACAAACCCTGTGACTTTCCAGATCAATTTTAGGTAGAGTTGTGCACGTCACTCACAGTCACAAACCATGGTCTTTATTCTATTGTATCTAGTTCTCTCTGTGCCATAATCAAAACTCAATTTCCATTCAAAGATTATTCTCCCTCCCCCTGCTGAAGCCTTTGATCTGAAGGGAGGTAGACTGGGGATGGGGGGTGGGGATGTCATCTTCTCTCTTTACTCACAACAGGCCTCCACTTATTTGGCATCTAATTTGGTATAGCTTACTACTATTTAGTTCTTTGGTAGTTATAATTTGTTTGTTTTTTTTAGCTCTGGGTTTTGAACCCGGGATCTTGGGATGTATGTGGGACTGCTCCCAGGGTGTACTGTACTGCTAGGCCACCAGGGACTTCAATTTGTCCTCAGCCACCCCTTATTTTGGCATCAAGTCTGGTGGGGCTCTTTCCTCAGGGCCTTGAGTTGTTTTGGGTTCACTGGTTCCCTGGCATGTGTTATCCTTCAGCGCCCTCTCTGTCTCTCTCTGTCTCTCTGTCTGTCTGTCTCTCTGTCTCTGTCTCTGTCTCTCTCCTCTGTCTCTCTCTGTCTCTCTGTCTCTGTCTCTGTCTCTCTCTCTCCTCTCTCTCTCTCTGTCTCTCTGTCTCTGTCTCTCCTCTCTCTCTCTCTCTCTCTCTCTCTCTCTCATACACACACACACACACACACACACACATACACACACACACACCACCTTGAACTTTGGGAAGCCTGTGACCTCATCTCTTTTCCCATCCTAGTGTCCCCTTCTCGGGACTTTCCTCCTCCTGCTTGGGGACACCAGATTCTGCTATCACTGCATGTTCTTCTGAAATCAGTCCCCCAGGCATCAGCTCTGACTTTTAGTACTCAAAAGAAAGATTCAAAAACCTTCAACCTGCTATCTGCCTTGAAATGAAAAAGCAGAGGATGGGCCTGTCTTCCCCTATGGTTATCTACTAATGGTGAGTATCCTCTGGCTGCCACCGAAGGGGTCATCAGGGGCCAGGAGTCAACAGGGACTTGGAAGGAATGGAATATACTTACTAATATAAGATAGTGTCCCCTGCAGTGAGACCAGTAATAGACATACTGACCGAAGACGAAGGAAACCCCTGGGAGCTGACCCACTCCTGTGGCTGTGGAAGAATTCCCAAACATGGCTCCATCCATCATGAAGTGACTATATGTCATAAAGTATTACAAGACTAACTTTTAGATCTTTCCACAAACGATGGTTTATCTTGTGAATAATTTTTAGTTTAAAAATAAGATATGCTTTCATAGAAGATGTGAAAGACTTAGGAAATAAACAAACAAACCAATAACCAAGAGATTTTTTTAAATTTATTTTTATTTTTATTTTTTATTGAAGAGATATTGCATTTTGACATTAACTTGTTTTAAGGTATACATAATAGTATTTTTACATTTACATTCAAATGGAGTTGAGGTGAATTAGAAGACTCCTACAACTTAGTCATTTTCATAAAGCAGTCTGAGTTTAGTTATTATCACTATTTACACACTCACCAAATCTGAAGGGAAATAGCCTTTATGTTTATCACAGCAAAGGATTAAATGGGCCGTAGACACCGAAGTGTTTCTTATCTGGAGAAGTGGCCTTTCTTCCCACCTGGGCCTCTCCAGGCCCACTTGGACTTGGCCCAACAGTGCACTTTGCCTTCCACCTGTGTGTTGTCCCTGTTAGAGAAGCAGCTTGAAGCCCCCAGTCCTCAAACTGCTCTTCTTTAGGGTTGAGCCTCCTTAAGGAAGTATAAAAACCTTCACCCTGTAAGTTGCCTCAAGACTATTAAGCTTAGTCAAGATTACTGATGTCATGATCTCCATAGCAACCAACCTAACAAGCAAGAAGAAAGCAAAAAGGATGACTTAAAAACAGGAAAAAAAATTGAATAAATAGGTCTGAAAATGGCTTTGGGAGTCATAAAGATTTTTTATTGCTCCTTGTTTGAGATATCAAGCATGACTCAACTACAGTGCAGGCAGACTTGAGACATTCAGGTGGGGGAAATCCATGGACGTATCTAGGATTTGTTTAGTTGTGTGCTTTTTTTTAAATATAATTCAGTACATTGAAGTCATCACTATGATAGTCATTATAGTCATGGTTTTATGGTTGTTTATATATTTAACCAAAAGGAGTCAAGCTTCCCGGGAACATTTTCTGGTCACCATAGTGAAATTCTATGGGCCCAAACCATTCCTGTCTCCACACCCCCATCCATGAAAACAGAGTTAACCATGAGTCTAAAAACTGCATCAGGCATTACCTGTAATGCAGCTTTGAGCAGATCACAAGACTGGTCTGATAGTGCCTCATAGAGTTCTAGATGATAGGCAACAACTTTAATTTTCCTTCTAGACCTCCTTGCTCCCCACACTCTGGGTCTGAGGTCACTCTGGACTGGTAAGACTCTGACTAGTGGACCCAGGGTCTTGACTTCTACTAGTTCACCATTCCTTTCATGTCATCAATGGTGATAAGCACAGACTGAGAGACGCCAGAGTAATCTCATTGACCTAAAAGGCAGGAGCAGATGCCACAGGCTCATAGTCACACCCATGCCATGTCCTGCCAGGCCCTGGGCTTACTTAGATCCTGGTGTCTTGTCTAGCTTGACTCTTCATGGGGATGTTCCCACCATTTCCTGTCTCCCTAAGTGATGTGCTGTCTGAGAGCTGTCTCCTTTGGAGAACACTCAAGGAAGACACAATGGGATCCAGGTTCCCTTGTGTGGTCTGGCTTCTCTTCCCAAGTAGACTGCCATTTGGGTACCTGCCCCATCAGAGAGCAGGTGGGGGATAAAACCCTGTGCACCCAAATTCCAAAGGAATCTTCAGGCCCTGAGTGACCAAGTGCTTTTTGTTGTTGTTGGTGTTTGTTATTTATTAATGGATTTATCTCAACGATACAGAAATATGCATGCCTAAGAAAAAAACAAGAAGGAAACCTATACAAACAAAAAAGTTACATTTTAGTGCTAGTGTTAGAGGAAATTACAAATATTTTTTAATCTTGTTGCCTTTGCAAGCTAAAACAAATCATTGTGTAATCGAAGGAAACTATTAGTCTCATTTCTTTTCAAATAAAAGAAGTATGCTTAAAGTAAGAGCAAACAAGTAAAATCAGGAAAATATTAACAAATAATATTTGTTAATTGTTATATAGGAAAGGCACTATTTCATATTTGTAAGAGTCTGCTCATTTAATCACCACCTACAGTCTATGAAATTTTCTGATCGGCATTGTGCCAATGAGGAAACTGAGGCACATAGAGGTTCTGTAGTTGCCTGAGGATTTACAACTGATAAACCACATAGGTTTCAAACCTGTCTATTCAAATGTTTCTTATGAACGCCCTACCCACCCCCTCCCACACACATGCACGCATGCATACATGCATGCTTCCCACAGCACACAGCATGATGTGTGCCACAGCCTATTTCTGGAGCTCTCTCACCCCTGCCTCCTTGTCCGCATTCCCCTGAGACCCAGTGGGTGTGTCCCTCCCCAACCTGCATCTCTGTCTACCACATCACTTGTCCTGGTGTTCTGTTCTTTGTCCATGACTTTGGAGCACACCATGTTTTAGACCCCTCTTCAGTCACCCCTGTCCCTGTGTGAACAGTCCTCTCTACCCCAGTCCTACGCCTGTTCTGTGTGGTTGGTTAGGAAGCCTGGAGACCTCACCCCTGTCGTTTGCTCTGTTGGTGTCTTGTGTGTGCTGACCACGTACTGGGCCCTGTGGTGGGCACTGTGGCTACAGCACTAAAAGAATGGATAACTCCCTGCTGTCTGTGCCTTAGTGGGGGAGGCAGACAAGGGACAGACCGACAAGGATGCTCTATACCAGGTGGCAGCAAGGAGAAAGCTCCAGTGGGGAGAGAAGGCGAGGGGTAGTAATGGGGAAGACCTCCCTAATGAGGATCACTGAAGCCAGCTGATGAGTCAGAGGGGAAGTGTGGGGAAGGAGGAAGGAGTTGCTGTCATTCTTCCTTGCCCATCAGAAACCCTATTCTGAGCCCGTGCCACCACCCCACCCCATGTGCAGACCTGGGGACATGGGGACACCCATATGCTTTGACTTTGACTTCATAGTTATTGCAAAAGACTTCCAGGCAAGTTCTTCAGAGGTAATGAAAACACTTCACATTATGTTCCTGAAATAAGCCTGTCTTTTTTCTTCTTTTTTCCCCCTGCTTCCTCATAGCATAACTAGACCTACTTGGAATTGTAGCTCCCTTGAAATGATTTCTATTTTTGAAAAAAATAGCAATGTACTCAGGAGTTTAGAATTTCAGGTGTCCAAATGATTGGCAAAAGTTAAATATTTTACCTGTAGGCCTCCCAGGAATTCCTGGGGAGGGCATTGCATCTGTTTAAAAAAAAACGACAAAGTAACTGCTATTTTGAAGGCTCTACTTAACAGATGTGCAGAGTATAGAAATCTATGTATTATTAAATAATTCTCTATAATATGCTCAAGAATATGCAATTTGTAAGCCTGTTTACATTCTCACCATCTGGGTACATTCTGTCACCCATCTGTTTCATGTAATTACATAATTATCAATATAAGGAAAGAATAGGTGATATAATTAACAAGAAAAACTGATCCACACTGAAGAGTAAAAATGACATGCATCTGTTGAATTTCTTTTTGTTTCTCTTCCTTTATTGTTAACTGTTTTTTGTTGGTTTTTTTTTTTTTCTTCATTTCACAGTTGCATTCAAGCTGTCAGCTTGTATCACACCCTCAGGAGAGTCGTTTTGTCATGATGAGAGAGCACTCGCTCTCTTTCACACACATGTACACACACACACACACACACAATTTGTGTGTGTGGAGCCAGAGCAATAAATAAAGTATGGAAACTGACATAAATCTGAAAGAAATGAGCGAGGTCTTCTTGGCATTATTCATTGATTCCCTACCTTTGAGAGAACTCTGATAGTCATTTCTAGAACCCGTAATGCAAAAACTGGAACTCTAGAAAATATTCAAGTTAATTAACAACGGATAGAAAGACCAGTAAACGTGTGGCCTTTCACAGAATTGTGGGTAGAGAAATTACTTTTGAAGAATTCCCTTACTTGGTGCCTTTGTTTTAATGTCATGGCTCAAATAGGCCATGTTTCATAATAGTACAACAATCCCAGTGGACTGGGTTAACTCATACATGATTCCAGTAGAGTTAGTCACTGGAGTAGTTTCTTTGTATAATGGAGACTTGTGGGCACACAGGTGGAATCTGGAAGACTTCTCACACTGTGGTGCCTCCCTGGTACTAAAGGACAGCTGTGGAGGGCGAACTGCCCCTCTGTCTCCCAGGCCAGTCTCTGAAGTTCTCCCTCCATGACTCAGAGCCAACACAGCACGTGTGTATTTGTGGAGATGCATCATATGGTGATCTCCCTCTGTTCTCACCTCAAACTAAAGGACAGACACTCTCCACAGAGGTTCTCCCCAAGGAAGATGTCACTGTAGACTCAAACATACCTGGATTTTGGTCCTAAGGCACACACATTAGGGACAACCTCCTGGACCCATTGAAAGGACAGTCACTAATGGAGATAAAAGCATTGAAATCTGGGCACTTTCTTCCACTGATTCAAGGAGGGGTCCTACTATATGCTAGCAGATTATCTTCCCCCTCCCAGAGACGTACTCCTTCCAGAGAGTTCTCAGCAGCCTTCTGTTTGGGAGTAGGGTATATCTGGGAAGGAGGGATGGTTGAGAGTGAGGGGGGAATCTGAGTGTTGCAGGCCATGAGACGCCTCTCATCAAGGAATTAAACCTCACTCACAAACTCAACTTGAAATCTCTTAGTTTAGTAATTTCTTGACTTCTACCTAAAACTATTTAAAAACAAACAAGTGCTGCTCACTAAATGTAAAGCTTACCTTGTTTCCTCTTGTTAGGTGATCATTTTCCATGTTGAGACTGGGTGTTTTAAGAGTCTGTCCTCTCCATATTATCCATGACGGAATCTCTTGTGTTCATGGATAGACTTGCCGAGTGACCTGTCACACAAGGAGGCTTGGGCAAAGGTGGCCACTGACTTCCCACTATCTTTCTTCCCTGTCCAGGAAGAAAATAAAAAATCTAGTCCTCATCTAGGTTTCTCTTTTTTCCTTTGAATCAAATACTAGTCTTCGATGAATCCTCAAAAGACAGTAACCACCCCACCATCTTTCTGCATTTCCTATAGTTATTTCCATGAATTTTTTTTCATAAAGAAATGAATACCCACAGAACAAGAATATGGAGAAAATGGTGGGACATCATGTGGCTAGAGTATTTTAAAGGAGTTAAGTAATGGAGATGAATGTGGCTGGATTACTCCAGGGACTTGGTTAGTTTTGACTTTGTATTTACTTGTTGTTCTAATTCAAAGTTAAAATGATTTAATTGCAACCATCAGTAACTAATCCTTTAAGGATTTTAAGAGGAAGAATGCCATTTGAGTCCGAAAGAACCTTTCTTTTGTCATTGCTAGTATTGAAAAGGTTTTAACAATGATTTTTTTCAATAAGCCTTTCAGTTTATATTTTTGAGTCCTTTAAAAGAAACCCAAAAGAACATAGAGAGGATATTTCTCAAAAGAGACTGTTATAAAAGAGCTATTTATGCACATATATATCACAATCAACAAAAATTTAAAAATCCTGTATGCTACACTGAACCATATTAAAAACCATTAACATTTAGACAACATGGTTTTCATTTAACCCTCAAAAGTGGCATTAATTTTTCAAGTGGTAACTGTTGCTTAAGATGCTATTGTGCCTGTGTGATAAATGTTTAATGGTTTGGTAGTACATGCACGGCTTAAAATCCATTATTTATTGCACCTTCACTTGCCTGGCAAAGGTGACAATTTTATAGCCCCACCAGTCATGCAAACACATTTATACCAAACCAGTGACTGATAATAAATTTCCTTACTGTAAATGTCAGTGGGTTTCATGTGTTGCTGCCATTACATCTTGTTTGGAAGCTGAATGCTGCACAGTTATGGGAGGCACCAGATGGTGTCATTAACAGGAACGCTGGGACTGTTTACCACCGACGTGCATGTGAGAAATTAAAAGTGTGGGGCGGTCTCTGCATTGAAGCGTGAGGTTGGTGATACACAGGTGTAAAGACAGCGCAATATGCTTGCCTGTGCCCTGCCGTGTCACGTAGAGGGATTTTAGGGTTTTTTGGAAAATAGTTTGTGTTTGAATATATACAGAGTGAGCTAAGAAGAACATTTCCCCCAGAATTTTTGATTGATTTTGTATGTGGAGGCTCGGACACCCAGAAAGATACACCTGCCATCCCATAGGTGGTTTCCCCATGAGTGGCAAGCCAGCCCTCTCTTTTAGGCCTCCCAGGCATGGCAAGGCCTTCTTGTTAATTAATTACAGCAGGACGCTGTGGTTCTGTGTGTATGTGTGTGTGTGTGTGTTTGTAGCTTCAGATATTTTATTTATTTTTAATTTATTGAAGGAACATTGCATGTAACATACAGGTTTAAGCTGTGCATTGTTATAAATCAATAAATGTACATAATATATTAAGATTAACATCAGTAGTCCAGTTCTATCCTTTACCATCTAATTGACCCCTTTTACCTAATTTGCCCACCTCTATCCCCTTCCCTTCTGGTAACAATGGATTTGATTCTATAGAGTACAAGTCTATTTTTGTTCGATTTGGCTCATGTGTTTCTTTGGTTTCTCTATATGCCACACGTGAGTGAAGTCATGTGATGTTTGTTTCAGATATTTTAAATACTATTTTGGAAAAGTTTCCATTGAAAGCATGGAATTAGTATTTTTAAGATGTGCTGTCAACATCATCAGGAATTGGTTCAAAGTATGAAGAGGAGAAAAGGGAAATTTTCTTTACCAATATCTTCCATGCAGTGAAATTTTTTTTCCACAGGAATTATCAGTGGAACGAAAACCTTTACTTTCCCTGATGTGATATGCTTGAATGACTGAAATTAGCACCCCCATGTTTTATTAAAATTCACCCCTAACTTTGTTGGACAATAGCCACTCCTATTTATTGATAATCTTAGCTTGCTTCCTGTTGAGGTTTCTAGTTATTTCTCCACCAAGTTCTCTCTTCATTTCTATTTACAAAGAAGCCGAATTCATTTTATTCCTCCATTCAAGTTCTTCCCTTGAACCAAGAGGCTATCCCATTGAGTCAAACCACATTCCTTTGAACTTTGTTTTTAACCTCAGTGTCCTCCATAGGAATTTTCAGAAAGGCTTTTATTTTCTCAAGATAATCATTGTGCATTGCTCTTACAAAAAACTGCGGGAACCTTTTGATGTGCAGAATTGTACAGCCGTGGGAAACAGAATAAAACTATTGTTTACCTTAAATGAAAGAGATATTCTTAATTTCTTTCGACTAACTCAGAGATCCAGTTGGATGTCAACAGAAATAATCAGCCTAATTGAAAGACTACCAGTGTGCATGAAGACACACTTTAGACATTAAAACTAGAGTTCTGCCTTTTAGTTTACTTGCAGAGCATGCAGATGTGAGTTGAAATCTCCAGGAGTGAAAATAAAGAGAAGGCGGGGATACAGCAAGGTTGAAAAGCTGAATGTCGTGGGACAGAAACTGCTTGGGCACAGATTTCTGGAAAATAAGTTTTTTTTTTTCCACTGCTGTCATTTCCCTAGCAAATGAAACAGAGGCCTATCAGCAATGTAAATAGCCACATACCAACTTGAGCAAGAGACCTATTTGCTGGGGGAATAGAAAGTTGTTATCTTGTTCTGGGCCCAGAGGTGGGAGGTGATGGCCTGGACACAAGTGATTATGGACTTTATTTACCAACTTTCTCTCCTGCCCCCCAGCTGCCCCTTCTATGACTGATTCTATTTTTGCTCATAAAAGACTGTTTGGCCTTCTCAGGACATCATCTGAGTCTGCACTTGAATGGGATAGGTCACCCTTCCAGACCTTTGTACCAACTTCTTTTCCAGAAAAGTGCTGTCTCCCTTGTCTACCTGCAAATGTCTTGTTGATCCTTCTAAACCCAGCTCAGCTCTCACTTTCTCCTAAGGACTTCCTTGATAGACCTGCCATCCCAGAACAGCCAGATCTCAGCTGGTTCCATAGCTCTTCCAGCGGAGTGCAGACTAGCCACCCAGCACAGCATAACCTTAACTGTGGACCCACAGAATCATGAACTAAAAGAATGCTTGTTATTTTAATCCACTAAATTTGGGATTGGTTTGTTTTACAGCAATAGCTTCCTGATACACTGCCCTTATCACACATACTATATCTTATTTGTTTAGATGTCTGTCTCTCTGACCTGATGAGAATCCCTTAAACACAAGAACTAGGCCTCATTTTCACCTCAGCACTTAGGCCAGAGTTTGGTACATGATACTCCACATGTGTGTGTATTTATTCAGTATGTATTTGTTAAATTGAAATTGTTGAATTATGCTAACATAGCATTTCAGGCATCAGGAATAAGTGATCCTAATACCCTCAGAATTACTCCATATATTCAACTGCCTTCTCCACCAGCAAATTAAACTGATCTTATTGCTTGAATATTAATTTTATATAAACATTTTTTTCAGAGTTACTTCTCTAGCTGGGAAAATGACTCTGTGGTCTAGTAACAATTTGCTGTTTAGTTGTAAGTTGCTTCTATAGAAATAAAGTAGACTCTAACCTACTTTTAGAATATTAAATGCAAAATGTTAGAAATTCTTTGACTAAATAGTAACTGTTCATACATCACTGATAAATCATACGTCCTTCCCTTTATGAAATGGCCAGAAGAAGGATAACATGAAGTCCCTGTTTTTAAGTAAGTGTTATTCAATAGGTGAGAACTCAACACATTCTCTATAAACCTTCTCTTACTTTTTTTTTTTTTAGGAAAACAACTAATAATACAACATTTAAAAAAATATTGAAGGGATATTGCATTTTGACATTAACTTGTTTTCGAATATACATAATAGTGAATTTACATTTGAACATAACACAATAGGTTTACCAATATTTCCCCCCTTCGTTTACAATTAATCCCCTTTACCCATTTCCCCCACCTGTCACCCATCTGTTCAGCACCCTTCGATTTGCCTTTTTGTCCCCCACTACTAAGAGTCCATTGTTGTTTGGATTAGTTCTCTTTCTCTCTCAAGTTTAGTATTGTTTATGTCATTCATTTGTTTTCTGTCTCTGTGCACATCATAAGAGTGATGCCATACGATGTCTGTTTTTCTCCTTCAGGCTTATTTCGCTAAGCATAATTCTCTCCAAGTCCATCCATGATGCTGCAAAAGGTGGGATCACCCCTTTTTGATGGCTGCATAGTATTCCATTGTGTAGATATACAACATCTTCTTTTTCAACTTATCTGCTGGTGGGCATTTAGGTAGTTTGCGGCTCTTGGCTATTGTGAATAATGCTGTAATGAATATAGGGGTGCATATATCTCTTTGGCTAAGTGTTGTTGTGTTTTTAAGGTAAATACCCAGTAGGGAAATAACTGGATCATATGGCATTTCCCTTATTAATTCTTTGAGGAATGTCCATACTTCTTTCCAGAATGATTGCCCCATTTTATACACCCACCAATGGTGAATTAGTGTTCCCTTTTCTCCACATCCTTTCCAGTATTGTTCTTTCCTTTTTGGAGGATGATAGCTATTCTTACTGGTGTGAGAGGCTATGTCTCTTGGTTGTTTTGATTTGAACTTCCCTGATGATAAGACAAGTAGAACATCTTTTCATGAACCTGTTCGCCATTCGTATATCGTCCTTGGAAAGATGGCTGTTAAGGTCATCAGCCCATTTTTTGATTGAATTGCTTTTTTATTGTCCAATTTTATGAGTTCTTTTTGTATTTTGGATATTAACCCCTTGTCTGAGGTGTGATAGGCAAATATCTTTTCCCATTCAGATGACTGCCTTTTTGTTTTGATGGGAGTTTCTTTTACTGTGTAGAAGCTTTTTAGTTTGATGTAACCCCATTTTTTATTTTGGATTTTATTTGCCTTGCGATGGGAGTCAAATTTCCAAAGATATCTCTTAAGTCTATGTCCAGTAATGTTTTACCTACATTTTCTTCTATGTATTTTATGGCTTCTAGTCTTACATCTAAGTTTTTAATCCATTTTGAGTTAATTTTTTTGTATGGTATTAAGAACTATGGTTTTGTTTCAGCCTTTTGCATGTGGCTGTCCACTTCTCCCAGCACCATTTGTTGAAGAGACTATCCTTGCCCCATCATAAGTTTTTAATTTCTTTGTCAAAAAGTAGATGTCTACATATATGTGGATTTATTCTGTTCCATTGATCTGTATTTCCATTTTTATTCCTGTACCATCGTGTTTTAATTATTATTTCTTTGTGGTAGTTAGAAGTAGTTTGAAGTCAGGGAGCATGTTTTCGCTATACTGGGTTTTTATTGTTCCAAATAAATTTTGTGATTTTTTTGTTCTATGTCTGTGAAGAATGTCTTTGAAATTTTGATGCAGATAGCATTTAATCTGTATATTGTCTTGGGAAGTATGGCCATTTGATGATGTTAATTCTTCCAATCCATGAGTGTGGAATATCTTTCCATTTCTTTGTGTTGTTTTGTTGTTTTCTATTTCTTTTAGCGATATTCTGTAGTTCTCATGGTAGAGAGCTTTCACTTCCTTAGCTAAGTTTGTTCCATGGTATTTCTTTTTTTTTTTTAATGCAATTGTAAATGGTATTGTTTTCTTCAGTTCTATTTTTGTATTTTCATTGTTGGCATGCAGAATGTGACAGATTTTTTAATATTAATTTTGTAGCCAGTCACTTTATTATATTTGGTTATTATTTCTAGTAAGTTTTTACCTAAGTCTTTGGAGTTCTCAGTGAATATTATCATGTCATCTACAAATAGTTATAATTTCACTTCTTCCTTTTCTATTTGGGTATCATTTATATCCTTTTCTTGTTTAATTTCATTGGCCAGCACCTCCAACAGTATATTAAATAGTAATGGTGAAGGTGAACATCCTTGTCTTGTCCCTCATCTTAGAGAAAAACTTTTCAGTTTTTCTCCATTGAGTTCAATATTGGCTGTAAGCTTGTCACATATAGCCTTTAATGTGTTAAGGTACATTCCTTCTATACCTATTTTTGGAGGGTTTTTAACATAAAAGGGTGTTGAATCTTGTCAAATGTTTTTTAGTGTCTATTGAGGTGATCATGTGGTTTTTGTCCTTTTTTATTAATGTTTATCATGTTTGTTGATTTGTGTATGTTGACCATCCTTGCATCCCTGGAATAAATTCCACTCGATCATGCCGAATGATTCATTTAATGTATTATTGAATTTGGTTTGCTAGTATTTTGTTGAGAATTTTTGCATCAGTATTCACCGAAGATATCAGACTGTCATTTCATTTTTGGTGCTATCTTTACGTTTTTGGAATCAGCATAATATTGGAATCATAAAAAGTGCTTGGAAGCTTGGAAGTCTGTCATATTTAATTTTTTTTAAACAGTTTAAGGAGGATTGGTATTAATTCTTCTTTGAGTGCTTTGTAGAATTCACTGGTCCAGAGCTTTTGTTTTGGGGAAGGCTTTTCATTACTGTTTCAATTTCCTTGCTTGTGATTGATCTGTTCATGATTTCTAGTTCTTCTTGGTTTAGTTTTGTACTATTGTACATTTCCAGGGATGTGTCCATTTCTTCTAGGTTACCCAAGTTGTTGCCATGTAGTTGTATATAATATTCTCTTATAATCCTCTGTATTTCTGCTCTATCTGTTATGATTATTCCCCTTTCATTTCTGAATCTATTTATTTGCCTTTTCTCCCTTGTCCTTTTTTTTTTTTTTTGTGAATCTGACTAGTGGCCTGTCTATTTTGTTTATTCATTCAAAAAACAGCTTTTGGTTTCATTAATTTTTTGGCTAGTGTTTCTGATGTCTATTTTTTTTTTAATTTCTTCCCTAAGCTTTATTATTTCCTTCCCTCTGTTAGATTTAGGTTTCTGTTTTTCTTCTTTTTCTAATTCCTTTAGGTGAAGGTTTATGATTTTTATTTGTAATTCTTCTTGTTTTCTGAGGTAGTATTGTATCGCTATAAATTGTCCTTATTACTACTTTTGATGCATCCTATAGATTCTGTTAGTTGTGTCTTCGTTTTCATTTTATTCCAGGTATTTTTTAGTTTCTTCCTTGACCCAATGATTGTTCAACAATTTCTTGTTTATTTTCCATTCTTTTCCTTCTTTCAATCGATCTCGAGTTTGCTGTCATTGTGGTCTGAAAAGATGCTAGATATGATTTCAAACTTTGAAAACTTATTGAGACTTGTTTTATGTCCCAACATATGGTCTATCCATGAAAATATTCCATGAGCACTTGTAAAGAATTATAATCTATAGTTTTAGGGTGAAGTACTCTGTATATGTCTATAAGTCCATATCCTCTATTTTGCTGTTGTAAGATTTTGTTTCTTTATTTATTCTCTGTCTGAATGATCTGTCTTTTGCTGAAAGAAGACTATTGAATTCCCCTACTATTATTGTGTTGCTAGCAATATCTCTATTTATAGCTGTTAATATTTGCTTGATATATTTGGGTGCTCCTTTATTGGGTGCATATATGTTAATAAATGGTTGTATTGATGCACCTGCTAGCATGCTCTGTGTTGGCAATGGATGCCATCTCTGCATCTCTGCATCTCTGAAAAATCCAGCAGTGGACCTCCCTCATAAATGTCTCTGTTTTACATCAAAGCACCTTTTTTTGAAGGAAAGGTGCAGGCAGGCATGAAGGCAAACAGAGGCAAGAGGACAGGAAGATAGAAGAGGAAGAAGCACTTTATTTATTTTATTTATTTTATTTATTCATTTTAGCAATTTCTCTCGGCCCCAGGACATGATCCAGGAAACTTGGCATGTTCCAAGTCATGGTGTACCCAATAATCATATTTTTAATGATTACACAAGTCACTTGTTTAGGGCGATTATTTAATTAAAGACAAGTGACTTAATCATCTTAATCAAATCTAAGATTCCATCAATTATAAGATGTATCTTTATTATATGTAGCATTAAGAAAAAATGTTGCCTATTAAATGGGGTTACAATGTCTTAATGAAAGTTCTGAGCAGAATATGAATAATATAAGTCTCATTGCTTTGATAATTCTTTTATCTATTCAGAGAAGAGAGGCAATTTACCTTCATTTCAATTGCATTGTTTTCTGTGTGAAGTGAGAAAAACTTTTGCATGTGCCTCCATAACAAAATGTAACACAGCTTTATCTCCTTGTGGTTACCTGCAATCCTTTATTTGCTCCTGTAAAGCACTCGATTGTTACATTGCAAGAAAATATGGAATTACATCCATTCTTCCAATGACTAATATATGCTTCACTAATGTCAAATTTGCACCCTGCTGCTCAGTTTTTTATGGGAATGCAGTAAGTGTTCATTTCAATACCAAATCATGCTGTAATCTTTTTGAAGACATTGTCAGCAGCATTAAACTCAACATGTGTTGTTCACATAGCGAACGTGACTCTCCAGAAGTGATGAAGATGAACAGCCGTGACCAAGTCACTCAGACCCAGGAAAGGACAATGTCACTGCTGCTGGCTGGCTGACCCCTACAGTTAAGGGGACATTGACTGTCGAATGATTTCAGAGATCGTAGTATGTGAAAACATGCACCCAAGAATCTATGAAATCCAGTAAAATCACTCAACTCAACTTCCAAACACTTTTTCTAATATATGTGTATAAGAAATGTGAATGTCACCAGGTGGCAGTAATTTTGACTTTTTGAAATGTCTGCAAAATAATGATAATAGCTAAATGTGGAATATGAATATAGGAGAAATGGGACCAGTGGAGAGTTCTCGTATTTCTCTTATATAAAAAAATGAAGTTAAAGAAATTTACTCATTGAATTATAGAGATTTAAGGAACTACAGCAAAAACCACTAGTTGCCCCCAATATTCATTCCTCCCTTTAGCCTTAGTAATCAGACCTCCATTTTATTCAAAGCAGCAATGCACCTAAATAAGAGAATCTATTTCACATCCTCCCTTGTTTCTGGCAGGATCATGTGACTTAAGTTTTGGGCACTGAATGGAAATAGAAGTAATTGGAATGAGAATTCTGGAAAGGATGCTTAAAGAGGGTAATTCAACTGAGAACAGGCCCTTTATTTTATTTCCTCCCTTCTCCTCCCTGCTGCCTGGACTGAGGATATTATGTCTGGATTTCCAGCAGCCATCCTGGACCATCTTTGAGGATGGAAGCCTTGCACTAGGCTGGGAGTTGATAAATTGATGACACTGCTTCAATAGCCCTGGATAGATATTTTCAGCTTGCCTTTGCATAAGAGAGAAATTATCTCTCATCCTGTTTAAGTTACTATTTTCTGTTTAAACTTGATTTTCCATTGTATGCAGCCAAGCTCAACCCTAATTGACACAGGAACTCTATTTCTTCAGTAGGGAATCAATCTGTGTGGGAGAATATCACAAGAATCTATTAAGTTCCCACTGTTTGCCCAGCATAATGTGAAGGAAGTAAAGGAATTTGAGGTACTGTTGTTCTTTAAAGAGCTAGCAATTCTTCATATGTGGTATTATTAATAATTTTTGTGGAGGCAAAATAGTACTCCATTCACTTTCCAAACATTTAGTGAGTGCCTGTTGCAATGGTGGGAACACTACAGCAAGCAGATCAAGAAACAGCCACAGTCCACTCTCTGCCCCGTGTTGCGTGATTTTGAGTATTCCCCTTTCTGGATTAAAAATGCAAGCCAGAAAGTGTCCAAAAATCATCATCGCTCTCAGCAGATATCTTGACAAACAGTTTGCATTTTCTGAAGTGCTGGAGTTGCAAAGAGTGTTGTGAATGCCCCATTCCCTAACAAAGAGGAAAGTTAAGGTAATCCATTATGAAACAAGCTCAAACCTCTGGCATCTAAAATAAACAGGTGGGACTACATCAAACTGAAAATCTTTTGTACAGCAAAAGAAACGATCAAACAAAAGGCAACCTACTGAAATGGGAGATGATGTTAGTAGACAAGGAGTTCATATCTAAAATATATAAAGAACTCATGCAGCTCAAGAACAAAAATATCTCCACTATAAAATAGGCAAAAGCTTTAAATAGACATTTCTCCAAAGAAGACCTACAGATGGTCAAAGGCACATGGAAAGATATTCATCGTTGCTTGCTATTAGCAAATCAAAACTACAGCAAAGCATCAGCTCAAACTTGTGAGAATGGCTAATATCAAAATGACAAGACACTGTTGAGAATGTGGAGAAAAAGGAACCTTAGTATATTTTTGGAAATGTAAAGTAGTATAGCCACTATGGAAAACAGTCTGGAGATATGGAGAGTCCTAAAAAATTTAAGGGTAGAAATACATTTTTTATTCATTCCATTGCTGGATGTTTACCTGAAGAATACAAGACCACTAATTTTAAGATATATGCACCACTATGCTCATGCAACAGTATATTCAGTAGCCAAGATTTGTAAGCAGGGGAAACGTCCATCGATGAATGGATAAAAATGAAAACAGATGGGTAAAGATGGAGTGCTACATAAACATAATGGAATACTACAAAGCTATAAAAAAAAATTCTGCCATTTTTGACAACTTGGATGGAGCTTGAGGGTATTGTGCTAAGTAAAGAAAGTCAGATGGAGAAAGACAGTATGATTTCACTCATATGTGAAAGGTAAAGAAATAAACACAAATGAACAAATAAAACTAAACAAAACCCTTACACTAACAGAAAATACTGGTGGTCACCAGAAAGGAAGGGGAGAAGAGAATGGATAAATAGAGTAAAACGTCAGTTGTATGGCAAAAGATGGAAACCAGACTTCTGGTGGCAAACAGTGTAATAATATATGTGGATGTTGGTTTATAATGCTGTACAACCGAATGTTATGTTACTTTAATAAGCATGTTTTTTTTGAAAAAAAAGCCATGGACCATATTGAACACAGTGAAATATAACAATTATGAGCATTAAAATGCAATCACCATGTAATCTTCTTGACAGCCTTCAACACGCTCTGCTGGGGTAGAGGTGATGGTATCACACTTTTGAACCCTTTTAATGATTTTAGCAGACAGGCCTTTCAAAATTGCATTTTGTATCCGTGGAAGAGATTTCCAACCCATTGGTTCTTTTCTAAGTGTCTCTACCTCCCTACTCTGTGTTCATGTAATAAACATTGCAATGCCTTGCCTGAAGAATTAAACTCGTGAACTTTGAACTTTGAAACTGACATCAATATTTAATCTGTCAATCTCTTGTCTTTTTTTTTATCATATTGGGGAAACAGAGGGCTTCTTAGGAAGAAATGAGAAGTTGGAAAAGTATAAGAAAAATGAATTTATAAAGCAAAGGTAGGCTTATTAAGAATTTCAGAAATTCTGTTCCTAATGGCTTTGAGTCTCTCCATCTTCCATTTCCTTGCATAGATAGAGCTCCTTTGATGTCTTTGGAAGCTTTCTGTAAGAAAAAATATATACATGGGTGTGGAGCTGAAAATTGAGCTCATTGTTTTGCCCTTTTAAAATGTGTTTTTTTCCTAAGATTTGCCTTTCATATTGCAGATGGGAGAGAGGATGTGCAATTTTACCTTGTGTAACATCTTTGCCTGAAAAGCTTAAATTATTTGTAGGCGTTTTTTAATGAATACTTCCCATGTTTGCCTGCTGAGGATGGCAGAGATTTGTGTAATTTGCTTCCATTTTACACCTGAGGAAACTGATATTTAAGGAAAAGAGGCCTAGAATTTCAACCCATAGCAGAATTAAGAAAACAAGCCCAAACCTTCCCACCAGGCTAATGATGCCAGGTCTAATGATCCTGGAGATGGAACTTGACCGCTAAATAAAATGGTAATATTAGAAAAAAATCCCCAAAGATATCACCATGTTCCATTTTAGTATGAACCTTGCATTTACTGTGTAGTATATTTGTATTTATTTTGACCACTTTCTAGTTTATGACCTGATTGAATTTTTAGTAACTTCTGATTTGGGATCTATTAGTGAAATTGAGTTTATTTTTTTTAATCGTATTAAAATAAGATCACACAATAGCATTATATAAGTTTAAGGTATGTGTTGTTATAAATCAACATCTATATTTAATGTATTAGCCACTAATAATTCAAGTGTATCCATCATCTTATAATGAATTCCTTACACCTGATTTTCCCACCCCTCTTCTCCTTCCCTTCTGGTAACTACTGTATAATTGAGTTTCAATAATGCTTTTGTAGTCATTCTAAGTGCATAAGAAGAAGAAACCAAACCAGATTTGGAAACACAGAACTCAGGTCTATATATATATATATATATATATATATATACACATATATCAGATAAAAATACTTTTGACCAGTTGATACACACAGAACAGGTAACCGACATGCATAAAACTCAAAATTATGTATTTAAACTCTTTTGACAAATGTATATGAATAATGACATAAACTCTGCTGAGTATATACATTAATATCACTTTTTTACTAAAAAGATCAAATTTAATCCTAAGTGGTTCTAAATATATATAAATCATTTATTTGCTCATTTGCAACTGTAAAAGAACCAACTGATTTTTCAAATAATTTGAATCAGTAGAAATTATATTAACACCCTTAAGAAGGGCTCATGAAATGTAGTGAATGTATCTATTTTTCACCATTTATCGAATGTCCAAAGATGTATTGCAGGAATTGTTCAGACAAAACAAAATAGCACAAATGCCACAGACCAAAGATGTAGTTTCTGACCTTAGGAGGTTAAACCAAATAAATTAATAAAAGCAACCAAAATGACCTCAGTGGCTCAATCACTTATAGAAGAAGATTTAACAAAGTCTTCTGTTTCAGAACCTCATAGGAAATTACAGAGAAATAGGTTAAAACTTAAATCACTTGCCCCTTTCTATTTCCTGTTTTCTCATTTTACCTCTCTTAACACAGACATACAGACAGACACACACACACACACACACACACACACACACATATACACAGACCCTCCCTCTTTCCTATCCTTTAACTCCAAATCTTCCATACCCTTCCCCTTCTCCCACCTCCAGCCACCTCTAGAATCTCCTTATTGGAGCTCCCATATTATATCCCACCCCTACCCCATCCCCATTTAAGGACTGGAGCTCAACATTTGTGTTTCACATTCATTATGAGAGTGATCATCAGCTTTAGAGAATATTTCTTTTAGCCTTATAAGAAATGTACATATGCCCTGATATAGAGTTTATTTCTTCTTGTTGACTTCTGTATTCAAAATCACTGCTTTGTCTAAAAATGCTAACCTAGTGTCATTAGAAAATCAAATCTGAAATGTCTTAAAGGGACATGGAGGTAAGAATTCAATTTTATACCTGTATTATCACTGGTGTATAAATAGCTTATAGGAAAAAATAGTAACTCCATTTACTCTTTGAAATAATTTGCTATTATAGGACATATTTATTTTTGTCTACAAGCTATAAATTAATCAATGTGCTTTTATTTTTATTTTACTCTGAAGGAAATTAGACCCCAAGTAGGTTCTCCCAAGAATGAAGCATTTTCGATAGATACTCAGACCAAGGAAAGGAAATGCTGGCTTGATCCAAGGGTTCTTTAATACCTATTTGTCTTTGATATAAATCCTGTAGTTTGAAGGAAGAGGAAGGAAATCTGCTTTTCTCAAAATTGACTTGTGTGCCCTGCTCACGAGCAAGGCAACTCTTATAAAGCATCAGAAGAAGTCTTCATTTGCAATTGTCTGTAAAAGACATTTGCGCAGAAGAATTTTTTCGAAGGCATTTAAAAAACATCTATTCTAATTAAATAAAACTGTCTTTTTAAGTTTAGAGACCTCTTCATAACTGATGATGAATATGTTTTTAATTAAAACCAGGACAACATGGGGTTTACTAGAATCATCATGATGCCCTATCACTCTCCTGAGACACCCTCTGGCATTGGTTCTGATCACTAACTTTTGACGCCTTGTGGCCAGTTTGTGTATTCAGCAGTTAGAAAGGTGATTTCTGAGGCCTGGCAGATGTTGGTGTTAAAGCTATTGTATGGGAAACAAAAGGCATTCTGTTCTGTTCCACCACCTCCTTTGTACCACTGATACAGGTGTTGTTTCCTAAATGGGATACAATTCCATACCAGGGAATTTCAGGATTGGCCTGTTTCAGTGTTAGCACATGCATATGAACCTATCTCCCAGGGAAAGAATCTTGGGTTCTAACCTCTGATATTATGCTTGTACTTTAAGTCTGTTCATCAGAATTGCAATTAGATGTCATCATATGTTGGTATGCATCTATGCATCTGTACTCTGAACTACCAGGCCCAAGTCTAGCTAGAGTGACTTTGCTGCCAGCCTGCTCATCTTGGAAACTAATCAGAACACAGTACTTGGTGGCATGCTATTTACTAGTTTGCTCACAGAAGTCCTTATTGACCTTCATGGGAAGTTCTCATAGAACAGATCAATGATTTTTATTTGATGAACAGACTTTTTTACCCATAGGTAAATAATTTTTAAATAAAAAGTATATCTACTTAGGGAATTTTTGGATGTGTATGAAATAAGCAAGCTGGCTTAAAAGAAATCTTGAAAATGCAGTGTCATTCTCCTTTCTTCCTCCTTTCCTGGGTTGTGACCCTGCTATGTGATATTTAGGTATCTCCCACTGCAGGTGTGTCTACTTTCCCACCTCCCAGATTTTGGGTTCCACCAAGTGACTTGCTTTGGCCAGCCCAAAGAAATATTGCTTATTTTCAGTTATCCTTCTTTTACTTCTAAAATTGCCATGAGAAAAGCTATGAAATATGTGAGACCCATGTGAAATCTGCAGGCTGGAGTCAAACCCAGCTGAGTTGAACCTACATCAGTCTGCTGCCAGCTGACCCAGAGTTGCATGAGTGGGTGAGGAAAGATGACAATTTTTAAGCCAATGCATTTTGGGGTGGTTTACTATATAGTATTATTGTGGTAATTGCTGACTGATATTTAATGCACATATAAGTAGAGTCCAAAGTTAGCATGGGTTTCAGGTAGCGTTCCAAAGGAATTTCTATCCTATTTCCCTGTGATTCTCTTGGAATTCCAACCTAGGATAGAGTCCCTCTTGGTAGCATGATAACTTTATTACTTCAGTCTTTATATGTAAACCCAATACCATCTGGAACCATCAAACAAAAATTCTTGGACTTCACTCTAATTAGGCCAAATTAGGTCATGTGTCTGCCCTGGGCCAATTGTTGAGCAAGGAGAGTAGGATTATACAGCTTGATTTATATCTATTGGATATCTATTGAAGTGAGGGATGTGGAGTTGACTAAGAGATAATACCCTTCAGATGTCCAGCTTTTATGATCAAGGTGTGAGGGAAATCATGGACAGAAGGAAAGACTTGGGACCTTTCATGAAACTAGACTGATTCTCAGGGAGCAACTTGTATGTCTTTCTTGGGAGATTATTTACCTTATGATCTCTAATCATAAAGATCCTCAGTTCCATAAGAAGCATCTGTCAGCAATAAGACAAAAATGGTCTGTACCAAGCATTTTGATGTGAACCAGTCTAGGTATTAGCTATATTCCCAAATTCTTACATTAATTTTATAAAAACGCCTTCCATAAAATTCTCCATGGCTATGAATAGACATCTGGTTTGATTTGCCAGTAATGTCTGGGTTAAATAATTTGATATAATTGATAGTTTGGGAGTACAGACTCAGTTACATGTTCATCAAGTCTCTCCTTTTGTTTGTATTTTTTTTTCTAGTTGAACTATGCCTTGAACCATACAAACAGAAAACTAACGCTGGAGCCTAAAATAACTGTCAATGCCAAGATCGTTGTGGTTGGTGCATCCAGTGTTGGAATTTCCTTCCTAGAGACATTGGTATTTTGGTGAGTTGCTTTACATTATTTATTCATTCATTTATTCACTCATTCCTACACCTGAGAGAATACCTTGAAAGAACAAATCTGGGTTGTTTGTCACCCCATGTACCTTGCCCATGTGATTTAATTAATTAATGGAATATTTTATATGGCAAACTATAGCTCCTGGGTCAAATCTGACTTTCCACGTGTTTTTGTACATAAAATTTTATTGGAACTCAGTTAAACTCCTTTGCTTATGTGCTGTCTATGGCTGTTTTTTGTTTGTTTGTTTATTTGTTTTTGATACAGTGGCAGATTTGAGTAGGTACGACACAGACCATTTGGCCTGCAGTACCTAAAATATTTCCAGAAGATGTTTGCCAGTCCCTATTCTATACTAATGTTTCTCTTACTGACAGGATCATAAGAATCACCTAGAGCATTTGTTAAAAATTCTATATGCTAATATACTGAATTGGAAGCTCCCAGGAAGAGGTGTAGGGAATTAGCATTTTTTAGGTCTGTCTTACAATCAGTCAGGGAACCTGTTTGAACCGTGCATCACAATACATTTTCAGAAACAGTAGGCAACCCAAGAAATTTCTTCCAATCCCTGCTTTTCAGGTGCCAGGGAAAAGGGAACAACCCCACAGAGAAGACTACATTCGCGCAGCAATGTCATGTTGCTTTCTGTTATCCATGCAACCCCCAGGTTTCCTTTCTGAGCCCATTTCCTGATAGGTGGTCCCTAAGGATTCTTGCTTCCGCCACTAGCTCCCCATCTGCTCACTGCATCTCAGGCCTCCTTCACTGGAAGAGACCTGGGCAGCACCACCACCTGACTCAGAAGCCTGGAAGCTTAACTTCTCTCAGGCTTAATTCCCTCACTTACTTTTTAAAAGAATCTCATATGTGTTTAAAACACCCTGCCTTGGAGAATCACAGACTTTTGAATTAAAGCAGTCCAGTTGTTTTCAAAATCTTATACTCAGGGTCACATGAAAAAACAGCTACCTTTCAAAATGAAAGATACTGAGAGGTAAGTGGGCAGTGAGGAAAAGCAGCCCTCTGACTGCTCCAGAAGTCAGCGAAGCTATCAGCCCAAGAATAGAGGTGGGGCCTGGTAAGGGCTGGATAAGGGGTGTAGTTCAACAAATGACCCCTGAAAGGGGTTTGTGCCTGGTTGATATGGAGATAGCTAGCCCACAGAGTTATTTTTCTCTTCAGACATCACAGAAACCAGATAAAGAACAGAATTTTTCCACCTTTCAGCTAATTTGTTCAATGATTTGGAACATACTCTTATTAACCAGAAATAAGTCCTGTCTTGTTACTGAAATTAGCAACAGAATTCTGTGTTTTAAATATGGTAGTTCTGTCTACAGCAAGCTCTCTTTGTAAGAAAGAATGAGAAGCCACTTTCCAATATCCTGTATGCCAGTGTGAGGGCTGTGCTGTCTTGATGAGCTCTCTTCAGCTAAGACTCTGAACAGCAAATCTTATGCAACCACTTTTGAATGATGAATTATCATGATGGATTTGTGCAATGATAGTAGTCAAGAAGTTATCTTAAATAGGTCTTAAATCTTAGCTATAAACTTTGTTGTTACATGTTGTCTTAATGATTACATTAGGATATGTACATATAATTTTCTTTTAGTGAAATAAACAGATTTAATAAAGAGAAGTATAAATTTTGATATAAAAATGGATTAAATTCCTCAACCAGACAGCTTTTAAAAACATTTTAAAGTACTCATAATTCTCCATCATTATCACACAGATTATGAACACTAAAAATAGACTGGTGTCAGCTTACAGATCTCTAATCCTTAAGAGAGGAAATAGTTTTCTCATTATTTTCTCTAATTATTTTAAATTAGCCATCACCATAGTAACCTACTGCATATTTTATGTTACCAGTTTAACTGCTATTTGAACTAGATTTTCTAAATGATTTGAGCTGGAATGAAATTGAAGAAATAGCTTTTACCGAACAGTGACACTCGGTGAGGATTAAATCCACATTTTGCAGGGAAGTTAGAGAAGTTGCCCTCTTTGGGCTTTGGTGCTGTATTATCTAACTCAGCTGGGGTACTGGAGTTCCTGGAAAACCTATTTGAGGCTCAGTAAGCAACCTCTTTTTCCAGAAAATCTGTAATCCTGTCATCTGGTAACAAAACAGACACAACTCCTTGTTCTTATTTACATGTAAGAAAAAGAAATTTACAAAGCACATTTGGTCCCCTTTTCAAAGGACTGCAAACACTGTCCTTACAAAATTCTTTTCCTTTATGTGTCCTCTCCCCAAGTGCTAAGAGGTTACAGTGGGAGCTGATGTGATTGCCCAAAGTCTATGCTTCATACAGGGAAGGAATATTGAGGGTGGTTTTATTTCTTCTTTTTTTTTAAATACAATGTTCTCTCTGTTCCTGGGTCTGCTGTTCATCCATAGTTACATCTGCATGCATGTACATACCTTCTTGTATGGTTGTCAGGTCGGTGGGTCCAGACCTCCCAGGCCTGCCAGGGCCCGATGACACACACATATCCCTTACAGTTCTTCCTGCCCTCTGGGTGGTGAATCTTTGAGTAGTGGCAGCCCTGCCCTTAGAGCTTTCTGCAACTCTCCATCAGCTCCCCACCCACAGGGCCCTGACCCACTGTTGGAGAAGTGCTGGGTGCAGGCTGACTCAGCAGGGAGGGGAGGTGCAGCTCACTTTGCCTTTCCCACCCAGGTCTTGTGGTTCTGTCTTCTGAGGGTGCAGTATCTGAGCAACTCCACTGAGAGCTGAGGAGGAAGTTCCTGCCTCCTTTCCTATCACCTGCCCTGCCAGGATGCCCCTGTGGGAACCCCCAGCTGAGTGAGGCACAGCAGGCCCAGGCCCACACCAGGAAAAGAGCTTTTCTGGGATGAGCCAGAGGAGGAGAACCCACTTGTCCTAATGTTTAGAGGGCAGTGAATTGAAGGGGAGGAGCAGCACTTTAGAGCATTTGCCTGTGAATTAACTGTGTTCATCATGCCAAGACTTTCACTCTAGGGGCCTGAACTATCTTGTGATTTCATTTGCTGCTGGTTACCCTGACTCTCTGGGGCTGAGAACTCCTGGCTTGGGCAGTAAAGATATTTCATATTAGTTATCCTTCTTGGTACTTCAACTAATAAGACTTCTGCAAAACCCTGACCACTGGGAAGAGCAGAAAGAACTCAGCCTCAGCTATCAGCCCTCCTCTCCTACCACCAGTGCTCTGACCTTGGTGGGCGGTCCTGTCCTCTCTCTGTGCTGAGGGAGGGTCACAGCAGGACAGTCTGCTGTCACCCTAGGAATTCCACAGACCATATCAGACAGTGAAAGAGCACTCCATATTCTTGGATCAACAGCCAAGCTTGGAGTTGAGCATCTATTGTGCTTCAGGAAAACTCTATTTCCCTGAAGGGAGAAGTGCCATGAAGTCTACAAGCGCTTTCCAGAGATCAAGGGGCCTTTTTCACAAAGTTTAGGAAGTTATATTTTTATGTCATGCCGTGTACCAAGTTTAGCCCTGCTGAACTCTCAAATGTAACACCTTGAATATTTCAGGCTTTCTACAAAAGTATTCCAAAATCTTTTTTTCCCCCGTTTTATTTTTATTACTATTTCATTAGCTTACAATACTGTGTAATTTTAGGAGAACAGAATCACAACTCAGTCACTACCTGTATCACACAGCACCCAAACCATCTTCACTCTTTCAACCCCTGTTCTCTCCTCTCATCCCACTCCCTACTGTCTAAGACAGTTGTGTTATGCTTTGTTAATTTGTTCTTTTTATTTCCACCTGAGTGAAACCATCAGGATTTTTCTTTCCTATTTTACTTAGCATGATCACCTCAGGTTCCATCCAAGTTGTGGCAAAAGGCATGATTTCATCCTTCTTTTGATAGCTTTTGATCCTGGATATTATGAATTGTGCTGCTGTGAACATAGAGGTGTTAATATCTCTCTTGATTAGTGTTTCTGTATTTGGATATGTACCTAGAAGTGCGATTGCTGCATCAAATAGATGGCAGTTCTTTTTTTTTTTTTTTTTTTTGAGGATTCGCCATACTCTCTTCCATAAGGTTTGTACTAATTTATTTCCCCATGAACAGTGTAGGAGATTTCCTTTTTCTCCATATTCTTTCCAATACTTTTTCTCATCTTTTGATTTAAAATCATTTTAAGAAAAGAAATATGGAAATGCTATTTTTGAAAATGGCAGGCAAAGGCCTCTGAATTTATGTCCTGTTTTGCCTCCTTTGTACTCAGGATGCTCTGGGCCATGGTGGCATCGCTGGATGCACCTTCTAGAAATGCAGAACCACAGGCCTTTCCCACTGTCCCAAATAGGTCTTTTTTTTTCCCCAGGGTTGTGCATAACAGCTTTTTCCTTTCTCGGTCAGGAACTTATTGAGGTGATGCAGCTACTATGTTATCCTGTTTTAAGCTTGTACGTTTTATGCTTCTGTGTATATATCATTTACTCCTAATTATGGGGCAACTCCTTTTAATTCATTATTTTTACAATCTTTCCTAATTCAATTGTGATGTAAGGAATCTCTTCAAGAGCCTGTAACACCATTAGAAAACTGCCTCACTGAATCCTGGGATGGTAATGACTGAAAGCAGTCTCAGTGACGTTTTGTGTGACTAGAGGAACAGACCCTTTGACTCACAGAAAGTAGTGGTGAGCTCAGAAGCCTAGGCTGGCCATGTATTCCACATCTGTCACTGTCAAGGATTTTCTCAAATTAACAACCATTTTACCACTCCAAAGGATAAGGTCCTCAGTTTTGGACCTAGACATAGATGGCCCTCCTAGTTGTGTGCATGGAGATAACTAGGAATAGCTTGTAGCTTAGCACATTGGCAAGGCTGAGTTTGGTGGATGACCACAGCACCAACCAGTGACTTGAAGACCACACACTGTCCGGCAGCTGCGGGGTCTGGCAGAGATCAGTCAAGCACTTACAGTTTAATTAGGCTTTCTATCTTTATATTTGTCTCAGGGCATCTGAAACCTTCTGTGTGGCCTGTCTCTAACTAGGTGACTAATAGTTTGTGCTTTCTTGCTCTCTTGGAACTGCACCCCAGGGAACATGGGGTTTGTCATTGTTCTGTATTGTCTATTTCTGCTACATGTATTGATGGGCATATACTCTCTCCATTCTCCCTTTCAACACCTGCACTAATGCAGCATTGTGGTATGTGTACATCCCAACTGGAGCAGGCAACCATCATCTGGGAAAGTCACATCTTGCCATATTGTTATGTTGACTTCATAATGGAACCTGTCAAGGGTCAAGATGGAAGCCTGTCTGGTGACTGGGGTGGGGTGGGGGCAATTATAGGCTCAGCCTCCTCAGCAGATCTGACCTTCTACCACCAGAAAAGAATGACCCAGAACTCTCCCAGAATTGCTAATCACATCAACAATTCCTAATTTGATGTCGATGTTTAAATGTAATTAGTGGTAAATGAAAGTCTCTCTATTTACTGAAATTATCCACTCTTGGGTATTTCAGAATAAATTTTCTTCTCTCCTACTACTCATTTCAGAGACTCCGAGAACAGAAGTAAGTCCATCATTTTTGAGCAGTATCAGGCCTTTTTGGGAATCAACATATTGACACTTGTGGGTTGTGATTCTCTGGGGCCAGGACAAAATTAAGTAGAGAATGCATTCTTCCTGACGCAGGACGTGCACACTGCAAATCCGGAGCCAAGCAATGGACTCACAGTTCAGTCTTCACCCTCTACACTCAGGTCATGTCAGACTGTAACACTGGCACCTGTCTTGGTTTGTGTTCCTTCAAAAGCTGAAAACAAAGAATTTGGGTTCAAGTAGTGAGCAGAGAGGTGAGAGGGAAAGGGAGGAATATCAATAAGTCCTTGCAAAAGCATTTCTCAGCTGGTCATTGTTGGCAGCTCAGCTCTTCTGGAGACACAACTGAGAGTGTCCACTCTGTGGAGTGAGGGGGCACCAGTTCCTGTCCTTAGGATTTCTGGTCATCAGAAATTCTTCAACTTGTGCCTAAAGTTTCCATGGTCAGAGGATGCCCCCAGGTAGGGGGAGGCAGGAACACATTGGTGTGGGGAGAACAGTTTGCCCCAACTACATTTGTGAGTGTTCTAAATGTCCCAGTTTCTTTAGTTTGTTCTCTTTGTTGATATTCATATCGCTTTCCTTTAACAAACCACATGGGCAAAGACAAAGGAAATAAAGACACAGGCCAGATAAGAAGACTGTGTTGAGAGAATTGCATGTGTGGCCACTCCTCTTGCCAGGCATTCTTGCAACTTTAAAGAGAATCCTGATGTACTGCTCCACCAAAAAGCTTAGCTAGAAAAAAATATGGCTTTTGGGCCCATTTGGGAAAATATTTTATTTCTACTCTGGGTTGGAGATAAGATTAGACGAGTAGTTTTCAAATTTCAGTCTATGGACCAGCACCTGGAAAGTCGTTGGAGATGCAGCTCCTCAGGCCCCAACCTGTAAGGACTGATGGAAGACCCAGGGGGAGGGATGTTGGGTACAGCAATCTGTGTTTTCATAGCTCTCCAAGGGAGTCGGAGAACCTGAGTTAAGGTACAGTGGAGACACTTCTCTGCCATGACTGATGGGGCCCAGAAAAATTTCCCAGCATCTGTGAACCTTGATTTCTCACTTACGCAATGGAGATAGCACCCCAGGATCTCTACTCCGACACTGGCACAAGGGGCGAATCAGTAACATATGTAGTGTATCTAGGGAAATGCCTAGCATTCAATATCTGTTTGACTGACATCTTCCCACTAATTAAATTTGCATATACACATCCCTGATGGGAGCAGAGCATTGCCTTTCAAATAAGTGGAATAAATGGGGAAATGGGGTCTTCTTAATGTGAAAGCTCTTACCCCCAAGGATTGGGGATTAACCAGAGGGTCTTCTGCCAGTAGCTATCTGTGTTCTTTGCCAGAGCTCCTCATATGGCAAAGATATTCCCTGAGAGTTTAATTAAAATGGCCACCACCTCTGGCTTAACATCAGGAGGACCAAGCAAGCAACTCAACACTCTGTGGTGTTTCTGTTAGTACAATTATTTGACTTCAGAGAAAGTTGGGGTTGTGCACTACCTTTATAGCTAAGAGGTATCCAGATGTCTTTAGACCAAGGACTTTGATGGGAATAGGGTTACATCTGGAGATCCAACTACCCATGACTGCTCTTTGGGTTGCCAACACATGTTTCTTAGGTCTTTTTCTGATATTTAGATGTCTTAAAAACCTTAATTTGGCATACTTGGGTCCTCTATTCTGCCACCAATCTCAAGTTTATTATGTAAGTCTTAGGGGACTCTGAGTATACCCCACACCCCAAGTTCAGTGATTCCTCTTCATTGAAAAGAAAAGTGCCAACACAAAATTTTCAGTCTTTTACTTTTGTTCCTCAAATAATTAGTGGGTTCATATACTTCTCAGAAACTATAGTTATCTCTTCTTTCTTTCCTCGAACACTTAAAACCCAGGAACTTCTCAGTTTCTATGCCTAAAATAGCAGTTCTCAAACATCATTTGAGAACTTGTTAAAGTGCAAAATCTTATCTCCCATCCTAAACCTCCTACGTCAGACACTCAGAGAATGGGGCCCAGCAGTCTGTGTTTTGACAATCCTCCAGGGATTCAGTCATTCTTCAGTGCCACCAAGTCAATGCCATCTCTATCCTATTTACCATTCACACCTTTCTTATATGCGGCCTTACCCTGCAAAAGACAAAGGACACCATACTTCTTCTGCCTCACTTGTGCTGATTCCACCAGTCATTTTCTTTCCTCCCACAATGAGAAGCTTAAGACTATTACACCCCACACATTAATTCTTTTATCCCATGACATGCAAATACACTGGATTCCTTGATTCTGGGTCAAACATATAAGTGTATTATATTAGCACAGTGAGGGAATACCTGAAGCTGTCAACTCACCTTATACCATTTGACTTGGAGTAGAAATTTGGAGGGGATGCTCAGAATGAACCTGACCTGGAAATGCAGGTGTGGGATCCTTCCCCAGAGGTTCCGAGTAGCCATTCTCTGGGGGAATGGAAGCAATTGGAACCACCGTGTGAGACTCACACTACACAAGGCCAGCTGTTGAGCAGTTGACTTCTATAGAACCTGTGGTTCTCCGAAGATAATTCCTTTCAACGGGATAACCAGTATCATCCCAACTTTTTCTGTAAGCAACAGATTGTGAAAAATCCAAACTGAACAATTCTACTTTGAGAGACAGAGGTGGGGGTGTAGTTATAAATGACAGTTTCCTGGGCCCCTATTATTATGGTTACAATTCAGTAGTGCTGAGATAGGTCCCAGGAATATGTACTTTTATCTGACATGTAGCTGGGTTTATATAGATACTTCCTCAAAATTTGTAGTCTTATCTAGAAGCAAACCAGTTTCCCCCTATAATTGCTAATTGACACTAACTTGTTTTCAGGGGCTTGTTTACCAGACCACATTTTCTGGTTCTCAACAAATCATATAACTTAAGATCACATCACTACTTTTCAGGCCTTACCAGGCATAATTATTAACTTATTAAACATTAGGTAGCTAATGTCATTACCCCATGTTCCCAGTATTTATATGCATAATTAAACATAGTAGTAAGAATTTCACAAATATTCATACTTTAAATATTTATATGCATAATTTATATGCATAATTAAACATAGTAGTAAGAATTTCACAAATATTCATACTTTAAATATCGCCATTAAAAATGAAATCCTGTGCCCTGGTGGAATAGTGGTTAGGTCAATCATCTCTGACGGACACAGGCCACATACCAGTGGATTCGAAGCCCAGGTCCTGGGAGAGAGAAACAACCAATGTGAACAACTAAATGGAAAGATGCTTCTTCCTCCTCTGTCTTCCTGTCTGCCTGCCTACTCACCTACATTCCTGCCTGCACCTTTCCTTTAGAAGAGAAAAAAAAAGAAATCCCAAGAAGGTATAGCTGCCAAGCATTAGGAAACCTGCCCATGTGGTTTCTTACGTCAGTACTTACCCCAAATATAAAACCCTCCCTCCCCCAAACCCCTAGAAGTGATCTCACTTCTTTTTGAGTTTCCATAGCTCTTTACTATTCCAATCTTACTGAACTATGTCTTGACCTTTGCCATCTCTTGTGTGCAAATGGTTTCCTACTCATCTTTTATAGTTGCCATCTCTGTATTTATGTCTCGAATATGTTCAATATATACAAACATATACTCAAAGCATAAATGTAAAATGTTTTAATATGTATATATATATATACAAAAGCATCATTAATAATTTCCTTAAATTATAAAGTAAGGCTCAATTTAATTTTAGCCTGTTTTGTCAAAACTCCCAAATTTTATTCTTATTCATTCAATGGACATTTAAATGTAAGCATAAATATATACTTCCATTTTTTCAATAAGACTTTTTCAGGAAGACTTTATGTTTCACTTTTATTCAAATATACATATGGTTTTTGAATCTCCAAAACTTTGCCCCCAACTTCCTCCCTTGCCAGGTCTCTGGAGAACCACAGAGCACCTAGGTCACTCCAGACAGACACTTGTACCTTATAGTGGGATCTAGTGTTGATTCTAGATCCCTCAACCCAGAATGAAAACCTGAACTCAGGCAGGATTAACAGATTTTCTCCTTGGTCTTTTCTCCAGGTCCTATTCTGGTTCCTACAGGAGCTTCCATTGACAGGACATCTTTGCAAAAATGGTACCCAAGAGAAGAGAAAAGCAGGGTCTGATAGAGAGCTTTTAGCTCTTTCTAGACCCATGACACTCCACCCACTTCTAAAAGCGCTCAGAATCCTTGATCCCACCCCTTTCTCTCTTTCCCTCTCTCCTCCCCTCCCCTTCCCCTCCCCCTCTCCTTCTCTCATCTCCCCCTCCCCAGAGGTCAGTGTGCACAACCAACAGCTGTGTGGTTATGAGGCAGCTGCTATGTTATTTTTTACTAATACATAAAAATGCAGTAGCCAAGGATGCTGTCCAGAAAAAATATATATATAGTAACACAAATAGAAAAAATATTGCTGAAGATAAACACAATCTTTTCAGGGAAAAATTGGTAGGTGATCTTAATCTGCTCTATACTTACCATTTATATTTTGTTTTAACTTGTTCTTACCCTATACTTTTCTTCTACATTTGAAGTTCACATAACTTCCAGTATTTAAATCATATCTATAGAAGTTTATAATTAATTTTCTAAGATTATAGGTATCTATCATCAAATCTTTGTTATTCTTTGACTAGTGAATATGCAGTCAGTTTATGGGTCTACCTTGAGCTAGGATTTATTGTCATTTGGCAAATATGTATTTTCATTGTTTTTGAGCAATTCAAAAGCAAAGATTTTAGTAAATCAAATTGTAGCATTTGGGTTGATATAGGAAAATTATTTTCTATATATTATCTATTTGTTCAAATAAAATCAGTAATGAAAGTGGTTATTGAATCATTTGCATTGGTTGCCCTTGCTCTGCCAAAAATGAAAACTCAGCAAAAAAAACCACAACCCATAAATAATAATAATAAGAAGAAGCATTTACCTGGCAGACTGAGAGGTTTCTACAGTCCAGAAGGGTAAGCAAGAGGTAAAGTTTTATGTTTCTTTTATCATATTCCCCATAAATTGGCAATGTGACCCCCTTTATTTGAAGGCTAAAGATGTTTAGACTTAATTTTGTAGCTGTCCTCCCAAAGCATGGAATGAAATGCAATACCTTTTACTTATTTCCCTGGATACTCTAATCCCTCCCTACTTTGCAAGTATCTTTGAGCTGTTCCTCCCTCTGTATCCACAGCAACATGAAATCCCCACTGGATTTATCTGCTGTGAAAGTGCAGGTGCACTTGTTTAATGCTTCACTGGCTTCAGCACTTATCTTGAACTTTTTTTTTTCATGACATACTGACCTTTGATTTCAGAGCAGAGGGCTCATGATGATGTTAGATATTGTTTATATACATTAAGCCAACACCATTAGATCTAAGAGTCATATTTTTCCTGTGACTCTGCTGTGGCCATTTCATCTAATGCGGGCCCAAACCTAAGATGTACCCTGTAATCCAGTATTCTTCTTGCAGGAACTTTCTGAATATCCATTGATAATCAAATTAAATATTAAAATTTTATCTGCACTTTTCATCCACAGAAGAGCTAAAATCTATTGGAATTGGACATTATAAACTTCATGATTTTGGACTAGTACTCAGAGAGTTTTAAGTTTAAGAAATTAAACATTTGAATATTTCTAAATCAGATTAAGGAGATGACTATAAACATGAAATTAGAAAAGAAAATGGCCATATTAATGTGGTTCTCGGAAAACATGCTTTCCAAACTTCTTTGCTACTACATGTCGCTGAATCTAGGCATTGTAAATAGAAATGTTACATGAGACTTTCTGGAAAACTCTTTAAAGGGCAGCCCTTTATAATTTCTTTTGTGGATGTGAGGTATAATTGGCTGGGACTCTTAAGAACTACCTTGAACCTAAGGGGCCTTTGAGGAGGGATCCATACATGGAAATGCAGTGAAGGAAGGTGATGTCTCCAGCACTCAACTGGTTATGTCCAGTTTTATTATGTACAGTTGTAAGAGAAATTTGCTGGGATACAGGTAAGGAGAGCTGGAAGAGGAACTTGAATAGGAGACAGGGTTGGTGGAGAGATACCCACCTTGTGAACCCGGAAGAATAAAGGGATGCTCTTGTAGATGCATCTGAAGGTCGAAAAAAAGGAACCAGAAGGAGGGTAGTTTTCTGGTTTCCGGTCTTTGTTGTCTTTATGATGTGGGAGATGGACTTGCTACAAAAGGAAGCAGGAGAATGTAGGGAAAACAAGAAAATATAAAGTAGTAAAGTTGAATACTGAATCAAGGACCAGAATAACCACGTTGAAATTGCAAATTTGACTAAGGTTAATGAAAAGGTGTGAAAAGCTGGTTTGTTTATATATAAAAGTTCAGAAAATGTAGAAATTCAGAAAGTCCCACCCCCCCATTTTTTTGAGAAATCTTTATTCATACAATAGCATAAGTTAGGGTAACACAATTGGTAATTCAGCACTTTACAAGTTATTTGATCTATGTTGTTAGAGAATTCAAATTATTCAGTGCCAAGGGGATTTTTTTTTGTAAAAGATATGACAGGATATTTAATGAGTCTTTTATTCATGTGGAGATGTAAAAGGGGCCTGTAGATGACTGTATTAGTAGTACAACATGAACCACATTTCATCACATAGGCACCAAAGCCAACAAAAGTTTTAACTATGTGAATACAAACATGTATTATTATTAGTTGTGTTTTCCATTAAAAGGTAATAAATCACAGACCTGTCATGGGTGTGCATTGGCAGGCTTCAGTCATAAGTAGCTGGGGTTAATTGTGACCTTTATGTTATTTGAAAGTAGTCAGAATTTCTGTTCTTATTAGAGGATAAGATGTGCTCAGTTTTCTTAGTATCAAAAACGAATATTCATTCTTAAATGGCATACATCCTTAGAGACTTTAAAGCAGAATCTTTCATAATATTTAACTATTTTTAAATGTCAGGTGCAGTTAACTTATTACATTGCTGGCTGTGCTACCACCCAGCGCCTCCGGCTTTTAGTTGCACTTAATGGACAGCATTTCCATCTCTGGAAAATTTCCAGTCTTCTCCTGGCAAAGGACAGCAGGTGTTTTCCTCCAACTTGGTTGAGGATTTCTTTTGTGGCATTTTGTGGGTTTAAGGGGAGCTGTGAACAAAGGAGAGATTTTAGGAAGAAACTATCTTTCTCCTCATCCTGAAACCTCTGAATATATCAGCTTACCCATAAAATATGCTGACTCTACCTGGAGGCCACATTTGCATCAGGAGAACTTTAAATACTCAGGGCACACATGGAGTGAGTCTGAAGCACACGTATTTTCTAGAAGCCTCTGCTTACACTCGCTTACCATCACTGGATTTGAAGACAACCGGGTGATGACAAGGGGCTACTTAGGGTTGGAAGGCCTGGCTTTCATTTCAGCCCCTGCTGCTCATAGTTTCATGACTGAACACATAACCTGCCATTTCTAACCTTGGTTTTCTTCTGTATGTAATAGGGGTAATAAAACCTGCCCTTGCCCCTGCACACTGTCTTGAAGATTAATCTCAATGACAGTGCCTATGAGCATATTTTCATCAGGCCATTGAAAGTCTGATGCAAATATAAGGGAGTTTTTCTCTTAAAATAAATCCTCTAGAATTTTTTCCTAGGTGATTTTTTTTATTTGAGTACTTTAAGCTATCATTCTATCTCTCTCTATCTCCCTCCGTTATTTTTGAAAATTTTTCTTTACAACACTTCACTTTCAGGAAAAGACCTACACTAGTACCTGTTTCACTAGCCTAAAGGGATGTGAAGAGAAATTTCACTTGTACAACAAAAGGCAAAAGGCACAAATACTGCTCTGCGTGGTTGTGCCTCAACCTCTCTAGAGGTAGCGGTTCCTGGATGAAGCAGGCAGAGGGGTCCTGCCTAGCTCCTCCTGGAGAGCTACTATATGCAGGCTGTGTACACATCATTCATTCTGCTCTTACTCTTTGTCAGGGTGGCTTTAGGTTCATGTGTTATTTGATATATTATAGTTTCTTCATGGGGTCTGGAATTACTTGAGTTTTTCCTATTAACTGATGGTAATTGTTTCTTTTGCTTTGTGCCATTTTTGTGGGGGAACCTGTATATAGATCTGAAATTAATAAAGCTAATGTTGACTGGTGGGGATTAGAGGTGATTTTTGTATCTTTCTCAAAACTTTGGGGCCTGAGCACGCCCTGGTGGAGCAGCAGTTGGGTCAGTTACCTCTGAAGGAGCAGGCCACGTACCCCTGGGTTCTAGTCCCAGGCCTAGGAAGGAAACAACCAGTGTGAACAACTAAATCAAATAAAATGCTTATTCCCCCCTCTGTCTTCCTGCCTACTTTTCTTCATTCCTACCTGCATGTTTCCTTTAAAAAACAAAGGAAACAAAACTTTGGTGTCTGCAGGGCAGTAGAGGCCGAGCTTAGATGAGGAGCCCCCAGACTTCCTAAGGGTATGTGTCGGGCAAATCACTGTCTCAGTTCCGCATAATAAAACAGGAGTAAAATGTAACTGACCTCATGGTCCTGCTGTGAGGACTAACTGATTGATGTGCATGGCACCTGGTTGTGAGCACTCAGAACAGTGGTGACTGTTGAGTCCAACCAGTCTCTAAGAAGTAATCTGAAATACAGATTTTGCATTATAAGTTTATACTAAATTACCCACCCTTCCCAATTTGTGGGTTTTATTTTGTGTTACTTTGAGAGTATCTGCCGTCACAGTGTTGTAGCTTCTGGAATTTTCTGCAGTTCACTGCTATACTGCCATCTTCCTTCTTTCATTTAAATGATCGGTCCTATTTGAAGGTTTGTGTAAAAAATAAAAAGTTAGCTGCTAGGTCAAAGGAAGTTCAATAACTGGATGACAGGTACGGTAAGGTTGACTTGAATTATAATAAACTATGACTGAATATTGTTTTACCTCTTTTTCACGTGTATGTGTGTGTGTGTGTGTGTGTGTGTGTGTGTGTGTGTGTGTGTGTTTCCTTTTCTAGCTCTCATCTGAAGTTTAGTAATCTCACCCTGATTTCAACCCACGGACTCCCGGGAAAAAAGTTTCTGAACTCTGAACACAGGAAGTTTTTAGCAAGCGAGTGAGTATGAATTCTATCTACTTTTTTACTCAGGGACCTAAATGTCCTAATTTGTTTGCAGTCATTTTTATTCAAAATAGCAGATTTTGGATTGGAAAGGGAATTTGGTGGGCTTTTCTCCCAGAGCGCTGAGTTTACTTAGGAGATACAAGTTCAAACCTGTTAACAGGTGGCAGGCAGAACTGCCTACAACTGGTGTGGGAGTGGTCCAGACAACTGGAAGGGAGCCCCTGATGCAGCTACCTCCTGCATTTGGACTCTGAGGGACACTGTAGAGCAGGGAAGCATGAGTATGAAACTATTTACATCTAGTCAGGCAACTCAGCAACATTCAGGTAGGGAGATAGAGGCAAGATGTGTCACTGAAAGATGGGTCTCATATCTGTCTCCTGGATAGTTGTTATCAGGGGATGGTCAGGCAGATACCTTCTGAGGCAGTCCAGGTAAGCTTTATGGTTTCTATCCCAGCAGAATCTCTATTTGACATCATCCATTTGAGAAAATATAATTTCATTATCACACAGTGACATTCATTTTAATTTCCTGTGGCCGAACATCGGTGCAAGAATGATTAGGCTCCCTGCCTCTAGAAATAGTATCCCAATTTTTCCAACAAGGAGGAAGGAAATTGTTTCCTCTCGGGAGCTAATTTTAGAATCCACAAGGAAGAGAATATTCTTTCCTCTGTGAAAAAAAGACTTACTTTTCCTTCAAATAGTGAGAAAAAGCATAGCTTCCTTATTAGCAGAACTAGACCCAGGCTCATTTTAATCTGATACTTTTATCAGATTATAAACTTTGATTTTTTTTGAAGGACATCATTAAGGTGCAGTAAAAAAAGAAAAGGCATGAATTGTCTTGGTTTTCTCTCATATTCTATTTCTCTGTCTCTTTTTCTTTTCTTTTTTCTTTACTTTGATCAACCAAAACACAAAAATAAATAGTCAAAAATAAAAATAAATAAAATGATAACTAAATCCCCTCTACCATATAAGCCCATTCCTATTTCCTTCCCCTCTGGAAACCTCAGCTTTGCTGTCATAGTTCAAAAGTTTATTTTAACTTTGTTAGTTCCTTTGTGTTATTTTTCAGTATTCCAATTTTAAGTGAGATCATACAATAATTAAGGCATGAGTTTTGAGACAAGTGAATGAAAATTCAGGTCATGCTCTTAGCACATAGGGGATTTCATTTCTCTAGGGCTTTAAATTTTTTAAACTGTGAAAGTATGTGATAAGCCAACCTCGATGGATTTTTTGTTAAAGTTAATATAATACCAAGTGCTGCCTAAGATTTGACTATCAACATTTGTACATTCCTTTCCCTTGCTTTTTCACTTTCTAAATGATATCATTTTCAGGTAGTGGTAATGTTGCCAATAAATACCTCAGGAGGAATTTCATTCCCTTAGCTTGATAGAGTCTGCTGCCTATCCCCATGCTGAGGGTGTTTTGTAGAGAAGAGTAATGAATGACTTTCTCAGTGTGATAGTACATGGACCCTGTGTGAGTGGGCTGGGAAATCACCTGCTGTTCCTCTTCTATCCTCACCTCTCTGCACTTGCAGCATAGTGTTCTCAGAAATGCTACAAAAATGCGACTACCTAATGGCCTAGAACTGCCCTGTCCAACATGGTGGCAGCTGGCCACATTAGCTATTTAAATTTAAATGAATTAGATTAAAATATGATTTACTACAATAAAAAGGCTCATCAGCAAGTGGCACCTTTTGTGAATTGACTATAGCATTTAAAGAGGCTAAACACTTTAAGATTCATATTCAGACTTCAGTCTATTTGAAGGCAGATTCTGAAGACTCAGATATAGGGTCCTAAAAGTGTATGTGAAAACAAATGTCAATTAAATAAAGACTGCAAATTTAGTGAAATTAAACATGAGCATATAGAGAAACTGACATTCAAGAAGCAGAGGTAATATGAAACTCAAAATACAGAGAAAAATGTCTTTTAAGTGGTGTTAGGCATTAAATTATATTTCCCCCAAATTCATATGTTCATGTCCTAAGCCCCCACCCCAGCACCTCAGACTGTACTTGGAAGCAGGACTTTCAAGAAGGTAATCAAGCTGTTGAGGTTATTAGAGTGAACCTACTCCAGGATGATTAGTATCCTTACAGAAAGTGGAGACTGTGATATAGACATGTACAGAGGAAAGACTACTGAAGACATAGGGAGAAATAAAGGAAAAAGACATTAGAGGAAACCAACCTGACTGATCTCAGACTTCTATCCTCTAAAATGTGAGAAAATACATTTCTATTTTTAAATCTAAAAAGTAACCAAGATTAGTTAATTAAAGTTGAATGAGATTAAAAATTCAGCTCCTCATCACACTAGCTACACATGGAGTGTCTAGTAGGTACCATATCAGACAGGACAGCTACAGCACATTCCCAAGAGCCCAGAAAGTTCTAGACTATTTCAGCCTACAACCAATCCCTGTTGGCCTACTTCTCTGATCTCATCTTTTACTATTTTTGCCCTTGTTCTTTCTACTCAGCCTCACCAACCTCCTCAATGTTCCTGGGACACAACTGAAAGTCTCCCACCTGAGGTCTTTGTTTTTCTCAATTCGTCTGCCTAAAGGCCAGCTGTTCACTGATAACACACAACACTCCATCACATTCTAGTCCTACTTACTCTACACAATTTTTTCTTACTACTGAAATCCTTTTCAATATAATATCATTTACCTTCTAAAACTTTTTTTGCTTTATATATTGAAAATTTAAACTGTAGTCCTCCACAAAGACAGGACCCTTTTGCCTTTGTGTATCCTCAGCACCCAGGGCAGTGCTTGGTACATAGTTGCTCAGTAAACAATGTCAAATGGATAATAGTTCCCTCCAAAAGTCCCTGCAAAAGTTCCTATTGACTAGACAGGAACTAAATAATACAACCAGATGTCTCTAGATGGGTAACCACATGTTTTGATAGTTACAAATTATGAATTTGAAATATAAACAGTATGTTGTCTTTCAAATGATCCTCATACCCCAATAAAGGAAATTATTTTTGATCACAAAGTTTAAAAACAACAAGCACATTGCCATCCATGCACTTAATGTTTAAAGTCCTTATGCTAAATACTAATTCTGAGTTTTTCCCTAACCAGAGTTTTGATTTATTATCGCTGTTACTGTTCTTTGAGTCTCTGTCCTCTCCTCTCCCCTGACCAGTATCTGGTGGAGATGATGATGACAGACCTCAGATGCAGGCACTGGAAAGTGACGGTAGGGTAGGAGGAACAACAGGAACAAGAGAAATCCACTAATTGGGCAATCAGCACAGACTAGTTGAAAGTTCACTGTGATGCTCTTTCTGCTAGGGGTGTCACAGTGAATCCTTTATGGGAGCCTCTGAGGTTCTTTCCAGTTCTGAAGGGTGCTGAGTCCATGAAGCCTGGCCTAGCTGTACTCAATATTTGTTCCCCTGGAGTTTGCTTCTAATTTTACACCTGGACTTTTGAGCTAAGTCATTGAACCACTAGATTTGGGGAGCATAGCAACTTGGAGCAAGCTGGCTACTCCTCATATACATCATCTTCTAATAATTTCCCCATCTTGCCTTTCTGTTTTTTTCTCCTCCTTATTACCTGTCTCCAAAATGTTCTCTGAAGGCTAGCTTTCACATTATATTCAAGTCAGGGTCAAGCTCATTTGAGAAATGTGAAGTGTCATTGATGTTCCTTCTTTGGTGTTTCTCTCTTTTCCAGATAACTCTAATGACCCTAGTTACCAAGCCATGAGACAGTCCCTGCCATGTTTGGACCCTAATGCTCATGCACTCTGCTTAGGAAATAATTTTGGGAAAAGATCACTTACAGTCTCCAAGGGCTAGTTTCACCTACCTGAATAGCAAATTAAAGAAGGTCCAGAATGGATAGTAACATCCAGTTTAGAAAGAAATCACCTTCATAGTGATATTTTCTTTAAGCTAATAACTATCATTTCAGTGTAGTCACAGATTAAAGCAAGTGCTGACTCTTCACTGCTTCCTGAGGGGCCCAAAATTCAGCGTGTCAATGCGCCAGTCCCACTAGACAGTATTTTGAATTTTAATTGTGAAGTATGCATCATGACATTGTCAACACTACTGTCCTGTCATGAAAAATATCATTGTCTTAGCCTTCCACAAATTTCCCCAGAGAACTTTTATCTTTGAGCAAATCCTCATATGACTAATCCCTGTGTGCAAGCTATATTTAATTTCGCCTCATTTTGGATGCATGGCAGTACTGTTCCTATTACAGAGAGACTGTGTAACAAATAAGAACAATCCTTTGTGGGTCTCTCATGAATGTATGAAATCAATGTGGGCCCCTGTTTTCCTGTAAAGCTACCCAAATGGTCTTTTTTACAGAGAATCTCATCTCACTATCTATTATTTTCCTCTGACAGGCCAGCCTCTGATTTTCTTATTGAAAAGACATTTTCTTGTTTTTAAGTGTTGTTTTATGGACAGATACAAAGCCCAGAGCCCTGTTCTCTCTACTGGGCCCTGCACCACGGGGTAATGTGCATCTATTACTGGAATTCTCTTTGTGTGGTGAGAGCAGATTCGTGTGGATCAAAAAGGAAAAAATGTCCTCCCATTACCACTTCAGAATCCTGTTTGCCTCCAAGGAGAGTAAACAGGATTATGTATCATTAATATTATCTATAATAATACCTACCATGTATGCATCCCATTTGGCAAAGAGGCATCACGTACATTCTCATATTCGTCCCTTACAAAGACCAAGTCCCGACGGGAGGGGCAATCACCCCGCATGGAGAAAGGGATGGGGTGCCAACCAAGTCTGCAGGGTCCAGCCTCATCAGCGACAGAGCAGGGACACAGATCACAATTTGGCACCCGCTAGATTTAAGTGAAGCACTAGTCTGCACAATCAGGTTTCAGACCAGGATCATTAAAGGCGAAGGGCATGCAGTTAAATCTTTCAGAAAATTCTAGAAACAACTCTCACATAACTCTTTAAATCCCAAAGCCACAAGAGCCCTCCCACCTGTCTTCTCACATTATAGTCAAGTGCTCAAATCCCAATGGAGCCCAGGGAAGAAAATCCCATGCAGCCACCAGTGCCCTAAAGCCACTACATTAACATCCACCCTGACCTACTGTGGAGAGAAGGACCAGTTACCACATCAATCACCTTTGCCCTGTGAAGTGAATCCCAAAAGACTCCAGGGATGGTACTTGCTACAAATGTAATTCCCTAATTGACATCTTCTCTAAATAAAATGTGCTTTGTTGTTCTGGCATGAATCCATACACTAATAATAGGAATGAGTCATTGATTGAAAAGCATTAGCAAATAGGAAGGACTCTTGATAGTCAGGACTTTGAGCCCTGGCTTTGGAAATCTTTGGGGAAGTCACTCTTTTCCTTATTCCCTTTGTGTCCATGATCAATATGGCAATTAACAGCTAACTTTGCATTTATAGCCACCATGTAAAGAAGCAGAACAATGAGTGTATATGAATGATTTCACAAACACACACACACACACACACACACACACACACACACACACACCCTGCTGTGGACTGGCCTGTACCACATGGAACATTTAGCTTTAATAAAAAGATGTTAATGAGTGACTCTTAAGTATCTCCTCACAAAAAAATCTCCTGGTATCTAGCCTCAGTCCTGGTAACTCCCAGTATGAACACAGACTCCACCTGACAGGGACTTGAACCAGCTCACCAGATGTCTAATTAACACCCACTGTTGGCTGTTCAAATGTCACTGACGCAGCTTCTCTCTCTGCAGCCACTGCTTTAATGATAAAGATCACGCCTTGATGTCATTGTGCTCCTGGGTGAATGTGGTGGTTGGTAGAATGACTGCCATAGACCGAGCAGCGAAGCATGTTGTGGTTTCCAGAGAGGAGATTGTGCTCTACGATCACCTCATCCTCTGCACTGGACAGCAGTACCAGGTGAGGTCGTGGGGGTCCCAGCAGGGAGCTGGTAATATGGAACTGATTCTTGGGCTGAAAAGCATGCCTTCTAATCCTGGACAGCAGTAGCTCTGTTCATCAGAATGCCTTGCAAGATTTACGGCCATGTACAGAAATGTGTCCCCAAACTCTCACAGCCACACAGCCATCCATTCCAAGAAGCATGTTCTCACTCAAGGATACAAATCCTAGCAAGTTGGAGAAATGTCATTCTTTAAGTTGACCCAAATTCTGACACTTAACTGCTAACCACAGCAGACTCCAGACATAATCCAGCATGTATTAAAGTAAATTCAATTATGCCTCCAGAGGCTAACATTTGGCAGTGGTGATGGGCTCGCGCACAAGTATTTCAAACATGCACACCTTCTATCAATTCTTATTGTATTTTGTCTCTTAGTTATAGAACTAGGACATGTGACTAATCACCCAGTAACCATGCTTTCCATTGGATTAAATTCTCAGGTCACATTTGAAGAAAACCTGGTAGACATGACTGAAGCTGCTCAACAACTCAGAGCGTCAGATTCTAACCTCTTCACTGTGCAGGCGATACACATTAGCGTTTTATGTGGGTTACAGAAACTGGGAATCTCTTTCATGAAAAGAGATATGTGACTCAAAGTAGGATGTTTTAACTATACTTTCTCCTAGTATCTGCACAGGCCTCCCTCTCATAGATTTGTTCCTAAGAAGTATGGACTTCACATACCCTACATCCTCAGCCTTGGCTGCATACTGACACCACCTGGAGCACTTCTGTAATATTCCCAGGATAGCCCCATCCCCAAGGAGTCAGTGCTATTTATTCTGGGGTGTGCCTAGTTATCAACAGTTTAAGAATTTTATGTTTATTTCCTCTTTTTACTTGAGAGCATATTAGCCTTACATTTGTTCGAACCATCTAGATTTTTGTTCTCTTTACCTCCCCAATTTTTATATTTGTTTTTTATCATTCCATCAGATGTAAATGATAATCTTGCAGGCTATAGTATACTGGATTGAAAATCCTTTTCTTTCAGCGCTTTGAATATATCATGCCATTCCCTTCTGGCCTGTAGTTTTAGTTGAGAAATTCACTGAAAAAAATATTTGGGGACTCCTTTATATGTGATGTGTTTTTCTCTGGCTGCTTTTAAGATTCTTTCTTTATCTTGTACTTTTGACTTTTTAATAACAATGTGTCTCAGTATAGTTCTGTCTGGGTTTATTTTATTAGGGACTCTGTGCTTCCTGGGTCTGGAGGCTTGCTTTACTCTCCAGGTTAGGAAATTTCTCTGCTATTATAGTTTCTTTTCTCTCTTCTTCTGGGACCATTATTATATCCTTGAGTAGTTTGCATATCTGTTATATTCAAATTTTCCTCTGGATTTTTAATTGGATCCATCATTTCACATGTATTTCTCTGTGTCTTTGCTCTTTTTTGGCATTCTGTTTATATTTCTATGGATTAAGTTTCCTTGCAGCGATGGCCCTGTGTAGGGTATTGACTTGTACTGAATAAGCCTGAGTCTTGGTTTGAACACTGGGATTTCATGAGTTTTGCAGCATCACCACTGGTTGGATTTGTTAAAGTTCTTATGTAGACCCTCTTTTGGGGCCTGAGTGTTCAGTCTATGGGGTTAGAGCTTGTGTGTGGGATGTAGAGCCTTACCCTAGTGTCCCAACTTCAAACCGTAACCACCGCTTTTTGTCCCACAATCAGCAATCAGGTTGCAGTTTCGCCTCCACCCGCAGGGTGACACTAGTGGGTAGCATTGATGTTTCTGGGAGACTCTCTTCTTCCTTTTAAGCCTTGGAGCAGGATTTCTGGCGATAGGGAGAAGGGTTTGGGGGCCTCCCCAAGCTGACTTCTGGTTATGGCAGCACCCAGTGTAATTTTCTCTCTGGGGCTCCCGTTCAAAGCACTGGGGCACTGGTCCTCCTTCTGTCCTGTGCCAAGACCCTCTCCCCTGGATCTGTGTCCTGGTCCCACTGGGTAGACTCTCTGCTACTTTCACAGTTCCTGAGAGGCCCAGTTTCCCACAGTTGCAACCCCTGTGCCTTAGCCCAAATTCCAAATTTGTAGTGTATCTCTGAACCTTGATGTTTTCACCTGTGCTTTGTGGTCACAATTGCTGCTCCATCTCTATAGTCTCTATTCCTGCTTTTCCTCAGTGTTTGTTTCTGGTGAATAAGTGACTCCTAGTTGCTCTGTGGGGAGGATATGGGTCTTGTCCCAACCAGGGCACCATCTTGACTCTGATCCCATCATCAGCAATGATTTGAGGGCAAGTTCAAGAACCACTGACTTGAACATTTCTACTTAGAAGCCTTCATCTGTACCTAAGAACCACATTTTTTTCAAACTGTAATGTTCATGCAGACACCCTGAGTAGTGCAGATTCTGAGCAGGGGTGGGGGGGTAAGTGGGTACTAAGATACTACAATCTAGCAAGTTCCCAGGTGAGGCAATGCCAACAGTGAGCTGAACACACTTGGGATCTCTGAGTATTTTCTTTTCTTTCTTCTGATTTTTTTTAAAAAGAAATCCAGTTCTCAAAGAGTAAATAGGATTTTTTTCTCATTAAAGGATTAAATTAACCAGAGGAATATATTCATTATGATACTTAACTGTTTCTCTTTGAAACATAAAACCAGAATAAAATACCATGCTCCCCTACTTTAACTTGTCCCCTTCACCTCATTTGCACCACCGAGTTCCAGCTGCTGCCCACCACCATGGACTTTGGAAAATATGAGTGTAAGACACATCCAGCTGTCCAGAGACACAGGCATCTGCCCAAGTGTATCCAGCTGCCCCTTCTACTTTAGTCTGTGACACATTGAGCTCTTGCCCTTTCTGCAATGGAAAGAATGAAATGAAGAAGTGAGTAAGCAAGTTCCAATTTAATTTCTCCAGAAGGACATAAAACTTAAAGGTAGGAAAAAGGAAGCTAGCTGGGGAAATTTCAGTTCTTATTTCTTTTCCTGTTCTCAATTTTCTCATGCTTTTATTTTGTGATTAAAAAATTTAAATGATGAAAATAGAGCTGAAACTCAAAACAAGAACACAGCTAGTTATAAAATGTAATTACAAACCTTAACCTCTAGTGAGAACTGTAAATGACAATGTAGCATTCTAATGTAGCATACGTTATTTTTGATATTAAATGCATATCACTTAATGTTTTATCAGAAAAAAAAACATGCACCAGGTATAATACTAGCATGTGCTGCAGAGGTCATCTCTACTTCCAAGCCCTCTCTACCAAGAGCCACTTTGAGACATTTATTTTGTTCAGTGATTCAGTGGTTACCTCCGTAACTCCAAATGTGTTTATAGATATTTTTCCCTTGATCTATCAACTGCCATTGCTTATGATCTTTCCATTCTGGAAGATGAAAATATATCTAGCTCACATGGAGTACATTCGAATTTCCTCCCCTGCCCCTCTGATGGGTTTTGATTACTTTTATTGATGAGCACCCAGTGGTTCTAAAAACTACTCTGAAATAGCTTATGAATGAGATCCTCAAGTCACTTTCCATGGCTTATGGAGAATTGTGGAGAGATAGAGAGATGCCTCCCCCATGCATGGATATGAGTTATCTCAAAGAAAGGGAGAATAAAAATGTGTCATCTCAAAGTCAATGAGTCTGATATTGACCATGAGAAGATCACAGCAGAGGCTCTTTAAAGGGGTGATACTTCCTAGAAAGCCAGCAGGCAGAGCGAGAGCATGCAGCCCAGTGAGAGGAGAACTGGGGGCATTAGTTATGGTGAACTTGATGTGAGTCAACAAGATGATGTGGCCGCCAGAGAAGCTAATTACAGTTTTAATTGGGCAAACAAATACATGGTATCTGGAATTATGCAACTATAGGAAAGAGCATGCTACAAACAGGTAGAAAAGAAAGCTGTCAAACCAACATGCCTCCCCATAAGAGACTTGAGAAAAATGCATGGTTTGTCATTTGACAACACTTCACATGAAAAGATTGCCCTATGTTTGAGGGTAATTAAAGGGAAAAATAACAGCATGAGTTCAAATAAAAGTGGCCATTTTTAAATAAGACTGCACATACTTTGATACTTCTCCCATCTTGAGAGATAGATCCTCCCTTGAATCTTGGCAGATGTGTGTCTGCCTTGACAAAGTTCACTGGAAGTGATGTTGCATGAGTCTAAGGCCAGGTCTCCTTGTTTGTGGAAACAGTCACTCCTGAAGCTCTGAGTTTCCACATAAGAAGTTCAAATACCCTGTCATCTCTGAGATGCCACATGTGGGTGCTCAGATAATAGTCCCAGGTACACCTGGCCTTCCAGCCATTCCTACAAGTTCTCCAGACAAATGAGTGAAACCCTCTTGGACACACCAGACCAGGCTGTCCACCAGCTGAGATCAGTAGAGGTCACTGTGTGACTTCCACAAATGAAACCTGGAATAAGAATTGCCCAGTCAAATCCTACTCAAATTTCTGACCCACAAAATCAATAAAATGGTAATTATTTGAACTACTAGGTTTGGTGTGGATTTTTTGCACAACAGACAGTTGGAACAAAAAGATAACATGAATAAGAAAAAGATAATCATATCCAGGAAAATTGGAGAGAAAACATAGTTTTAACAATATTCCAAAATGCAACTTTTACACACACTGCAAGAAACTGTCATCCTCAGGACAATCTGATCACCCCATCTCTGAAATGGAAGCTGAGGCCATGCCAAGAGCAGGAGGTGAGCTGAGAATGCTACCAAATAGATGAAAAGTTTGCTGGGTGAGCAAGAAAAGATTGAAATTAAATTCCCATCAATATACAGAACTTCTGCTGTATAACATCAGTGATGTTGAAGTCAAATAAAAAATCTCCCCTGGAGGCCATAAGGCAAAGAAGGGATACATTTTGTATCTCAAGAGATAAGAAAATGTGATAGATATGGAGGCAAAATATAGATCATTGGTTTTTCTGAAGAAGAGACCTAAAGAAATAAAGGAGACAATAAAGATATGATAGAAGAAAACTTTCCTTACCTGAAAGTCATTGTCTGGTTGACCACATTCTGGGTAAAATCAAAGAAAATAGTTCTCAGCTAGTTATTTCTGATGAAATTAGGTTCTAGGAGAATAATGAGGGAAAATTAACAAATTTCAGGAAAAAAATAAGACCACAAACAATTTTAAAAACTCAAGTCATTTTTCTAAATTTGAGAATAAATGCAAAGCATAAAATGATGTTTATCTAAAGTAATCTGCTCAAGACCCAGTTGAATCAAGAAGGTGTAAGGAAGAAAAGACAGTGATACAGTGAATGTCATCATTTTAAACTGCCCTGTTAAATGACCAATAGTCTTTTGACACCACTTTCAAAATGCCGAAGCAAAATGACGCTGAAAGTTTGAAAATGAAAAGATAGTTAAAAGGGCACCAGCAAAAGGAGACAGGCAAATTTAAATAGCTTTTGGAAGCAGCAATGATATTACTATTCAACAAAACAAACGACTTATTTGGAGAAAGAAAAGCATTAGTGTTGACAGAGGTTACAATTCATATCGATGATCTACAGGTTATGAGACTAGTATGGACTGCATGTGCTTATGTTTAATAATGTGTAAAAATTGACATACACTTGGAGTTTTATAGTTCTTGGAGTGCTATTTAAGACTTAAAGTACAAGCTGAAATACTTTCATAGACTCACAATCACCACTAATGTTTAGTCAGATGGGTGACACTTGGGATGACTGTTTTCAAATAATTTTAAGATTTTCATAGAATTGGTGGTAACTGAATGTGTTGTATACGGATGTTCATTTGCAAGGATGCATACCTCAAACTATTCAAATTCCTTCAATTCAATTTTAATAATAAAATAAATTTAACTTGTGCTTCATGGCCCTGGTGAGCAGATTCAGGATGACCATGAAAAATGATGTTAATATGCTAAAAGTCTGAGAGTATGCCCAAAGGGACTGTCTGACCCCTTTGAAGATTGAGAGATTGAGAGACAGTGTCAACATGGGGGTCTCATTACGGGGGTAGCAACACCTGACAGAGATTGAAAGTATTAAGTGATGCAATCCTTGCAGTAACTCTTCAAAATCCATGTCATTCCGTCTCCATTTTATAAAGGAAGTGAGGTGAAATAAAACTGAGGTACCTCATTTAAGGTCAGACAACAACAAAATGACAGCCTAGCATTTGAAGCCAGGTGATCTGGCTTCACCACTGCCTGAGTATCTCTCCCTCTTTCCTAGTCTTCTTCCGGCTGCCCTTCCTCCCTTCCTCTCACATAAATGTGGATCAGGAATTACACTTGATGGCTTTTTAAAGTCTTTATAAGACAGAAATTCTGTAACTTATTACTTATAGTATAGCTAGAGTTAGAATACAGTGTAGCTTTTTTAAGCAATTAAAAAAATGTATTTCTCTCCTTAAAAATATCTTGGTGGCTTAGCAGTTAAGTCCATAACTTCCAGCTGGTATATTTTAGTCCACATGTATCCCAGGGATCCAGGTGTACCAGGGTCAGGGGAAACAACCAAGATGAACAATTATAATAAAATCAATAAATGTTTCTTCCTCTTCTCTCTTCATATCTGCCTGCCTGACTACTGTCCTTTATTCCTGCATGCACCTCTCCTTAAAATACAGATAAATAGATAGATACATACATACATAAATGCATACATACATACATACATACATGTATAGGTAGATAGATAGAAACAACACAGGTCTGGTAAGGTGTCTCCCTGGTGTGGTCAGAGACCTAGATCTTTCTAATCATTTGTTCTTCTATTTCTAATACATGGCTCCCATTTTCAGCATCTTGAGGTGGCTGCTGTGGCTCTAGGCATTCCATATGCAAGAAGTAGAAAGGAAAAACTAGAGAAAATGACTTACATTGCCCACCAAAGAAACCCTCATGTTTGGCACTCTTGACCATCTCTTAGTTCATGAGTTGAGTTGAAAAACACAGTCTTTCATCTTGTCATATGATTCAAGAGTCTATTACTAAGGAAGAAAGGGGAACTGGATATTGGGCAGGTTGCCAGCAGTCACTGACACCATAAGTTATTAACTTACTGAGGGGATTGGGGTGGTCAAGGCACTCCCACCAGTGATGTTGGAATTGCTCCGTTCTGATAGAATGAAATATTCTCTGCTACTCTCCCAGTCACAAGTTAGCAGCAGTTTAGTGCAGAAAGCTCTTTCATTTGGATAGCCAACATAGATGGTGATTCTTCATTAAATAATAGCCATGCATTCCTGCTAACCTTTATTCCCTTCCTGATTGTGATGTCATAATATAAACTTTTTCCATAGATTCCTTTTAACTTATTTTGAAGTAATATTTATTATTCTTTTGCTCACAGTGCTATATTCATTTTGGGTATTGAAATTAATCTCAGTCTGTAATTCGCACCACACCCACCACCAGAGTCTCAGTGTCCTTTACCACCACCTCCGCCCCTGCTCCCACTCCCTGTCCCTTAAGCATAGTACTGTGTTTTGTTATTTTTGTTGGGATTTGTATGTTCATTTGCTTCATTTCATTATGCCACACATATGAGTGAAACCATCCTGTATTTATCTTTTTCTTTCTGACTTATTTTGCTTAACATTATCCCCTCATATTTCATCCAGACTGCTGCAAAGGACACAATTTCATCATTTTTAACAACAGCATATAATTCCATTGAATATGTTTATCACAGCTTCTTTATCCAGGCATCTATTGATGGCATTTAGATTGTTTCCATGTCTTGACTACATAGATAGGTAGATAGTGATAGTGTGAACTGTGCTTCTATGAACATAGGGGTGCAGATTTATTTTTCTCATTAGAGATTTTTGTATCTGGGTATATGCCCAGAATTGGGATTGCTGGATCAAATGGTAATTCAGTCTTCGTTTGAGGAATCTCTATACTGTTTTCCATAAAGTTTGCACCAGTTTACATTTACAATAGCATAGGAGCGTTCTTTTTTCTTCACACCCCCTCCAACACCTGGTATTTCCAGTATTTTTTACATAGGCCATTCTCCCTGGTGTGAGGTGGTATCTCATTGTAGTTTTTATTTGCATTTCTCTGGTGATAAGTGATGTAAAACATTTTTCAGTTGTCTGTGAGCCATCTGTGTGTCTTCTATAGATAGGTGTCTATTTAGTTATTTTGCCCATTTTTTGAGTGGGTCATTTGCCTTTTTGTTATTGAGGTGTGTGAGCTCCTGATTATTTTAGAGATTAAGACCTTATCTGATATATGCTATATGACTTCTTCAGTTCTATGGGCTGTCTTTTTGTTTTAGTGGTAATTACTTCTGCTATGCAGAAGCTTTTCAGTTTGGTGTACTCCCAATTGTTTAGTTTTGCTTTGGTTTCCATTGCCGTTGCTATTCCTTGTGTTAAGACCTCTTTGAAGTTAAGATCATGGAGTGTTTTTCCCACACTTTCTTTTAAGTATATTATAGTTTCAGGTCTTATATCTAGATCTTTGATCCATTTTTAGTTAACTGTTGTGTATGGCGCTAATGAGTTACCTAATTTCATGTGTGTGTTTTGTTTTGTTTTTGCCAATGTCTTTCCAGTTTTCCCAACACCATTTGTTAAACAGACTTTCCTTCCTCCACTATATGGTCTTGGCAATTCTGCCATTTATTAATTGTCCATATAGGTGTGGCTTTATTTTAGGGCTCTCAATTTGATTCCATCAATTGGTGTGTCTGTTTTTGTTCTAGTACCATACTGTGTTGATGATGGTCACTCTGCAGTATAGTTTGAACTCAGGAAATATTTGATCTTTTTTCAGTTCTTTTTTTCTTTTAGAATAGCTTTAGCTATTCAAGTCATTTTGTGATTTCATACATATTTCAGTTTGGGGCATTCCCTGGTGACCTAGCTGTCTAGTGCACTCTGGTAGCAGTCCCATATAAAGCCTAGGGTCCTGGATATAGGACCTGGAGCCGTTGGGAATAGCCATGAACAGCTAAATAAAATAAATAAATGCTTCTTCCTCCTCTCTAAAAAAAAGCCTTCAATATTGTATTCTCTGTTTCCTTGAAAAACGTCCCTGGGATTTTGAGGGACACTGCACTGAACTTACATATTGCTTTAGATAGAATTGGCATTTTTACTGTCGAGTCTTCCAATCCATGACCATGAAATGTTTTCCATTTATTTGTGTTTTCTTCTATTTCTTTTGCTAAGCTCCTATAGTTTTCATTGTAGAGGTCTTTCACCAAATTTGTTAAGTTTATTTCCAAGTGTTTGATCTTTCTTGGTACTATCATGAATGGGATTTCTTTTATCATTTGTTTTTCCTCTGCTTCACTATTTGCATAGAGAGGAGTGCATGATTTTTGTGTATTGATATTATATCCTGTCACTTTGATGTGTTTGTTTATTGTTTCAAGCAGTTTTTTGTGGAGTCTTTAGGATTTTCTAGCCATGGTGTAGGCTCCACCTCCAGATGGAGGGGAGTGTGATCTCCTTAATTTGACTGCTGGCAGACATGGGGAGGGGGTTCTCCTCTGGTCTGCTAGGGCCAAGGGTGGGTCACATAGCTTCTTCAAGTCAGCTTTGGCCAGGGGCAGGACCTTATCACCCCCTCAACTTTCTGGGATTAGCTCCAACAGTGGCAGGACCATGGCCTCCATGAGTTCGCTCGAGCTCCATGGCCTCCTCGGGTTTGGTGGGGCTGGGGACAGGGCTGTGGGGCTTCCTCTACTCTGCTTGACCCAGACTCTGACCTATGTGGCCTCTTCTGCTCTGATCAGTCTGGAGTTGGGACCCACAAGGCTTCTGCTAGCGCAGGTCATTGGGCACATAGGTGTCAGCATAGTCACCTCTCGCTAGCTGGGGTAGAGCACACCAGAGTTACCTCTCCTCAGGCCCAGCATGTGGGCACCTCCTCTCTTCGGCAGAACATGGACCCTCTGTGGTCTCCTCTGCTCCACAGTGTACAGGATTTGTACCATCTCCATTCTTCAGTCCCACTGCCTTACCAATTTTGACTGCAGGTCCACAATGCCTTCCTGAAGCTAGCTCTTCATCGATGTGGGCTTTTTCTCATAAGTCAGATGTGCAGGAATCCATGTGTTTTGTTCAGAGGGACTTTGCTGTATAGCTGTAGGTTCACTTTGTCCCCTAGAGAAGGTGACTAAGGGTCCTCTCTAGTCATCTTGAGTCAGAAACCCCGTTTTTATCAAGTTATGCTAAACTCTGTTTGAACAAATTAATTGGTCTTGATATTTAAAAGCCTAGTTTCCGTTTTGCCTATTCTATGAAGATGTCATGGTGAAATTATGAAAACTACATCATCCCATTAATTTTCCCTTGATTTCTCTAATTCTTTATAGTTTAGAAGTTTTCGAAAACACCACACATTCAAGTGCGCAAAAGAATTATATAGATTATTCAAATGCAATTACAGTTCAGCATTGTAACATGCCAATTTTCATGTTGAACTTTATTCATTTAACCTCTCTCTTTCTCGTTTATTCGTCTAAACACCCGCTGTTTAGAATGATAGATCACTGAATTTTTTTTTTTACATTGAATAGCCCTTACTTTGTTCTATTTAGCCCTGCAATTTTCTGCCAATGACTATTTCTGATTCATTAAAACATGATTAGTAAACTGGCATAATGTTATCTAAGTTTCGTTTTTTCTATGTTACAATGCTCATTTTAATTCCTGTGAGGTTTCAAAGCTCCAAAGCTTAAATCATTTACCAGAGTCCTCTGTGCACTGTTTTAAAATAACTATGAATCTATTAATACCAAAATTTCAGTGTGATATTGCCAAATAAATTATACTGCTAATAAAAATATTTTACCTCCACTATTATAGTTGTAGTAGATGGCCGCTACTTATTGGGTTATTTCTTTTTACTAAATATGTTACTGTGTAAAACATCCAGCTTTAAAGTTTATTTTAAACTACTTATTCCAATTTGAAATTGAATTAAATTGATTATAGTAATGTGCCAAGACTTTATAACTTCTGTTGAGGAAGGGTATAACCAAATTGTTACCTACAAATAATCTGGGGTTTCATGAATCCCCGTTTGTTCAAGCTCCATCAGCAGTCACATATACCTTGACCTTGGGTAAGTCTCTATGATGACCTCTTTAGGGAAAGTGGTGGAGGAGACACTGCTTGACTTACAAGGCCAGGTTATAAAAGAATGTGGGACCCTCTGTACTGGTTCTTTTTCTGGGGACACTGGTCCCTGAAACCCAGCCACCGTGCTGTGTGGAAGGCCAAGCCACATGGAGAAAGCCACGTGTGAGTGCGTTGGCCAGCAACCCTAGCTAAGATCCCAGACGCAGCCAGCATCAGCTGCTAGACGTGTAATGACAACTTGTTATTTGTGAATGCCCAGCATGTGTATTTGGGAAGGAGGTAAAAAAAGGAGTGAGATTATTTGTCTCTGGATGATTCTAGCCCCTAGTCACCAAATCACCACCATCATCAAGTCTTCCCAGCTGAGGCCTCTGACATTGTAGAAGAGACAAAGTGTCCCCCATCTTGCCCTATCTGAATTAATTACCTGCAGAATCCATGAACCTAATAAATGGTTTATTTGCAAAAGTGAGTTTTAGATAACTTGTTCTGTAGCATTCAGTAACTATAGCAACTCCTTCTGAGAATTAGTTCTAAGTGACCGTTTTGCCTATTTGGTTTTAGTTTAGTTTTGTGGGGTCTTTTTTCCAATTACAACACTTGAGTATATCTGGAGACAGAAAAATACATATCTTTACTTGACATTGTGATATTTATTTAATTTAATTAATTCATCTATTAATTAACAGTGCCTCACCTGTTCTCAATGAAGTAAGCATTACTCCATCATTCCTCAGGTCCCATGTCCTACAGGGGCTGACATTAGTCAACACCTGACAAACAGAGAGATTCCAAACAGCAGTAATCAGCTCTACACTGATAAAGTTCCTTGCAATCATTTCACTCTTAATGATGAAAAAGATTGCTTTGAGGCCCTGGCTTGGATAAAAAATAACTCCATCACCACAGAAGGTAAGATATTGGTAACTGTGCATCTTTTCAGAGAAGTGTTTTAGTTTTATAATGAGTCTCATTCTTCATCTAGTTCCAGTATATAATTAGTGCCTAATTAATTCCAACCAAATCATTCATCTGTCATGCTTTGTTTTCCAGATTAATTTACAACTTGTTGTCATTTTTGGATACCCCAGAATGTTTGCTAGGGGAAAGAAAAGGGCTTGAGATAGTTTAATTATCTGTAATTATTTTATTACACAAAATGAATATCCAAAGAGCAAAGCATGGCTAAAATCATTAACTAATTAAAGAATAATTTAATAAGCAAACATGTTTAGCAATTATATGGAAAATATGTCTCCTTGTGTGCAGCTGAAAAGATCTAGGAACAAAAAGAAAGGTCTGCATCAGAAGGACTCTTTTCTTCTCTACACAAGGCATTGTTCTCTTTTTTGGTGGTGTCTGCTGTCCTTCCCCCACATACACTTTCTGAATCAAAGTGAGAGTAAAATATTTGTACAAATGCCTCTACCACTGGAAAGTGTTTTCTCAAATGTCTTCATTTCTCTTGCTTGATTCAGAGTGAAATTGTTTGATGAGTAAAATAACCAGAACAAGGACTGGTTACCTTTTTGTCTTTAATGGACACCTGAAACTCCCTAAAGGGCTGGGCGGGTCAATGACCTGGTAGGTTATACAACCATCCACGGTGAATTGGTTTCTAAACCAGACCTTCAGTTCAGTCTAGGGTGGTAAAAGTCACTCAGTGCCAAGAGCGTGGGGGTCAATATGTAAAATTAAATACATTAATATATTTAATGTGCTAATTTAAATGTAATTAAATTATTTTAACTGATATAGTTAATATATGAAAAATAAATATATTTCTTCTGATTTTGGGTAGAAGATTTAGGTATGTTTAACTTTTTGTCAGATTACAACATTAAAAAGTTACTTGTTTCTTACATTAAAAATAAAAGATGGCGTGTGCCCTGGTTGAGAAGAGGTTAGGTCAATCACCTCCAAAAGACCCAAACCACATACCTCTGGGTTAGAGTCCCGGACCCAGAGGGAACAACCACTGTGAACCACTAAATAATAAGTAAATAAAGTGCTTCTTTCTTCTCTGTCTTCCTAGCTGCTTGCCTACTACTACCTTCATTCCTACCTGTACCTTTCCTTTAAAATAATTAAAATTAAAAATGGGTAGCAAATGACATTCATTGCTTGTTTCAATTTGCTAAGACTTTACAGGCTATTTGCATCTGAATTCACATTAGAGACACTGAGCTTGGCTGGTAGTTTTCTCTTTTATCCTGTACTTAGCAAGTTTTTGGAGTCAAAGTTATGCTAGTCTCCCAATGTGTTTACAGGAAGTTTTCCATGTTTCCATGAGATCTGAAATACATTGTATAATAAAAATTACACAATAAAATAAATCACATAAAACCAACAGGGTCTGGAATGTTTGAGTTGGCATATATAGGTTTAGACCAGGGACCCAAATTTAAAATTTATTGTAAAAGATTTTTGTATTTGCATTGGAGCTTGTTTTTAGTTCTGCATCTGTATATGTTTGAACCTGTTTCAACATTTTAGTCTTTCTTTAATCACTGTCCCATGACCTATGTAGACTTAGGGAATGCTTACTCTGAGGGTTGGCAAAATAATGTACAGGATCAGAGCATTTGCTTCAAACTTTGCAAGCAATATGTTCTCTGTTCCAAGTGCTCTATTCTTCATGGTAGCAAGACAGCAGCTAGAAACAATATATTAACCAATGGGCATTGCTGTGTTCCGATAAAACCTTATTTATAAAAACTGATGACGAGCCATAGTTTGTAGAACCCTGTTCTCATCCTTAGTTTGTGAAAAAGCACTACCATTTCATCAAGTCCAGATCTCATATGTAACTTAACTCAAAAATCAATGCACAAAGTCAATACACAGTATATTTGAGGACTGTGCCCAATGCTGTTATAAATGCATTATTTTAACTTCAAACTGTTGGCCACTTTGAGTTTTTAGACTAAGGAGCATTTTGACCAAGGAAAGGGTCTTAAATGTGGAAATGCACGTTTTTAAGGTTGAATGTTTGTGTCAGAGAATTTAGAAATCCCAAAGCAAAAAAAACACTGTGGTTGCCTTCAGGTGACTTCTGTGTCATGCTCACTATTCTCAGGTGAAGAGCCACAGTGCTATTCTGTTGACCTTACCAGTTGTCAAAGATGATGACAGTCTGGTGTCCCCTTAAAGAGAAATGCTTTTGCAGGATTTAAGGATGTTTCCCATCAGCCAGTGTATAATGCTTTCTGAATCTCTGCTCTTACCCACTCAACAGCCAGAATAAGAAATATGCAGATATTAGTTTCTTGTCTTAAATATAGGCTATTTTCCCAGGTCCAGAACTTAATGATTCTTCTTTGGTACCTCCCAGCTATGGGCCTTAACCCTCAGATTCTGGGCCTAGGCCCATCTGAGTAACCTGATTTATTCAAGTTAATTCAGCTCATTTTTCAAATGATTTATCCTCTAAGACAAATTGCAAAGATGTTATCTTCCTGCCTTAAAGAAGCGCTTTCTCTTTGTAGCTTTTCCATAATAAGAATCGTTTCGGATTTTGAATTTAATTAGTCCTATTCCCTATAATATGGGTTGCTGTGAGAATTAAGTTAGATGGATGAGATATACATGTTCATCTCAACACAGGGCCTCACACATAGAGTTCAAGAATATAGGCTGTTATTAGCACTACTTGTCCTACTAACTACAGGTGATGGAATTGTTGCTAACCAACCTGTATGTTCCCCAGAGCGTGAGTCTCTGCCCTTCTGTCTGGTTGATACCACAGCCTAGGACACCGTCTCTACACAGAAGATGGGATCAAGGTATCCCTAGTGTTAGTCAGTTATAGAGACACTGTGACCTCACTGAGAGCTCTGGAAGCTGTGAAGTTTGGCAAAGGCTTCTCAGAGAAAAGAGGATTTGAGCTCAACCTTAAAGAAGGGCAGGGCATGAAAACGGGAGAAGTTGGGCAAGTTTGAATCATGCCCAGCAATTTGGTCTGACGAACTGTGTCAAAGGGCTATGGTGGGAGAAAGGCAAAGGATCAAGTGCCTGTGTCTGGCAAGTCCAGGTTTAACTGGTTAATTTTTAGATATTGGGCAACGAATGAAGGGGGGTAACCAGGTCACAGAACACAGGACCGGAAGGTGAACCTTCTGTCCATTGTACCCTCCTAATAGATAGAAAGTTCTAGAGTAATACAGACTCAGGGAAGATCATGAAGGCCAGCTAGAGGTGCAATAGCTGTGCATGCTGGTGAGGACCCAAAGCACCCACCTTTGCTCCAAGTCACTTCTAGGATCAATGTGTTCCTGTAACCATTGTCATCGGTTCACCATTGTTTCCTCTTCATGTCACCTTAATAACACCATGAAGAATGTGGACAATTTTCAGATGGTTAGCTTGTGCTCCCTCACTGCTAGGTCCCCACCCCACCCCCACCCCCTTTCTTAATAGTTCAGTGTGGGGGTTAACTGAAGGGAGCTGAGGATGGGGCCTTTCTCAAAAGAGTGAGAAAATACTTCCTGTACCTCATTGACTGTGATTGGGTCTGATGTCCATCCCAGCATCACATACCAAATCCTCGGAAATGTCAAACCTAACTGCTGAAGCATAGGGACTTGAAGAGAGAGACTTGTTTGTTTAGAATAGTGGAGGTATTGTTCTAGAAGGACAGGTGTATGCTGGGTGGCAGAAACTGACTAGTCACTAGGAGTTCAACCCTCCTTTGAATTTCTGCCCACTGAAATTACACAGATCCTACCCCAAATCATAACCTCAGTCACTGTCAGATCATGTCTTCCTCTGCTTTCAGAGGAAAAACAGTTGTTCTGTGAAGGAATTAGTTCACCCTGAAGGAAATTGTTTTCTGGGTTCTGGAGTTAAATGGATTTATAGATGTAAATGATCCTGAACACGAAAACTGCTCCAGTATCCTGGAAAGCAGCTGACGTCACTGGCTTAAATGCTGCTTTCAACTGCAAACAAAACCTGCAGGGTTCAGTTGGAGGGGGGTTCATACAGAACCCAGCAACCTACTACATTATAACAGTTTATGACATTAATTGAAACTAATTGAAATTCATCTGCTATTACCGCTGTACTTTCCATGAAAATGAAAAGTCGGATGAAAGTAAAGTAAAAAAATAAATAAAACCCCTTAATGGCTTGAAATGGATCAATTATTTTCATCTTTAGCTAAATACAGTTTACTGCCTTATTAAAAGCATGTTTGTAGGAAAGTATAACATTAAAATTCCAGTGCATGAATCATCTAACAAAGCCTTTGTTATGTTATATCTAATATAGTCTTCCTTTTTTTACTTGGCAGAGTAAAATGGAGCAGGTCAGACTTGGGTCATAGAAATCTTATGCTTTGACTTATAAAAATAAGAGCATTCTTTGCTCTATTTGTAGACATAATATATTTTGTGAGTGTTTATTTTATAATTTATTAATATCATATGATATCTATTTATAATTCTTTTATTATCTAATTATTTTCTAAAATTAATTATATAGATAAAAATACCAATTACAACATTTTTTAGGAATGCCGTCTATATCCATCTGTAAATACAGTTGACCCTTGAATAGCACCAGGGTTAGGGATGCTGACCCCGAGCAATCAAAAATTTATATGTAACTTAACTGCCTAAAAACTTAACTACTAATAGCCTGTTGTTGATTGGAAGCCTTACTGATAATACAAATATTTGATTGACATCTATTTTATTACTGTGTATTAAGTAGACATACATCAACCTAAAGGTCTTTAACTTTTTTCATTTCCATATGCTATCAATCCTTCATTTGCTACAATTTTAGCATCCACCATCATGGAGGGGCTATATTATAACAGAAGGCCAAAGCAGTCAGATTGTCCAGTGTCACTTTGTCTCCTACTTCTGCTTCCTCCTTTCTCGTCATTCAGGACTGGTTCCAAAGGACTTGTCTCCATTAAATTGTCTTCTGTTAATTCTTCTGGTGTGATGTCTGTTAGCTCTTGAATTTCTCCAAGATCCCTACCTTGAATCCCATTACCCCCTTCACATTTTTTTTGGCCATATTCACAATCTCTACCATGATTTTCTTGATTGGATTTGTCGTAAGACTTGGGGAGCTCATGTGCAAAATTTGACCAGTTTTCTCCAGCAGGAAGTTATAGTTTTTGATATGATGGCTTTCACAACTTTTTCTATAATAATGGCATCTTCAGTGGTAATAATTAATTTAGATTGTCACGACACTTTCTACTGGGGTTCTCTTCCACGAGTTAATAGTCCTCACAGAGTCTATGTGTAATGAGACATAAGGGACCTATGACCCCCGATCTAGATGTTGTGTTTGGAGGCAAGTAGACCACTTTTATACCTTCAGTGTTGAACTCATAGAATTCTGGGCAGCCAGGGGCATTTTCCAGTATCACAACAACTTTTAAAGGCAGTCCCTTACTTGCAAGATACTTCCTGACTTCAGGGACGAAGTATAAATGGAATCACTCCAGAAAGAATAGTTCTCATTGTCCTAACCTCCTTACTAGTCAACCAAGATGGAGCTGGGGTTTGTTCTTTCCCCTCAAGTATCAGGGGTGAGCAATATATTGTGTAGATAAGAGCAGTCCTGACCAGAAACCTGACCACATTTGAATGAAGCAGTTAGCCTATCCCTTCCTGCCTTAACTACTGGTGTTTTCTTGCTTTTCTTCCTTGCTAATAAATGTTCTTTGTGGTATTTTTTCCAGAATAGGGCAGTTTTATCTACGAACCTGTTCAGGTAGATAACCAATCTCCTCAATAATTTTCTTAGTAGTGCTCAGGAACTCATCTGCTGCCTTCTGCTCAGCAGAAGTTATTTCTCCTGTTACCTTGACAATTTTAAAGTCTAACCTCTCTAAAGTGATCAAACCATCCTTTCCTTCATCAGGTTCTCCAGCTTTAGATCCATCACCTTTCCTTTGCTTTAAGTTGTCACATGATGACTTCTTTTTCTCAAACATTTTAAAGTCTATAGATTTGCTTTCCTTATAGCACTCCTGCACCCATGTCAAAGATGCATTTTGGAGATTAAAAGATATTTTGCAGAAAGTACAAGATTTTCTCATCTGTTGGTATAGTTGCAAAATGACCTCAGGCATTGCCTTTTCTTTATGTACAATTGTCTTTCCACTGGACTCACTTGTCATGAAATGGGCTGTTGGGAGGGGCAACCATAGGTGGTACAGACCTCAATCTACATATTAACCAATTCAACCTTTTTCCTATAATGTCATGATTTTCCAGTATCACTAGTGACGCTTTGTGTAGGTCCCATGTGTTTGTGGTATTGCACTAAACATGATGAGAAGCAGACAAAAACTACAAGAGATCACTTCGTACTGAGACGCAATTTACTCGAGAAACAATCACTCTCAGAGATAATTAACATCACATGAGTTGTGAGCCGATACTCACAGCACTTGATTTTACCACACTAGCAACAGGAGGTGGCTGCAAAATTATTATAGTAGCACTGTATGCACTACAGTTAATGCTGCATCTTTACCTCTGTTTACATTTCTCACAATTGAACGAGGATATATGGTCTGTGTTTGGTTGCATACATATGGATAAATTTTAATTTGTTATAATAGATTTGTTTATCTTATGGGAGTAAATAATAAAAATGTACTACTTTCCATATATAGTTTATGCATTATTGGCCTGCCTAACTTTTTAGTTTTTTTCTTTCAATATTCCTATACTCTGTGGTTTGTCCACACATTTTTTCAAGTTGTCACAAGTCTCAAAAAAGTTTTCCAATATATTTATTGAAAAAAAATATATTGATAAGTGAACCCATACTGTTTAAACCCATGCTGTTCAAGGGTCAACTGTAGAGGGTAGTGGTGTTAGCACTGGTTCTGAAATCATATTTGGCAGGTCTGAGTCCTGCTGATGCATCTGCTTGCTGTGTGATCTGAGGCATGTTACTTAACCTTTCTGTGCCCATTTTTCTGGAAAACACAATAAAACTTAGTTCATGAGTCTGTTTGGAGGATAAATGTCACACCTTATCATTCTGTCTCATTTAAGTGGAAAATGAAAATTCATTTTTCATTAAAATACAGTGGAATATGTAAATATACATTGAAATAATTAAAATACATAAATTATAAAATATATGTATATAATTCAATTTTTTGGTAATCTAAAAATATAATAATGATGGGGGAAAATTCATGTTACTATCTGTGTGAATAAATCCTGGATTTCTTTTTTATACTTCTAAGATGTGATTTCATGGCCAGATTACCTTCTCTTTTCTTCCTTTCAAGTCTTATTTTTCTTCTTGGAGAATTCTCCATCTTTATCTTCAGAGAATTGAGCATGACAATGAAAAGGCAGCAACTCATACTTTCCAGGTGGTTGTAATTAAAACACTTAGTTCAAAAGAATAAATGCCTTTTTAGCACCTACTAAAAATATTTCTTTAAAAGTGAGTTACAGTGGTGGAGCATTATTCAAAATGTGATAGTAGACATGGTATTATATCATATATTTGAGTGAACCTGCACACCTAAAACTTTCAGTGTTGCAAAACTAGGATACCTCAAATACTGTATAAAATGGGCAGGAGGGGGTAGTTTGTTACATCACCCTTAGGGAAAATATATGACTGAAAACACTAACACCATATTTATTTTTTGAACTTAATAAGGAGATCAACTTAATTCTAATTTCTATAAAACCATGTGGTCTTTAAATATTAGTACATTTTTGAACCCCTGAAGCTGCTATTTACCTGCTCCAAGAAACAGGATGATGAAACTGGAGTCTTTTACCTCTAATTAACTAAAGGAACCCCCTACATTCAGATGTATTATGATAATTGAAACTTTAAAGTATCATTGCCTTATTTGGGTGGTCACACTCAAAGCTGCTAATGTATTCCTGTATGCCTCCAAAGAGTACATTTCAAAATGCTACAAGAATCACCTTTATTTTTATGCCAGCGCTTTAAATAGCAAGGCTTGGTGCTTTTTCAGTCTGGGGTGGAGAGTTCATTGCTGGTGCAGTAGTGATTTCAGTCTTCACTTCTTTCTCATCCTCCCCCCTTGAAAGTCCCCTTTTCCTCCTAGAAGCACCAGACACATTTTGTTTCAAAGGTTGCTGCCCATCATCAGAATGACCGAGCCTCCTTCTTACCAACTTTAATTTGATCACCTCACAGGTCGCATTTTTAATGGTGCCCTTCTTGGACTCTGTGCCTCATTTCAGATCTGTAATCTTAGCAATGCATAATTTATTACCTGAACAGAGCAACAGAGATTGGCCTTCCAAGAAAACTGCTATGGTTATATTCCATTATCCTTTATTGAAAATTCACCCAGACTGTTGTAATCATCAGTTATCATTTGCCATTTCAAAGTAGGGCAGCCCGCCATTTTACCTCTGTCCCTATCAGATCAAGTGCAAAAATTGGTCCTTTCTCATCCATTAAATAAACTGAGCTGCAAAGGAGACAGTATCAGATCTTTTAACATAAAACTGATATGGGGGAAATTCCCTGTTTTCCCACTCCATATAGAAAGGAAGCCCCTGTAACATGTTAACCTCCTTCTAAATTTTTGCAAAGATTCTATGTAACTATAAAACACCTACAAGGTGAATATGCATTGATTAAATGAGTCTTCACTAAGGGAAGTTGTCTGACATTAAATGCACATATGCCACAGTTCCCACATCGCTGGAGTTGCCTGTCCCCTCTGTACAGCCATTCTGTTGACTCAGATCACTACTCACACCACCTCAGACACTCTGGCTGAGACTCAACTGTCAGACCCAATGTCTCTTTAGACAAAGTCCTTCTCACTGTTATTTTATCATTCATTTAATCACTTCCTTCACCCACAGTCACTTTCATTCACCTGCTTTTAAGCTCTTTCTTCTAATTCTTACCCAGGAATCGAGGAGAATCTATTTCTCTGTCTCTCTTTATTCTTCACGCCCTCTGCTCCTCTTCCATGTCCTTCCTTCTCATCTTCCTTGATTTAGTCAAATATTCACCTAACCATCCTAACCTAATAGACATACAACTGCTAACCTCAATGTAAAATGTTCTCATTTCCCTGAGTTTAAACACCAACAATGTCTCAGGAGTATTATTTTATACTGTTGTGTTGAAAACACAGGTAATTTTGATTACATTTAGGATTCTGTGGGATTCTGTAAGCTAGACTGGAAATTTAATAAGCAGATCTAACATCTCAGTTATACACCCCATCCTGTGGTTCTCTATTTTTGAATAATGAGCTGTTTCAACTTAGTAGTGAATACAGAGTCAAAATATATAGTAAGAAAAACTAGCCATAGTGAGAACATTCTCTGGTAAATATTTAGAGGGCAAAAAATTATGACCAGTTAGCTTAGGATCAACAATCTAATAAACCTCAAATATTCATCCTTATAGCTAGTCTGGAAACATTTTTGTCCTACCCATAGCACTGTGTAAGGCTCCAGGGTAAAGATGGCAGATAAGGTGAACTTGAAGTCACCCCTGGATAAGCCTAGATGTGTAGACAGTGGTGAGTCCAGGGACAGGTAAAGATGGGTTTACTGGCACCTCACTTGGTTGGAGGCTGGATCAGTGCTGGGGCCAAGGCATGACCACAAAGGCTGTAACCAGGTTTTCAAAAGTACTAGTTCCATCCATCCACACTAATAACAGTACTCCAGTAATCAAAAGTGATCATATTTTTATACCTAGGTTGCTTTATCCTGAAATGAGCAATCAAAATCTTTGTCTACTACTTATTTCTAGTGGTCCCACACAAGCAAGAGAGTGGTTATTTTATGAGTTTTCTTTATGCTTATATTTTTGCTATTAGCTTACAAAAATATTATTTGTGAGCATCTGAGTGAAGCCAGTGTTATTGTTAAAAGCTCCAAATGCTATTGTAATTCATGATGATGATGATGATGATGAATTGCACATAAAAGTACCTAGCTTTGTGCTTGTTATATAGGAGTCATGAAATATTTAAAAATATAAAGTTAAAGTGAGAAAAGAACTCACAACTGCCTTAAGATCATAGAAAAAGGCAGGAGACCAAAATGGCAAAGAGCACTAGACAGATTTTATTATATCAGGTCTTTGGTATATTTGGGGAATGCTGCGATTTCACCTATGACATGTTCTTATTTACATAACAAAAATTATAATGATATTTTACCATCTTTTATGGGTAATGGTAGAAATACCATATAAAACATGTTTAGATGGAATCACACAGGCATTTATTCAATGCATAGTCAGTATGAATGTGATACTCAGCAAATATCCTTACCCATCCTTCTCACCATGGGCAGAATCTGCTTCCCACTCGCTTGACATTGTGTGCGGCCATGCTTGGCTCAATGGAATGTTAGTGGATATAATGCAAGGAGGAGTATGAAGAGTGCTTGAGCAATTGTGCTTGCTCCTGCATTTCTTCCTAAATAGACTCTGCCTCAGGTATCTGTCAGTTCAAACAGGATAAAGGACCTGACCCCCAACTACAACTTGGAGCCAGATCCGGTGACATCAGCCATAGATTAACCATATTTCCTTGAAACAAAAACTGGACATTGGGATAGCAAAAACAGGATCAGGTTATGAGCTGGCAACTAGGGGAGGGGAGAAGACAGAGCAATTCAAGCAGGAGCAGAGCAGCCAGGTCAGCAACAAGTAAGTACTAAGTTACTATGGCACAGTATCAATTTGCCATCCAGCAGGACTCCATACAAAGGACCAGGGCCTGTGTGCGGAATTTTGGTGCCTTAAGCAAAAACCAAATTTTGTGGCCCTATGAGCCCTGCTCTAAATGTCCTGCCTAAAACACAGGCAACCTTAACCATCCGAATGCCAGAAATGTCCAATAACCCCCCACAGTGCCATATATAACCCCCATAGTACTTACCTATGGCGAGACCACATTGCAGTGTTCTGCTCCCTTTGAAGAAACAGGAGTGCAGGGTGGTGGGGAATCCTCTTTCTCCACAGGGGTGTGGGAACAGCCACCGCACACTGCAGCAGCACTGTCAAGGCCGTCTTTAAAGTGGGGCAAAAGGGTCAGCTGTTTTGGGGCCCCCTCCGCAAGTCAACTGGGCAACTCAGATCTCCCTTTTTCCCTATGTTAAAGACAGTTTATTTAAACTGTTTATTAAAAACAGAACAAAATTGGCATTTATATTTAAACAATGGTACCATTGCGAAGTCTGGAAAAAAACCAGCAACCCCACAGTGCCGTCCTGTTTAAAACAGTTCGTGTAGCCTGCCTAAGCAACCAGTCCACAGACGTGTGAACTGACCTACAAGGGGCTTGTTTGACATTGGGCTTGGGCTAGTTTGTTATACAGCACAATGAGTCATGGCAATAGCTGACTCTCACAACAACCAAAGTCTTAGTGGGCAGTGGGGAGTGTTTGTTTCAAATTAAATGTAAAGGTAGGCAAAACTATAAGTTAGAAAATCTATAAACATGGAACTTAAATAGTAGAGATTTTATAAAATGTATTAACTTTTGAATGGACAAATACCCTCTTCAGCTGCCTGCTGAAGGTTTGTGGTGGGTGCTTGCCGGAGGGCACAGCTTTCCCCAGCCAGCACACTACTCCTCATGGACTTCCGGGAGCCTGGCATGAAAATGTCCATCTACAGGATGGTTACTAAAAGCTATTGAAGAAAACCAGAAAAATATTAAACTGAGTTGTGTGGGGCCTAAACACTTAACTGTGCTTCACTGAGAGGGAATAGTCTTTCAGCATTACCTATTTTAAAGGGGCAGACGACCTCAGACTCTTGGTGGTTTTAGATTCAGGTTCTGCCTTTCCTGATAGTCTGGTTCTTTATTGTCTCAGACAAGCAGGATTCATGTTTCCCAGCAGGTGGAAACCTCAATAATTTAAGCGAGATGATGACTCTCTTGGCCAAGGAAAAGACAGCTCTCTGAGAAACACAGCATTAGAGCAGCTGAAGAGATGGAATCTCAGCCACAAAATTGGAGCTTTCTTGTGAAATCAGGAAGAACGACCCTACCCTTGGCTCCTGTGCCCCCTCGGTGTTACATATGTGAGCAACAGGAAGTTTGGGAGAATATTCTAGACATTGTGACCTTCAAAGAAGCAATGGTAAAGGTTATACTAGTTCCTCTTTGCTCCAGAGAAAATAAGACAAGCATTACCCCTTTCAATTTTGGATTGAAAATTTTTCAGAAGTTATTCAACCAAATTGAATACATTTGCCATTTATTTTTCCTCAGAAAATTGCTTTTCATACCATTTTATAGACAGGATAATAAAAGAAATTCAATAAATCTATCATTTTGTGATAAAATTGCTACATTTTACCTGAAGTGAATCTACAGCACTTTCTGTTTGTTTCATGAAAACGTAAAAATATCAATTCATTATCAAGAATAGCTTATAAATAGTATATAATACTTCACACTCATTGATTAGTATATTGATCCTGAAACTGATGGAAGCAGTAGAATAGCATATATAATTACTTCCGTAGTATGTTTAATTAGCATAAGTAAATAGCTTAGACTGTTACCATCCTAATGCTCTTACCGAGAGGAAATCTTTAAAGATTATTTTGTGATTTTGTTTTTACTTCTCAGAAGAATACCCTTTGACCCTTTTGTTAAGGGTATTTTTTGAAAAACTCTAAAAATCAGAATTTAAATATTTATTCAATTAACTGTTGAAAAGCAGAATATTCTAGTTTTTAGTTCTCAAAAATGGAAAAACTTCCTTGAAATCAGCTCAATTTGACATTTAGATCTTAAAATAACCATACCATCATGTACAGGAGTATTGTTTACCATTGTTGTCCTATCACTTAGGAAGACCTTGTATGTATTGCAAACTTTACTAATTTTTTTTCCTTAGTAACTGTAGAAAATAAGGAGCAAACACAGGTTTTATTCTAGACAGTTTCATTTAGCATAATTTCAACTTTCAAATTATAGAAACATAAATGAATGTCCTACTTCTGCATTAAAAGTACTTGACTACTTTGTGGGATGTTTTGTGCCAATTCTTTACTAAATTATCTTGGTGCCGTTGCTAGGTAACACCTCTGGCTTCCAGCAGCTGAAAAAAATGAAAGGGTTATAGGGAGCAATTCAGTATTATTAGCATTTAACTAATAAGCTTGCTTTTTTAAAACTGTATGTCTCAGCATTCTCTCCCCCCTTTTCTAGGGAATGTCATTGTCTATGGGAATACGCTTGACACTTACACCACAGTGGAGATGCTTTTACACATCGGTGTGAAAGGCCCCTTCATCCACCTGGTGCAGCCCCCGACCACCTCCATCATCACCTGCTTCAACAACTACTTGGTGGAAAGCACTGTGAAGGACTCTCTCAGAGCAGCAGGGGTTGCCATTTACCAGGAGGCTCTCTTGGCTCAGTGGAACGATGGCTTGTGGCCAGATCCCATTCGCTGTGCCAGCTTCACCACGCCCACCAAACCTTTCAAACTCCCCTGCTCTGTAAGTAGGTCCCGCGAACTTCACTCACTGCCCCTAGAGAGACATCGCCTTCCAGGGATGTGGGGTCTGAAAGATTGTGGGCAACGAAATGATAGTCACAGATTTGACATTATGTTTTCTAAATGTTCAGATTACCTATTGCTGAGTAGCAAGCTTCCCCACAATACTTGTGGCCTAAACAACAGTCGTTTATTATTATTCTCTCTCCAGGTTCCTCTGGGTAGGTCTTACCTAAGGTTTCTCAGGGTGCTGAAGTGATACCAGGGGTGAGGGCAGAATCATTAAGAAGGCATGTTCACCCACACGCCTGATAGTTGATGCCAGGCCAACTTTTGAGATTTTGTCCAGAACACTTATGGGCCCCTTCATGGGACTGGGCTTCTTTTCAGTATAATGGCTTGGTTCAAGAGCAAGTGGATGCAACAAAACAGAGGTTACCAATAGGGAATGGTACAGCAGGTGGGGGGAGAAATGGTCGTGGAACCCACTGGACAATGGTGGAGAACACTGTAATTTGGAGGATGGGGTGTATTGACATATATATGAGGAATGGGGAATCTTTACATGTGAGTTTAATGTGTAAAAATAAAAATAATTAAATGAATAATGAGCAAGTAGAGATGATATATAGATTATTGATGATAGATAGATTGATAGATAGATGACAAATAGATATTGAGAAATGTATCATCTGTCATGACGTAGGCTGAGAAACCAAGCAGGCATCATTTCCACCACATTCTGTTCACTAGAGGCAAGTCACTAAAACCTAGCCCTATTCAAGGAGAGGGGAATTAGATTCTGCCTCTTACTGCTGATGATTTGAACAGTGCTTTCCATGTCTCAAGCACCATGATGGATATTTGCAGTGCCTCTGTCACCTCCTGTAAAAAGAAGCATCCTCATTTTAAAGATGACAGCACAGTGGCTCCAAGTCATTGGTGTTCTGAGAGTCCCAAACCAGAACATCAGTGTCCCTAACTTTGTGCTGCTGTTAACCTCTTCAGAGTCTGTAAATAGCAATGGTGAATCTTAATGGAATAGATATTTAGATAGTATCTTTTGTGAGGGATGTGTAGTACCTTGACTTATAAAGTGTATCCTTTAGAAGTCCAGTTCAGGAGATGAGTAGAAACCAGTAGGAAGGGAGAAGGGGAAGGAGCCAATCAATCTATTGAAGATGCAGGAGACCCCACACAAAGGGGAGACTGAGGTATGTCAGTGTGAGTTTTGGAGCTGTGTGGGTCAAGGGTGTATGTGAGTGAATATAATTTAAAATCCCAGCAACATCTAATGGGAAATTTAGTGGAGGAGTTGGTAGTGACTCATAGCCAACCCTTATCTAGGAGTTGGATCAAGTCAGTGTTTTCAACCCAAGTACCCCTATGGGTAGATACTGATAACCCTCATTCCTCCTCCACTTTTGTGTTTAGATTGGGAAAACTACCATCACAATAGAGATTTCTCTAGAATCTCTCATTTTGTCCTGAAAATTCATTGAAATGTCCCATTCGGTTCCTTAGTACCTTCATTTAGTTACTATTCCACAAATGTTCATTGAATACCTACTAGACCTCAGGCTTTATCCTAAGTGTGAGGGATACAGCAAGGAAAAGAAAAAGTTCACTTTATTTTAACATAAAAGTGACCTTGTCTACATGTCAATATTACCAATATTTTGTTCTTTTCTCCACTGGGGCTAATAATAATGATAAAAATACCACAAGAAAGAAAGGAGAGAAAGAAAGAGAGATTTAATTGTTTAATGGTCAAAGAAGGGGGTAAGGGAGCTTGTGCTCTAAAGTCCTCCCTTCCCGTTCTACCAGGGATAGGATAAAGAGAGATAATATGGGTGTGCAAGCAAAGGGGAAGTACGGGGGCAGTGTCCCAGTCTCTGATGTCTACAGAATGTCAGGAAAGTGGTGGAGAGTTCCAGAAACAGGGATTCACATCTGCTTTGGTTCTAATTTGGTCTGGACACACAACTGTCATGGTGCAGAGTGGTGGGGATTTTCCTATTATATGGATTATAATGAAGGACAGGTTTTTCAGGTCCAGGCAAGGTCTCAATGCTTTCAAAATGGGGACCCCAGTCTCTTTTTCTTTCTCTCTCTCTCTCTCTCTCTCTCTCTCTCTCTCTCTCTCTCTCTCTCTCTCTCTCTCTCTCTCTATATATATATATATATATAGTCAGGGATGCTCTATCCTGATAGTCCTGATATCTACAGGTAAATACAGCTGGGATAGGGGTAGGCAATGCATCCAATGACTAGTGCCTTTACATGGAGAGACAGATTTGATGACGAGAAGATGCATGAGGAAGAAAGCCATTTGAAAATAGAGGCAAAGACTGGAATGATGGCAGCTACAAGCCACAGCTGGCCAAGATTTCCAGCAACCCTCAGAATCTTTAGGATTCTTCCCTAAAGCCTCAAGAGAGTGTGTGGTCTCCTTGATGCAGACATGTAGTCTCCAGACCTGTGAGAGAAAAATGTATGTATCACCAAGTTTATTGCGGCCTTATTCAGAATAGCTAAGAGTTGGAAATTACCTAAGTGCCCAACATCGGATGAATGGATAAAGAAGATGTGGAACATATATACAATGGAATACTACACAACCCTTAGAAGAGATGAAACCCTGTCATTTGAATCAATGTGGATGGAACTAGAGGGGATTATGCTAACTGAAACAAGTCAAAGAAGAAAGATAGATACCAGATGACCTCACTTAGAGGTGGAATGTGAATAGACAAAACAAAGGAACAGATGAAACATAAACAACCCTGAAACATTTGCAACATGACTGAGTTACCAAAAGGGAGTGGGCCGGGCATGGGCAAATGTTGGTGGAACCCACTGAACAATGGAGAACAACACTTGGTGATTTGGTGGAGGGCATGGTATGTTGAAATATATCTAAGAAATGGGGAACTTATACATAGGAAATTGGGGAACCTATGCATAAGAAATTGTTTTAATGTGTAGAATAATTACTGCAATAAAAATAAATTTAAAATATTTTAAAAAATGAACTATTGATATATAGAATGAAATGGATCAATCTCTGTATCACTATGCAGCATGAAAGAAGTCAAATCTAAAATAGTACATAATATATGATACTCATTATAAAAATTCTAGTTTAGTGGGTTCCATCTGTTTTTGTTTCCTAGGTAGACTGTAACAAAGTACCCCAAACTGGGTGGAGTTGAGTCCCCAAAGGCTTCTCTACAACTGATGTCATGGAAAGTCTTTCCTATGTTGTCTTCTAACAGCTTTGTGGTTTCTGGTCTTATGTCCAAGTCTCTAATCCATATTGAGTAAATTTTTGTGAATGGTATTAGAGAGTAGTCTAGTTTCATTCTTTTGCATGTGTCTGTCCAGTTTTCCCAACATCATTTGTTGAAGAGACTTTCCTTTTTCCATTGTATGCTTTTGGCTCCTTTGTTGTAGATTAACTGACTGTATATGAATGGGTCAGTTTCTGGTAATTCAATTCTATTCCACTCGTCTGTAACTCTGTTATTATTCCAGTGCCATACCATTTTATTCACTATTGCTTTGTAATATAGGTCAAAGTCTGGAAGTGTAATCCCTCCACATTCATTCTTTTTTCTAATGATTGCTTTGACAATTCAGGGTCTTTTGTTTATGCCATACAAATTTTAAGGTATTTTTGTTCTATTTCCTGGAAATAAGCCCCTGGGATTTTAATGGTGATTGCATTAAACCTATATATTGCTTTGAGTAAGATGGCCATTTTAATGGTATGGATTCTTCCCAGCCAGAAGCAAGGGATATCTTTCCATTTATTTGTATCCTCCTCTATTATTTTTTAAGAAGGACTTACAGTTTTCATTGTTTAGATCTTGTACTTCCTTTGTTAGTTATATGCCCAGGTACTTTATTCATTTAATTTCTATTTTAAATGGCGTGATTTTTGTGATTTTGTTTTCTTCCAGCATGTTCTTTACATATAAAAATGCAACAGATTTTGTGCATTGGTTTTGTAACCTGCCAATTTACTGTATTCATTGATGAGTTCTAGAAGTTTTTTGATACAGTTTTAGGAATTTTCAATATATATAATCATGTCATCTGCAAATAATGAGTTTTACTTCCTCCTTTCCAATTTGGATTCCTTTTATTTCTTTTTCTTGCCTAATTGCTCAGGCTAAGACCTCCAATGCAACAGTAAATAGCAGTGGTGAGAGTGAACAACCTTGCTTTGTCTCTGGCCTAAGAGGAAATGTTTTCGATTTTTCGTCATTGACTACGATGTTGGCTGTGGGTTTTTCACATATGGCCTTTATTATGTTGAGGTATGAACCGTCTATTTCCATTTTATGGAGGGTTTTTATCATAAATGGATGTTGGATCTTGTCGAAAGCTTTCTCTGCATCTATTCATATGATCATATGGCTTTTTTCTTTGCTCTTGTTGATGTGGTGTGTTATTAATAGATTTATGTATGTTGAACCATCCATGCATCCCTGGGATGAATCCCACTTGGTCATGATGGATGATCTTTGTGATGCATTGTTGAATTTGGTTTTCTAATATTTTGTTGAGAATTTTTGCATCTATGTTCATTAGAGATATTGGTCTAATTTTCTTGGCAACATCTCTGTTGGCTTTTGATATCAGTGTAATGTTGGCTTCATAAAAAGTATTAGGGAGAGTGCCCTGTTCTTCAGTATTTTGGAAGAGCTTGAGAAGAAGAGGTGTTAATTCTTCTCTGAAGATTTGGTAGAACTCATTGGAGAAGCCATCTGGTCCTGAGCTTTTATTTTGGGGGAGGCCCTTGATTACTTCTTCAATTTATTTTCTTGTGATTGTTCTGTTCAGGTTTTCCAGTTCTTCTGGGTTCAGTCTTTGTAGACTATACTTTTCTAGAAATCTGTTCATGTCCTTAAGGTTGTCCATTTTTGTGGTGGAGAGCTGTTCATAGTAGTCCCTTATGATGTTTTGAATTTCTGTGGTATCTTCTGTAACTTCTTCCCATTCATTTATGATTCTAGTTATGAGAGTTTTCTCCCTTTTTTTCTTTGTGAGTCTAGCCAGTGGGTTGTCAATTTTGTTTATTTGTTCAGAGAACCAACTTACGGTTTCATTGATCTTCTGGATTGTCTTTTTGATTTCTATTTTGTTTTATTTCTGCTCAAACTTTGATTTTTTCCTTTCTTCTGCTGATTTTTGGCTGTAATTGTTCATTCTCTAGTTGTTTTAAATGTATAGTTCAGTTTTTAATTTGTGATTTTTCTTGTTTCTTGGGATAGGCCTGGATTACGATGATCTTTCCCCTAGTACTGCTTCCCATAGATTGCTGCATCCCATAGATTCTGGTAGCTCATGCCTTTATTTGCATTGGTCTCTAAGTATTTTTTAAGTTCCTCTTTGATTTCCTCTTTTACCCAAGAGTCCTTCAGGAGCATATTGCTTAATTTCCAATTGGTTTGGATCTCCCAGCTTTCTTTTTGTGTTTGACTTCCAGTTTTAGGCCATTGTAATCAGAGAACATGCTTTGTATGACTTCAGTCTTTGTAAATTTGTTGATAGATGTTTTGTGTCCCCACATATGATCTGTATCCTGAGGATGTTCTATGAGTGCTTGAGAAGGAAGTGAAATCTGTTGTCACTGGGTGAAGTGATCATATATGTCTATTAGACCTATCTGTTCCAGATAGTCATTTAAAGTGGCTGTTACCCTATTAATTTTCTGCCTGGTTGATCTGTCCATTGTTGTAAGCGGGTTGTTCAAGTCCCCCGCTGTTATTGTGTTGCTGTAAATGTCTCTCTTCAGGTCTAATAATACTTCCTTGATATATTTTGATGATCCTTCATTTGGTGCATATATGTTAATAACAATTATGTCTTCCTGCTGGGTTGATCCTTTAATCATTATATAATGTCCATCTCTGTCTTTTGTTATGCTTTTTAGATGGAAGTCTGTTTCTGCTCTTTATGGTTGCCATTCAACTGTAGGATTTTCTTCCAGCATTGATTGTGAGTCTTTGTTTATCTTTTGGAAGAAGGTGGTTTCTTGAAGGCAGCAGCAGTTTGGGTTATGCTTTTTAATCCATTCAGTCACTCTGCATCGTTTGACTGGTGAGTTCAGTCCATTAACATTGAGGGTGATTATTGATATATAGCTCCTTAGTGTCATTTTATAATTTGTCTTTTGTATTTTGCTCCCGATGATGACTTTGTTCTCTTTCTCTTTTTAGGTTGGATGGATACAGTTGTGTTTTGATTAATTTTGCCTTGTGTTTTCTTCTTCATTTTTTCCCTGGGGATGCATTTTGAGGTTACCCTGAAGTTAACATTTACAGCTCTATGTTTACTACCTAATTTTATTTGAAAGCATATTAGTCTTCCACTCAGTCTAACTATCCAGTTTTGTTCTCTTCTCTTTCTCCCCACTTTTATTATTTGCTGTCTTACTGTTTTTCTGTGTGATTTCTTTACACTTTATAGAGCATCCTTTAATATATTTTGCAAAGCTGGTTTTGTGATGATGAACTCCTTTACTTTTTGCTTGTCAGAAATGATTTTTATCATTCCTTCAGTTCTGAATAATAATCTTGCCATATATAGTATCCTAGCTTGAAACTCCTCTTCTTTCAATACTTTGAATATATCATGCCATTCCCTTCTGGCCTATAGAGTTTCATTTGAGAAGTCCACTGACAATCTTATGGGGGCCCCTCTGTATGAGGCACATTTTTCTCTGGCTGCTTTTAATAGTCTTCCTTTATCTTGAATTTTTGAAATTTTCATGACGACGTGTCTAGGTGTATTTCTGTTTGAGTTTCTTAGGAACTCTTTGAACTTCCTGGATCTAGAGGCTTTATTCATTCTTCAGATTGCAGAAGTTTCATCTATTATTTCTTCAAATATAGTTTCTGTCCCCTTTTCTCTCTCTTCCTCTGAGACCCCTATGATGCAAATGTTGTTCCTTTTGATATTATCGCAGAGGTCTCGAATGCTATCTTCGATTCTTTGAATTCTTTTTATCTCTTTGCTTGTTTGCTTGATTGAGTTCCACTATCCTATCTTCCAGATCACTAATTCTATTGGAAGTTTCATCCATCCTATTGTTGAATCCCTCTATTGAGTTCTTTAATTCAGCCATCGTGTCTCTTACCTGTTTGATGTCTTGTTTTAAATATTTTCTTTGCTTCCTGACATTCTCTTTTACTGCCTCTACCGACTTCTGGATTCCCATGAGCGTGATAATAACTGTTACCCTAAATTCCTCTTCGGATAATTTACATAACATCTGCTGTATTCAGATTTTCTCCTGAGTTTTTTATTGGTTCCACCATATCAAATATATTTCTCTGTGCCTCTATTCGGCATTCTGTTTATATTTCTGAAGGTTTGGTTTTCCTGGCTGTTGCGTAGGTTTGACATGCCCAGGATTGGCAATCAGACTGCAGTTTCGCCTCTACCCACAAGGTGATGCTATCCGGTAGCATTGAGGTTTGGGACTGCCTTCTCACAGTAATCCAGCGGGTGGGGCATCTGATGGATGAGATTTGTGGTGGGTGGATATGGGCTAGGCAGGATTTCCCCTAAGTGGACCCCAGGCTCTGGCGTGAAATGATTGGAGGAGGACTTTGATTTGGCTCTTTCTGGTTATGGCTGCACCCAGCGCAATTTCACCGTGCAGGCTCCATCTCAACTCTAGGTGCACTGGCTCTCCTTTCACCCCCTTCCAAATCAATCCTCCCTGGCTCCAGATCTCAACCCCACTGTGCCTCCGCAGCTGGTCCAGTAATCCCTATAGCCTCTGCCCCACCATGAATCTGGAGACTCACAAGCTCTGTCCCAAATCCAAATCTGCAGCTTAGCTGAGAACCATGCTGGGTACCCTCACTTGCCATTAGTTGTCAGCTGTTCTGTCTCCAGTTGAAGTGCCAGTCATTTCGTGGTGTTTGTCTCAGGAAAATAGGTGATTTTTAAAAATGTTTTCAGTGGCCGTGGGGAGCAACCCGAAAATGCATCCTATCCAGTCACCATCCAGAAGTCGATCTCCTTAGTTCATTTATTTTCATTGCTGAGTAATATTCTATTGTGTGGATTTATCACATTTCATTTATTCATTTTCTTTGCACATTCTTGTACACATCTTTGTGTAGACATATTTTCATTTCTCCTAGTTATCGATCATCTTAATAACAACAAGGTCACATGATAGGAAGATGCCATCTAGCTTTCCAAAGTAGCTGTATCATTTCAATGTCTGCCAGTAAAGTCTGAAAGTCTCAGTTGCTCCACATTCTTGGCAATGCTTATATTGTCATTCTATCTTGTTTCAGACATTCTGATGGGTATGACATAATGTATCTTTATGTTTCTAATTGTCAGTTTTATGACAATTAATGATGTACATCTTTTGTGTGCTCATTGACCATTATTATATCCCCTTTTGTGCAGTCTGAGCAATTATAAATCGATTTTTAAACTTTTGTCTCCCCACTGATCACTGAACGTATGTAGAATACAACTGATTTTGTATTAAAAACATGGTAACCTGAGACTTTGATAAATTCTAGTTTTCTAGTTACATAAACATTCTGTTGGCAAATAGGGACAGTTTTACTTCTTCTTTTCACTATTTATACCTTTTGTTTCATTTACCTGCTTTATTCATCTGAGTAAGACCTTCAGTGCAATGTTGAATAAAAGTGGAGAAAGTGAACATCCTTGCTTTTTTTCTGTATCTCAAAAGAAAATTTTCAGGCTTTCACCCTGAAACATGAAGTTAGCTGTGAGGTTTTCTTTGGTAACTTTTATCTGACTGAGAAAAAAACCTAGCTTGTTAAAAAGATTTATCATGAGTATCTGTTAAATTTTGTCAAATGATTTTTTTCACATCTATTAAAAAGATCATATATTTTTTTCTTAATTCTTTTGATAGGAAGAATTACATTAGTTGATAGCAAAATGTTCAGCTTAGCTTACATTTCTGGAGTAAACTCTAGTCAGTGGTGATATACTACCCTTCTAATATATTGATGAATTTGATTTGCTAATAAGTTTTAAGGAAGTTTTCAACCATTTTGCAAGAATATTAGTTATGGGTATTAATCTATAATTATCTGCTTTTGTAATGTCCTTCTGACTTTTTGGTATTTGGATTATGTTGGTTTTATAAAATAGTTTAATTAGTGTTCCCTCTCTTTTCTTAGAAAGTTTGTGTAAGATTGGCATTATGTCTACCTCGAATATTTTCAATTAATCAATGAAACCATCTGGATCTAGAATTTATGTTGTGGGAAAGTTTTTAATTTAAAAAAATCAAATTTTACTGGATATAAGACTTCCAATTTTCTATTTATTATGTCAGTTTTGGTAAATTGTGTTTTTCAGCGATTTGTCCATTCACTTAAATTGATCAACTTTGTTGTCATTAAGTTGTTCATATAGTTTGATATTATTTATTTAATATCTATAATCTGTAGTAATAATAATCCCTCTTTCATTTCTGATATTGTAAAATTACTACTCTCCCTCGTCTTCCCTCATCACCCTTCCTTCTCTTCCCCCTCCTCTTTTCTCTCTTCATCTCTCATCCTCTTTCTAGCTATGTTTGTCAATTTTAATGATTTTTTTCAAAAAGCACCTTTTGAGTTTGTTAATTTTCTGTTATCTGTCATTTTTCTCTTTCATTGATTTCTGTTCTTAAAAATTTTGTTCTTTCTGCTTGCCTTAGATTTGCTTCTCCTTTATTTAGTTCCTTAAGTTAAAACTTAGGTCATTCATTTATATAAGTATTTAAAGCTATAAGTTTTCCTCTATGTTTTAGGTATATCTCACAAATTTTAATGTTAAATTTTAATTATCATTTAGTTCAAAATATTTCTAATCTTCCTTGTAATTTCTTCAGCCCTTGGATTTTCTAGAAGTATGTTATGTTTTTCCTAGCTTTTGTTACATTTCTATGCTTTGTTGTTTTGATGCCTGTGTGATCAAAGACATTATTTATGATTTCAGTTCTTTAAGGTTTATTGTAACTTGTTTGATGTGCAAGCCTACAGACTACCTTTGTGAACATATAAAGAATTACATAGTTTGCATTTGTTGGTTATAGTGTTCTATAAATGAGAATGACTTCAGTGTAGTTGTTAATGATGTCTGAATCCTCTGTCTTTACTGACATTTTCTGTCTAGTTCTATTAATTGCTAATGGAAGAATATTTTACTGTTTTGTGGAGTTTTCTATTCTTCCCTATAATTCTGGTAATTTTTGCTTTATCTTTTTGAGGCTTTGTTATTAAATACATGAACATTTATAATTGCTGTATCTGCCTCATAAATGGTATCTTTAATCAATATGAAATTTTTCTCTTTACCTTTGATGATGATGTCCCTTATATTAAAATCCACTTTATCTGACATACAATATTTGCATGGTATATTTTTTCCACCAATTAACTTTCTGTTTATCTATGTCTTTATTTCTTAAACATGTCTCTGGTAAGTATGGTAAAGAGATGGCTGACTACTCTGCTCAGGGGCTGTCGAAGTGTTGGCCAAACTGTCTTCTCTCAGAGCTGGGGCCATGATAGAATTTAGCTCCTTGCACTGACTGAGGTCCTTGTTTCCTAGTGACCCAATTCCTAGTGGCCGTCCATATTCCTTGCTACATTGCCCCTCCCATCTTCAAACCAGCAACAGAGAATCTCCCTCATTCAAATTCCTCTCACATTTAAAATCTCCTTCAGAAAAACCTTTGATCCTTTGTAAGATCTTACCTGATTAGATCAGACCCACTGAACATAATCTTAAAGTCAGCTATTCCAGATGGCACCACCTAATCATGGGTGTGAGCATCTCTACATATTCATAGTTCATACCCACACTTAAAGGGAAAGGTGGGAGATTTGGTTACCAGCTTAGAGTTGTACCTACCAGATGCTTTTTAATCCTTTCAAACCATCTCTATTTAATTGAAGTATTTAGACCATTAATACTTAATGTAAGTACTCTATGACTATACCTAGATCCATCACTTTATTATCAGTTTACTCTTTGCCACTCTACCTTTTGTTATTCTCTTCTCCTTTGCCTATTTTTTCGATATTAATATTAGAATATTTTTCATTTTCTATGTTAATTGACTTATTTATCTTGTTATTTAGTAGTTGCTCTATAGATTATAGTATCATCAGCAATCTTTCACACTCTAGATGGTAATATTGTGCCATTTCATATGAAATATAAAAGCTTTGAAACTATACAGGTGCCTTCTCCCTACTCCCTGGATATCCTTCTTGCTGCAGATATCATGTGTATTATATCTATACACATTTGAAAGCCAACAAGACAAACATTGTAATTTTTGTTTCAAGCAGAAGCCCTTAAAGAAGAATATTAGGAAGAAAACTAGATTTTTTATATTCACCCTGAGATTTTTCAATTTTATTGCTGCATGTATCTGAAAGTCCAACTTTCCCTCTGATATAATTATCCTTCACCCTGAACAATTTCGTTTAGCTTGTAAAGTGCAGATCTGTTGGCAACAGATTGTCTAGTTTTCTTCTATCTGAAAATACCGTTACTTTGTCTTCATCCTTGAAGGATATTTGTACTGGATATAGAATCAGGGCCTGGCAGAATGCTTTTCATTTTAACATTTAGAAGATGTTCTTCCACCATCTTCTGATTTCCATAAGTTCAACTGAAGAACTCTAAATTCATTCAAACCACCTGTCCCTGTATGTAACCTGTCATTTACCCTGGATGCTTTCAAGATTTGGGGTTTTGGCAGTTTAGTACTATGGGAGTTATATGTTTATTTCTATCTCCAGACACAGCTTTTCTTAAATTTATCCTTTTTGTGCTTCACAGGACTTGAATCTGTAAGTTTATGACTTTCATTAAATGTTAGCAGTCCTTGGCCATTATTTATTGTCTCATTCTTCTCTCCTATGGGACTCCTGTTGCATACCTGTTAGCTTTTTGTTGTTGTCTCACAGGTCTTTAAGACTCTGCACATTTGTTTTAATCTCTTTTTCTACCTCTGTTCTTCAAACTGGGTGATTTCTTTTGATATAACTTCAAGTTCACTGACTCCTCTTCACCTTGATTTTTCTATTGGTGTATAAACTGACTACAGTTCACACTCTTTTAAAAGCCACCAAAATAAGGGAAATCTCACTCCTGCTGGTCATTGCTCCAAGTTTATGTTGCCTTACACAATCTGCTTTTAAAAACTCATCAGAATCCTCAGGTTCTTATATTTTGACCAGAGTTTATAGTAATATCAGTGAGAGGCTATATCTAAGACGGTTATAGGACCACACCAGAAGCCCAACTCTCAGGTGGTTGCTCTGGCCCCACAGCAATCCTGCCTATAGTTAGTAGGCAGATTGGAACCAGTTACTCTGGCAGAAGGTGGCCTCTCCTTTTCCTAAATAGTCTGGAATCCTCACAGACAGTGAGATGATTTCATTGGCATTCATCTCTTTAGTTATACTATCAGCCCTATATTTATCCTTTTCACTAATGTATTTTTGGAGCCGTACACAGGAAGTGTTCATCTAAATGCATGAGGAATGACGTTTATCAGATTTCTAATTCTCAATCTGCTAATCAGGGAGGTTTTGCTCTCCTTAATCAGAAATACAAATATAAATGATCTTAAATGTTTATTCATAGTAACATCAATGTGACTAGATGTTTCCACTTCATATTTTTATCCAGTATGTAATATTCAATTGCCATTATAGGAGCCAATACAGGAGTATTGAAAGGTCTGTAACTTAGAACACATATTCTCATGTGTTATATTTGTTTATTCAGTTTTCAGTGTAGCCCACAAATTCCTTTAAAACCCCAAATATAGTCAAATAGTAAATGCCTGTACCAAAAGAGCATTAAAAAATACTATTGCAACACTAATAATCTTTAAAATCCAGAAAACATAAGAACTGATTTGTATATGTGCTGCTTAACAAAAAATAAGTTTATATTTAAAAAATCTGAATAAATAGAACTTTTGTAGGGACACTAAAGAGGACTTATGAACATTTTTAAGGGCTCGAGAGGTTTATGATTGCCTGTTTTTAATAAATAATTTTAATTAGCATTAACTAACTTTATATTTTATATGACTAGAAAATCTACTTTGATATAGATAGGAAATAGGGTGGAGAAGGAAAAAAGCAGGAGTAGGGAGACAAGTATTCAGAGTCAGAGACATATGTTTTCCTATAGTCACTGAGTAAGTTTTAAACCAGAAAGAATTTTAAAGATATTCAAAAGGAAAAATCTACCTACAATGAGAATAACTGAGATACATTCAAATAACTGAGTGAGCAGAGATGGAAAGCACACGGTCCCTGTTGACTCCCTGAGGAAAAACAAAGAGCATCAAAGAGAAGATGAATCTGAGTCGAATTTGAGTCCAATGCTGTCCAATAGAACTTACTGTAGCTATGACAGTGGTCTATATCTGCACTGTCCACTATGGCAGCCACTAGCCTCCTATAGCTTTTAAACACTTAAAATGGTCTACCACACTGAGAATCTGAATTTTTATTTTATTTTATTTTACTTAGTTTAAATTCATATAGTCACATGTGATTAATGTCTACTGCAGGATCATTCATGAATCATTCCTTCACCACTCATAGATGTAGGGCAGTAATATGGAAAGTGGGTTCCTCTGGCCCATAACAACTGATTTCTGAACAGAATGGGATAAGGAAAGTGGGCAAAGCAGATGTTGGAAGGATAAGGGAGGTGGCCATAAGTAGATAAGGACCCATGCCAGATGTCCATTTTTTGCCTGCTTTTAATAAGGTGCCAAATTATATTTAGGGAAAGATAAAAATTAATTTACCACAACTACTTCAATAACAAAGGAAGAGTTAAAAACAACTAACTTGGAATGCTTTCATGATTTTCACCATCAATATACAAGATGCCCATAAAAAGCATTGAAATTTGGGCAGATAATGGGGGACAGGGAAGGAGAACATATCACTTCTAGGGCTTATGCACAAGGGTTTCTGGCCTCTCTATAAACATAATGCCTGGCATATGGTAGGTGCTCTCCCTATTAATATTTATTGAATGGCTCTCTACCATATCAAGGCAGAAAGAAACAGGGCAGGATCCCATAACTGGCAGATATTGAGACAAATGGGACACTCATTCTCTCTGGGGAATTCTGCAAGGGCAAGATTTCTGAATAATTGAGAAATGGGGAAATCTAGAAACTCAAAACTGGATGTGGTAACCCCAAGAAGGAACACAGAGAGAACTAAATGTCAAATAAATAAGAGAAAGATGGAAAGAGGTTGAGATTGAGCTATTCAAAATGTAGGAGAATGAGGGGAAAGTGGTGTGTCCATGAATGTAAACCACCTGTGTATTTTGTAGTAGACATTCCATCACATGGCACCCTTCTTCTTTTTGGATATCTAGGTTGACAATCTATCTCTCTTTGTGTGCTCTAAAATAATAAGTTGCACCGGAGACACTTCATACTCTTGGGAAGGTAAAACGAAGAATGGTAACTGAATGGTGATGTGATTGTTCACTTTGCAGTTGTTCTTCAGCTTCTGTGAGAAGAGTGTGGATTATGAAACATTTAAAGCATTCAATGATGCATGTCTTGTCTATGATGGCCGACTTGTGATTGATACCAATTTCCACACCAACGACATAGCCATCAGAGCTGCTGGCTCCCTCACCAAATTCTCCAATAGATATTACTCAAATGAGTGGACTCATAGCAACTTCAATTCCAAAGAGATTGGCTTCCAGCTGGCAGCCGCCATGCTCAATCTCTTTGATCCGACCATCGAACCAGTGACCGAGCCTCCAGCTGACCTTGACCGACTCATTCCCATGTACAAGGGAGCCAAGATCCAAGGTATGTAGTAGGTACCTTCTTCCCTCTGAATAAGACACCAGTTGGATCTGGTGAGCACTAGAGCCAGCCCTCCATGTTTCTTGGTGAGGAGTTTCCTCTGTCCTTGTAGCTCTGGCTCTAGTTTTCACAGACAGAGGGCTCTCATTTTTAAATAATTTTATGAACCTATCATTATTAAGGTTGTGATCCCTTACATTTGGAGCATTTATTATGGATAACTATGGTCCTCATTTTACAGATAAGGAAACAGAGACTAGGAAATGATCCGTAACTTACCCAGAGGCCAGCAATAAGGGGACACTCTCAAGAATCCCAGGCCTGCTGTTTGAATAGACAAGCTAAGCCATTTGCAGCCATTAAATAGTACATTTTCATACCCTAAGTCTTACTAATTTCTAAGGATCATTATATGAGTAACAGGAGTTCTTTATGTTTGGGAGATGAGAGATACCTCTGAAATAGTATCTTCGAATATTGTGACCCTTCTGCCAGAAAAAAACCCACATATTTACATGTTCACACCCAGGAGGATGACTCCAAAGTCATCCACAGACCACCCCGCCCCAGGAATTCCATGCACCCTAATCCAGTAAACAGCACATCAGACTACAGAGACAAAAGTTCTACATTCTAGTCCTTTTCTTTTTCTAATGTTAGCAGTCCTTCCTGCTTCTCAGTCTGGATGAGACCTTAGGAAAGGAAGAGAAAAGAAGACAAGGAAGGGGTGTCAGAGACTAGAACTAGATCAGGCTTATATTTCTGGGACAAGCTAGAAATGGTAATGATTTTATACTGATAGTGTTCTCAAACACTGAACAAGAACGTTTTTGATTTTTCTCATACATTTACTTTTTCTAAAACTTTGATTGGGAGGAGTGATAAGGAATGAGAACACCAATGCAAAATTTAAGACCTCTACAGTTCCTGGTCTGGCTTGGGCAGTCCTTGGCTAGAGTGTTGAAGTTTTGGGAAATCACAGGATACATGGCATCAGCTTTGGCACATCTTCTTGGAAGACATCTTCTTGGAGCACTGGTGACTATATCATGGGATATGACATGCTCAGGTTGATTTTATTAAAGTCCAACAAGCCCTGAAATTTCCTTCCTAACAGTAGTACTTCAGTGAAAAAGTATGAGTGGCATATAGCAATAAGGCATCTCTACCTTGTGGTATAAATATAAGTACTGGTATCAGTGCCTTAACAACTATTTTAAAATGTGGGAAACTCTCCATCTCCCCTAGGAGGCATGCTTCCTGGGTCTTACCACTATCTGCATATTGCCAAACCTGCCATTCCAACTCCCTTGGAGGTACATATGGCCCAGGCTGATTTTGTAAGTATTCCTGAATTTCATCTTACTTTTGAATTTAGCACTTTGTTTGGCAGTGGAGAGATCTTTACTCAGACTTTAGTGCTCATGCAGCATAAAGCCACAGTGGTAACCAGTCCCCAAGAAGACCCCCAATAATTTTCTCCCCCTTGGTGTTTGTGCTCTTGTGTAATCCCCTCCCATACAGAATAGAGCTGGCTTGTGTAGATAACAAAATATTGTGAAAATGAGTATGTGACTTCCAAGTTTAGGTCACGAAACATATTACACCTTCCAATTCCCACCCTCTTGGATCACCTACTGTCATGTTGTAAGGTCAGTTGGGCAGCTCTTTGAAGAGGTGGTCCTATACCAGGCATTAGAAATGTCCTAGTTATGTGCGGGAGCTACCTTGGGAGTGGCCCTTACAACCACAGTCAAGCCTTCAGATGATGCAGCCCAGCCAACATCCAAACCACACACTTATGAGAAACCTTGAGTCAGAATCCCCTGGATAAGCTACATCTAAAGATTGAAATAATAATAGTTTATTATTGCTTTAAGTCACTATGTGTTTTTTAAATAGATTTTCTTTGTAGAACAGTTCCAGGTTCATAGAAAACAGTAAGAAGAAGGTATAGAGATTTCATCTGTCCTCCCATTCTCTGAAGCATAGTCTCCTCCTCATTCTCAACATCCCCCACCAGAGTGTCACATTTATTACAGTTGATGGCCTTACATCATTTTTACCTAAAGTCCACAGTTTACATTAGGATTCACTCTTGGTGTTGCACATTCTATGGACTTGGATAAATGTATAATTGCATATGTCCACCATGTTAGTTTCACTCCTCTGCAATCCTCTGTGCTCTACGTATGCCGTCCCTCTAGTCCCTGGCAACCACTGGTCTTTTTATTATTGCATAGTTTTGCCTTGTCCAGAGTGTCATAACTGGAATCATACTCTGGGTAACCTTTTAAATTGGCTTCTTTCACTTAGTAACATGCATGTATTTCTTCCATTTGTTCATGATTTGATAGCTCTTTCCCTTTTGTGCTAAATAATATTCCATTGTGTAGATGGCCATAATTTATTTACCTACTAAAAGACATTAAGCCACTGAGTTTTGAGGTAACCTACAAGTCATCAGTGGTTAACTTAACAACCACCTTTGTGGCAATATAGCAAGTAAATTGCTTAGGGTCTGAAATGGCCCCATTATTCTCTTACTCTCCCTGAATTACATCAAAGAAGAGAAGCAGAAGCTGTGGAATAGGACATCCCCAGAATAAAAGGAATTAGAGAGAACACATCTGGCTGGCCATTTGGAGAGGACAGATGGCCCCAAACTGGTGTTTGTGTCAACTTGGGTTTCCTTTCTGTTGTGTCACATTTGCATTTTTTCAGTGAGGAAGACACTGTAAAGTTGCTTACTTATTACCCTCAGTTCCTATTTTCTTATCTTGAATATTTTTGAGGGTTAGCAATAAGACACACTAAAAGAAATATATTTTCCAAATTTGCTGGAGAATAGGGTTGTCCATGTGGCAAATCCTGACCAATGACATGTAAATAAAAGTCCTTGGTGGTAGGATAAGGGGCTGATTCAAAGGCTGTTGGACCTCAGTGCTTCTCCCTTCAGGAAATCAGGATCCCAGCAAATCCATTTCTTTCCCATGAGCTTTGAACGGGTTATCCAACTTCTCTGTATTTCTGGGATTATTATGGATCACATACAAAGAAACACTGCCTTTAAGGAACGAAAGTTGTGACGAGGCAGTGGTGGGCATTGTTAATCATAGTTCCAGATAAACAATAAAACCCGATTCTTCCAGGGAAAGAACAGTGTTTAAAACTCATTTTTCTTGGGCTTCTTCCCCTGGATTGTTTTAGGTGTGTTCTGTATACATGGTCTGATGCAAAATTTTCTTATAAATAAAAAAAGAGTGTTCCAGTTTCTATTGCTACGTAACAAAAGCTGGCCACATGAAGCAGCCATTAGATTCTGCTCACAAATTCTGTGGGTCTAGAATTCAGACAAGACACAGTGGAAATGACTTCTACAATGTCTGGAGCCTCAGTGAGAATACTGGACAGTTAGAGGTGACTCAGTGGCTCAAATCCTCTGAAGGCTCATTTACTCATAACTGAGGGCTTATTACTCACCTGGGTTGGCATGTCTCAAACTCAGGGCATACTGACCAGAGCCTCAAATCTCGGCTATCCCTCTTACTTTTCTTCCTCACAGCATGGTAGTCTCAGGTTTCTTATGTGCCAACTAAGGGCTCCAATGCAAGTGTCCTCATCATCAAGTTGAAAGCTGCACTGTGTTTTATCTCAGCCTAGAAAGTCATACAGTGTCACTTCCCCACATTCTCTGTTGAGCAGCCACAGCCCACCAGGGTTCGAGGAGAGAGGGGACATAGATTTCCTCTCCCCATGGGAAGAAAGTCAGTGTGTGCACTGGGGAATGTTGCCCTGCTCATCTTGGGAAAATACAATCCACCTCCGATGAGGTGGGGCACTAGGAAAACAGGATGAAACCCAGTCAATATGTTCAGAGGCTGAATACTTTGGTCATTGTAGGTCAGTAACTGGAACTGAACATGTACAAGGGCTAGAAACTGTTGGATGTGGTTTCACACAGACCCAGGTTCTGCAAGAATATTGTGTGATTTCCTATATGCAGTGTCATTTATTTATGAACCACTGGCTCTCTTTCTGAATAAAGTCAGAGCCAAAAAAGGTTTTTAGATAATGAGAATTTTAATAAGAATGTAACTTAGATTCTTTGGCTGCTGCTATGACAGTATTTGAACAGGACCCCTGACTTTAATTAGCCACTTTACCAGGTGGGCCTCCAATTTTAATTAGTACATAAGATCTAAACAGATTTTTTTCCATTTTATTCTCCAAGAAAAAAATGTAGGATGGTTCCATGGCAATCTTTTGGGATTGGAATTAATTTGACTAAGTAAAAGTGTTGCCAAAATGGTCAGGCAGCCACTTAGATATATCAAATTGATTGAGAATGGATTCTACTGAACAAAATTTCACTAGAGAAATTAAATTACTATCCTTACAATAAATATAGCACAGATGAATCCCATCTAACTTTCACAGTACTCACTAATTGGGGTATTTCAGTAAGAAGCTACTTTAGTCATTCATGAGCCTCTCGGAGAGGTAACTTGACAAAGGAAAAAAGGAGACCCCAAGTCGTCTACATAATAGACTCATTTACAGATTCCAGTCCACATGCTTTGTTGGCTTATACACCATGGAATAAAGAAATTTGTCACAACAAATTCTGCCTTGGATACCATTAAATTTAAAATTGTGTGCTCATCATGAGAGTCAGAAACTTGATTTCTTGCACAGCAAGTCTGATTAATCCTGTGTCTTCCATTTGGCACAAATTCCACAGCCATTTAAAAACCTTTGCCAAAATCATCAAAGAACTTTTGAGTTCTTTTATTGAGGATACTTATAATCAAGGGAAAGAGGAAAGCAACATACCAGAATCAGTTATTCTATCAAAATTATAAATTCAAAATCAGTATTTCCTAACACTTTATATACTTAAAGGAAGAAACTAGCATATCCCACAAAATTGGAAAATGTGTGAAATAATCGTAATTACCCCGGAGTCCTTCATGGAGCGGCAACACTGGGAGCAGCCTTGAGTCGTTGAACAGAGTGATGTTCAGTGAGGGGAGGCATAAAGGGTTCTGGACTTCATTGCACTTTCCTGATTCATCAGTAAATGCAAATAGGAATGACCCGAGAAATTCACATAAGTCAGCTTGGCCCTGTATGAGTAAAGAAAGAATGTGAAAGAAAGAAAGAAAATGTCTGAAAATCTGAAAGAAAATGTCTTCAATGTCATTGTAAAATATTTTGATACATTCCAAATTCTCAGAATGCCTCTGCCAGTTATGCTCACAATCTCATTAATCTGGTCACAATTGTGTCCAAAGTTAAGATGAGCTTTCCCAGCACAACTTGGTCACATCCATCTTGACAGCATCTCGACAGCTGTCAGCACTCTATAAACCCCCATAGTTATCATTTACTAAAACTTCTGAGGACACCCAAGATTGAAATCAATGTTTCTATTAAAACCCCAAATCAAAAAGACCCCCAAACAGATCCATGACAAGTCATTGAAAATGATGCTGACAAAACCACCCGGGTGGAACAAACTCACACCAACAGCACACAGTGCGCAAACTCCTGGTGAGCCACCCCCCAGGGCAGGTATAGTAAAGCTCTGCAAAAATCTGCATGGGGATCTCAAGGCATGTTCTTTGATGACTAGGGTCCCTTCCTTAAGCATTCAGCACAAAGAAATTGAAAGAGGAGGAGAAGGAGGCCTCTACCTTGTGGGATTTCTAACTCTGTTCTCTAGTGAGCTCTGGCAAAACCTACAGCTGAAACTTTGCCAGAACTATTGTTGTGCCTCCTCTCCCAGACTCTCAGCCACCCTACCAACAAGGCCAGGGGGTAGCCCCTCTTTAAACACTCACTCAACTTTTCCTCCAATACACCTCAACTGTCAGGGGCCTTGCACTCCTGGAGTCAGGGGACTAAGTTATAAAACTGCTTAAACAGACATAAATGGTCTTTGAAGTCTTGTATTTAATCTTAAAAGTGCACGTGATCAACACTCTTCATTCTCATAGGTCTACCTGGATTTTATTCAGAAGTAGTGTTTACTATGGCAGACCATCAAGTAAAGTGATACCTGGGACTATCCAGGGAAACCATCCCAGATGTTGTTCATTGCTGGGTCTGAGAAGTCATGAGGATGCAGGATGCAGGATGAGGATGCAGACATGAATGAAAAATCTGCAGTCTAGGCCTAGAGAAATACTTGAGGCCAGAGCAAAGGGTGAGCAGATCATCAGATAAAGAGACCAGACACTATATGGCTATGGGCTCAGGCCTGGCTTTCTCCAGAGTCCACTTCAGACAAGCTTTAGCCTTCCATACCAGATTAAAATTAGTTTTTTGTCATTTTGGAAGTGACAGTCATTTTTAAAAACAGAAACTATAGGTAGCCAAATGCATAGAAAAACTGACCCAGGCCCTCAACCACAGAAAATGATCATTAGCATTAGTTAATTTTGACTCACAAAAAAAGTAAATGATACTGTGTATTTAAAAAAATACAATGACGCTGTGCAAATTATAAAATATTATAAATTTTATACTAAAATTATACAGAATAAACTATACAGTGGACATATTTCACTGTTATGAAATCCCCTATAACTTATGGAACATGCATTGCATCTCATTGTGTGGATGTGTTTGTTAGATAATACTTTACTCGGTGGTTTTTCCCTAAACACTGCAGAGGTAGGTTTCCTCTCTGTGTCTACCCATCTTGGATCACTTGCTCCTCCTTTGAGGTGCCATCCCCCACCCCTTTCCTATGGCTTGTTCTCCCCTAGCCCCAACCAATTTCTCACACATACTTGGGGTGGCTCGGCATTGATCTGACATCCTCCTGTCCAGCTCACTTTGTGCCTTTAAAGCTGGCTGATTCCTCCTCAAAGCTTTGCGATGTGATACCCAAACCATTGCTTCAATTTATTTAAAAATCTATGTTCAGAGTCTATGGGAAAAGTGCAGGTTAAACCACCACCACCAAAACTCATGTTTATCCTCTAGAGACCCCCACATTGGCTGCCTGAACTTGTGGGAAGCGCGTCTCCAGTTAGGAGGCCGGCAGCCATTAGGAGTTGAAATAGGAAAAGTGGCCATGATGAAAAATCAGGTGGCTTCTTTCCTCATCATCTGGGTCCATATGGCAGCTTCAGCCAGTTTCTAGGGGTATAAATCCACAAATCCACACCTCTGACAATTTACAAACTAAAAAGTAGCCTGCATAACATGCATGTGTATCGCCCATAAACTAGAAGTGGACCTCCACAAATCCAATTATGCCAGACTCATCTTGTATTTGTTTTCTTTGTTTAAATGAACTTGAAAATAACTGAAATGCTTTCTGATCACTTTTGACTAGGAGGTTTTTATCAAAGTGGTGTTGTAAGAAACTAAGAAAATTAGCAGAAAAGAATGAACCCAGGTCTGCATATTATCTGTGAGAGGTATTGAGTGATAGAGAAATGTTGGTAACCTAGCAACTAATTTAGAAACTCAGAACAATGCAATCACAGTTCAAAATATCCTGAGGAGCATTTAGTCATTATTAAGCCAAAGTATGTGGTTTCTAACACACTGTTATCTTCTGTGGCGTTCAGTCAATATCTATTACTCTTATTTGCAACAAGGAATAAGATATAAATATATGAGAAAGTAGATAGCTACGATAAAATCTCCAAAATCTGGAAGTGTTTCTCATGTTTTTCAGATCCAGTCTATACAGAAATGTTTCTAATGCTATTTTTCTGATCTGTTCCTTCACTTTTTCAGGGTTTAGAAATAGTAACAGGTAGTGCAGAAGATGGAACTTATTTCCGAATACATATTAACAAGTATAAAATGGTAGAAACCATCACCTGCCTTTCTAAGGATCCTTTCCCTGCCTCCAACTACATCCGCTTGTTTGGCCAGCATGAGCAACTTCTCAACAACCTGTGTGCTCGGTATGAGGACGGGCTGATAACAGATCTCTACAGGTAAGCCACACATTGCATTACTAAGGGGATGTGCAATCTCTATCCTGTGAATGAGCAGTGCCCTTTGTGCTACGCCGGAAAGCAAATGAGAATTGCACTGGAAAAGCTAAAGTGGCCAAGGTCTCCTTCTAATAAAGAGTATCGGAGCCAGCAGCATTGGCCGGAGAGTAGAGAGTCACAGTGGCAAGTGTGTAGATTCCGGGTGCGCCCAGGGCTGCCGAAAGCAGTGGTCAGAAAAAGTGGTCAGAAGGTGATTTGGGGAGCAGTGTGTGAAAACATCTGACCCTGTTGGAAACTCCTTGTCCACTGACAGGCGATGATGAGCCCGGCTTTCCGCACATCGCGTGCTCACGTAAGAGGGCAGCCATTCGCCATAATGTTGCTATTCCACACTGCAGTGCTGGACACTGGGCGTCCGGGTCTCCGTCTTTACAAATTCTAGGATGTGCTTTAATTTAGGCCTCTAGAAAGGCTGGAATGTTAGAGAAGAAAACTACTTCCATACACAACCTGCTTTTAGGAAGGTTGGAAGAACTTCCATCAAACCCAAAGACAAAATGATGACAGGCCAGTAACAGATATAGATGCTGTGGAGGTCATAGGATTCCAATGTCCTCAGTACCCACTGAGTGACTGTCAGGTTCAGAATCTCTTTCCCTTCTTAAAAAAAATGTTTAAAAATTATAGAATACATCACACAAAAACACATAAAATATGTATGTAAACTTTAAACAATAGTAGCATTGGAAATCTATGTGCCTACCACCTACTTTAAGAGGTAATTTCTCAGGATGGAAGATACCCTACTCTGCATCCTTGGAGGTAACCGCTCTCCTAAGGTTTGGGTTAATCATTCCCTTTCTTTCCTGTAAAGCAAAACTTTCTCTATCAAGGGCCAGAGAATCATCTCAGTATTGCAGATCATACAGCCTCAGTCCTAAGCACTGAATTCTGTCATCACAGTGCAAAAGCAGAGGTAGCCAATACATAACAAGTCAATGTGTCTGTGTCCCAGAAAAGTTTTATTTACCAAAATAGGCATGAGCCAACCCTTGTTTTAAAGATGTGCTCCGCTCCATATATATGAATTCCTAAATAGTGATTAACTTGCTTTGCCTACTTTGCCTTGAATGGATGCTGTGACTGACGAGACAGTCAACACTGTTTAGCTTGGTTGTGAAACCCATCCATGCATGTCCATGAGTGTAGATGCAGTTTATCTGCCCTTGCTGATGTGTAATATTCCCTGGTAGCACTGGACGTTTTCCTGTTATTGATGTTTACTTTGTTCCCAGTTTGCTGCCATTTCAAACAATATTATGGGTCTTGTGGACACACCTCAGTGTGCAGGCATTTCTCTTGAGTATCCTGGGTGATGCTGAGCTGTTCCCCAGAGCTGCTGTGCTAATTCGTCCCACCCTGCAGGAGAGAACCCACAGCCCTGCCAAACTTCGTACCACAAGACTAACCATCAGTCATTCTGCACACCCCTGTGAAAGGGGTTTTCCTGTGGTTTTAATGTCCCTTTCCTAGTCAATAATGCAGTGTAGTACCTTTGCATTTGTCCTTGGGCTATTTGTGGTCACTTGTGTGAAATACCTGTTTATTATTTTTTTCCATTTTTCTTTTGGATTTTCTTCTCGATAGTCCATATTATGCATATAATTTCGAATAGAATTGTGTTGGTTATATATTTTAAGTATGTCTCCTTCAATTTTCAGGAATGTCTTTTTTCTTTCTTGTGGCATCAATTAATGGATAGTCTTCAGTTTAAGATAAACTGTTTATCTTCCTGGGGGTTTTTTGGATATTTTTGTCCTTTTGCTCTTCCAATAGAAAAGTTGTCACACTCTGTGAAAAATAACACTTTTGACAGGAAATGCCTTAAATATTAGATCACTTATGTGAGAATTGACATATTTAATATTATGTCCAATAAAGTAACACAGTACAGGTCTCTTTAAGTTTATTTAGGTCTTTTTTTAAGTGTATTTCAATAAAGGTTTATTTTCTCCATAAATGACTTGAATACTTTTTCTCTGATATGATCCAATTTTTCCTTCCTCTTGTAAATATCATTTTCTTACTGATTGCTACTATATAGTAGCTAGAAAGACACTAACTTTTTGTGTGGTTTTATATTCTGCAAAATTTCTAAATTCTCAAATTCATTCAAATAATTTATAAATTTGTTTCTATACAGAAAATTTATATCAAATAATGACAATGTTGTTTCTTTTTTTCCAGTCTTTGTAACTTTTATTTCTTTTTCTTGTCTTACTGCACTGACTGATTCTTCAGTAAAAGGTACGACGAAGTAGAGAAGGACGGCACTGTCTCAGTCTTAATCTTAGAGGTGCATGCTCAGCATTAAGTGTGGTGTTTGCTAAACATATTCTTGTTGGATGCCTTTTGTCAGCTTTAGGAAGGTTTCTTTTATTACTAACTTGCTAAGAATTTTTATCAAGCACAGGTTTTTTTTTCCCCAGAAAGAGTACTTAGTTTCTGAAATCTTTTATGTATGAGGGTATCTTCCTAGTGCTTTCAATTATTAACTACATTTCGGTAAGATATGAAATTCCCTAATCATAAACTTTCCCTCCTCAAATCTCTGTAGACTTAACTCTGTACTTATTTAAAATAAAGAAGAAGTACAAGTGTTTAGGAAATTAACTTACTGCTCGTTAGCTTGTTCTTAGTATTTTATTGTCACTCTCAACCTTACCCGGCATATTTGATTTAAAGGGTATCAGTTATTTGTTAAAGAAAAGTTTTACTTGCTGCAGAGCAATTTGCCAAGATTCTTCTCTGAAAGTAAGATGTTTTCGTGCTTAACCAAATTCAAGAGTCCTGGCTGATTTGTTTTCTCCTGAGAAGAAGGTGATGATGGAATTAGACAGACTTCCTGCGTTTGTAACTGCTTGGTGGGGCAGGACTGTTGATCAATGAGAGTAATAATTTTAAAAGTTCATATGAATTGCCAGGACTGAATGTGGGGTTGGCAAAACAAGACAATGCTGATGATCAGGACATTCTGGCTGACTTCTGTAAGACAGAGGCAAGAGAGGCAGGCGGAGGGTGGTTGCCCACCACGGGGCCACTGGTCATTGTTCAATGTGGCACTGAGGGCAAGACCGACCTTGTCACACTTCCACACGTGCTAGCATAGACGCACAGCTGTGGCCACATGCTTTTCTAGTGCCATAGAATGCTGCCAGAGCTCATCCTGTTGTAGATGATTTGCAAGGCTCTTTCCAAGCAGCAGGTCTAACGGCCTAGCTGACTTTGGCTGAGATACGATCAGGATAGTTTCCCTGAAGTCACAGCACTGGCAGCAACTCCCATCGGCTCCGCCTCTCAGGCACCTTCCTCTAAACTAGGAGGACTGATCCTTCCCCAGGAATGTGCCTTCTTTAAGTCAGTCCAGAGCTTGATATCAGGTTCCTCTCTGGTTCAGGGAGTTCTCTAGATCCTTTCTCTCCACTCCCTGCAGTGGATTCTCAACCCATCAAGGGCACTGCCGTGCAGCGGGAAGGGAGCAGCTGCCAATCTTGGCCTCACCAGTGGTGGCTCTGGCAGCCTGCGAAAGGACTTACTTGGTGCCGCTTAGGGACGCATGGTGGCAGCCGAGTAGCCAGGCACAGTGATATATAAGCTGACAACTATCACAGGACAGCTGGGGGTCTGGGCCTGGCTGGCTTGGAATTCACCTATATTTTTACTCTCTGTTTTCAGGAGCAGTACTAATACAAACCATTGGCGCTATAGTGAACAAATTCACCACCAGTGCCTCTGTAGATGTGTGTGTGTGTGTGTGTGTGTGTGTGTGTGTGTGTGTGTGTGTGTGCATGTGTGTGCCTGAAAAGGAGAAAGAAACAATTGTTTATCAACCATTTTGGAAAAAGAATGGACCCCATTTGTATCATGTGTTCCATTCTAAACCAACTAGCATTTAAAGTCACATAACAAAAATGTTACTGAATTTTTCTCTTTCTCAATCTTCTTTAGACCATTTATGTCCCTTAGTTGCTTACACACACACACACACACACACACACACACCCCTATCACAAACCTTGCAATCCCTCTGCCTGGCAGACCCTTTGACAATATTTAGAACAAGCAGCACACTCTGTTGATGCTTTCCGCCCTCGGGACACTGGCAGATGGAAATTCCAGGAGGTTTCTGAGAAGTGGGAAAATGGAGCTGAGGATGAGAGGGAAAGGGAGGCTGAACGCTTTCCTAAGAGGTCCTGGTCACAGGCTTTGACAAGTCACACACGTGCCTTCCCTGACTCGTCCAAGCCGCCTTGTCTTCTTTACCCACTTATCCATGTCCCTGCAAAAAATCTCTCATCTACCAAATCCCTCCCCACCGTAGCCTTAATTAACAGTCAGTGGCATCCTTTATCCTCACAACATGAATAGGTCTTGCCCTAGTTTCTTTGTGTGAGCCCATCAGATACTCACGAACCTTGATTAAATCACCTCTTTTCACATCTTAACATGCTTGGCTCTCAAAGACTGCCCTCCCGTGCCCTCCTCTCCAGTGAACGCCTCCATCCTCCTCCACACTTTCCCAAACACTCGAATGGCCTATTTTTAGTGGGTAAGTGCTGCTGTGCACAATATTCTAAATGGGATTTGAGCAGACCCTTTAAAAGGCTGCCATTACCTTTTTGAACTGAAGCTCCAGAAGTTATTCCCTTAGGAAAGAATGCCTTGGGCCAGCTCTTTGGAGCTGCCAGTCCACACTGTCTCCTAATTCAGTTGGAGTTATTTAATCATGACTTAAATATTCCTCTGTTCCTCTGGAGACAGTGACCTTGTGCTGTGTCCAGAAGTAAATCCCACACTAAGCTCCTGGTGTTCGTTTCCAGGCTCATCAAAATGTTCTTGAAATACGACCGCCCACTCCAACATCTCTTTTTTTTTCTTTTGTACACACCCAAAATTTGTTGGATAATAATTCCTTCAAAATGAAAACTTCCCTGGCAGCCACTTACCAAGTCACCAACCTGCCTTCCTGTAAACTCGTTAGGTGGTCCCATTTCATTTCAGACAACGCTTGTTCTATTTGTGGGCCTTATCAAGAATCCTTTCTCAAATAAAGCATTAAACTCAAAAGCCATTCTCTACATTTTGCTTCTCAGTAACTTAATTCTGACCTGTTTCTCCATCCTCATGAAGAGGATCTAGTGGGGCTTGCATGCGTACTGTCTGGGTGCTCCTCACTGATCATTCTTGACCTTCTTGTTCCCACACATGGCTTTCTGTCCTGTTATTCACACACTCAGAGCCTGTCAGGCCGAACCCACATTTTAAAATGTCCCTTGTTACCAAGACATTCAACCTTGAATCTGGAAGTGTAAACCAACATGGATGCCAGAGTCCATCTGACACAACAGACATCCTTACAATTTATAATAATGCTTTGATTAAAAGACTTGGGGGTTTCCCCCTACTAATGTCCCCTCCCTCCTTCTTCCTACTGTGACATTTGTGTGGAATTAACCTTTCCTAGAATCAAAGGTAAGATTGTTTTGGAGCATCCTGAAATGATAGCCTGCATATGTCCCTTCAGATATTGATACCAAAGATTATAATGTGAAAGAAAAATAAACACCCCCATTCACATAGTCAGGAATGTTTGTTAAAAATAATTAGCATCTGGGACTCTGTATATAGTATGGAACTATTCCTTTATTATTATCCTATGTGTTCTAATAATTCACCTCATTGGTTGTGAAAATATAACTTGGCAGCTCATACTGACATTTACCAGAAAGACCTGGGTTGGCATGTTTTATGGTTTTGAAGTAAGGGGAAGGTAAGGTCTTATTTCAAGTACTTCAGTCTCATTCATGTCAATAAGAATCCTTGCATTGGGGACATAGTGTCCATAAATGAATGAAAGAAAAATAAGTGTCCCATCTTGCAGGCAAGATTGTTCTTTTAATGCTAAAGGCTCTTATTAATGAGAATGATCAAGCAATTTCAGTACCAGTAACTCAATCAGTGGTGGGAGGCCTCATGCTTATTATGGGATTCCTCCTCCTCAGCGGTTTTCTACCCTCCTGTTCAAAATGAACTCCCAGAGCCCAATATGGCTCCTTACCATGGGGCACTGTTACCTCCCAGAGCAGAGGAACTTGACACTGTGCAACTTTCATTAGCTGAAAGGCAATATATAAATCTAAATTAGATATTCACACCTGAGGGAGACAATTTCAGTGCAGAAATAGCCCCTGCATCCTCCCCCCAAAAAAAACATGCTAGCAGGGAGCTATAACTGGGACAAAGCACCTAAGATGTGAGACACGTAATTCACATGCATGCACTTTCACAATGCCTTATAAAAACAAAGAAATACCTTCTGCCAAGACCACCACTGCCACCTGCAATTTATCCCAGCCCCCACTCTCCATGACTGTATCCTGGCCACCATTTTGTGCCCACTTGTGCTTGGGCACTCTTGGAATATATTCATCTAGAAACCCCAGCAGTGTAAATCATCACTTTGCATTGCTTAGAGTGGAAACAACTCAGGCTGGGTCAGGCAAAAGGTCAATTCCTGCATTGTTGTTTCTTTGTGAATTTGGGCAAGTCATTCAACTTCGGTGATATCAATTCTCTCACTTATTAAAGTGGAGATATAATCTGCGATAAATATTCCCACATCACAGGATAAAAGCTGATGATGATGTAAAAGAACCTAAAAGATATAAGTAGTATACAACAGCAGCATTTTGTAAATACTTTAGCTCAAGTGTTCATGTCACATCAGCCTTCACAAAGAGGCAAACACTTCCAGTCTTTTATGCAATATTCCTTCTCCTTCCCACATGAATACAAATTTAGGAAAATACAGTGCTTCCTTTAAAACTTCAAGTGAACAAGTGTTTTTCAACTCTATTAATGTAAGTGCTTGCTATATCTCATTTTAAAAATTATTGATTTGGAGGTACCCCTGATATCTCACAGGCTCTGGTAAAAAAAGGTTACTTAGAGAGAGGACATTATCAAGAATTAAGTAAGTGTGAAATAAAATGCTTTCTTTGGCATTGCTAATATCTGAAGACCTGGAGTAGATTGTGTACCTCCCAGGGTATTTTACAGCAAAGAAGTGGATTGAACAATTCTGTGTAAGTCTCACTTAAAGGTGGTTTCATTTCTAATCACAGGTCACCAAAGGCAACCAAGTAGGTTCTGAATGTATTTAAAATTGAAGTGATTAGCTGTTTTAGTTACAGAGTATGCCAGAACCTGCCAGAATAGTTTTTAAATTGTTTTGGAAAGGTGTCTCATACTTTGTGGGCAGTTACAAACACCTGAGATCTGCACTGCCCACTGTGGTAGCCAATTGCAAGATGAGCCTATTAACTTTTAACTCAAATGAAGTAATAGCACAAATGCGTTCCTCTGTCACTCTAGCCATATGAACAGTGTGGAATACAGTATTTCCATCACTGAAGAAAGTCCTCTTAAAAAAGACATGGCTGCTGTCAACCAGCCACATCCACAGAATTTGTAGCAAGTGACCTTGGGCACAGCAACTACAGGCAGTCATTTCTCAGAATGCTAACCACCATGTCCATTTGGTTCTAAGTCTCTGACTTAGTGTAGATGTGATCACTAATGGAGGCTCAGCAAAGGCCCTGTGTGTAGAAGGATGAAGTGAGTTCTCTCCATTCCTGCTTTTGTGGGGTCATCCAAAAGGAAATGCTTCACAGATCACATGCTAAAGGTGGCCAGCTGAGGAGGAAAGGTGGCATGGGAGAAGAGTAGAGCGGGCAAGTTCTCTGGGGCATTTGGTTACTCTATAGGTGAGGCAAGGGGCAGTTGATCAGTCTTCCTGACTGAAATGATTCCATCACACTACATGTGTCCTTTCCCCTCTATATACACCTGTGTGCAGCTCAGCTGAGTCCTCACCAATTACCCATGACAGTCATGGTTACTGACATTTTATCTATTATCAGATCCTGGTCTTTGAAGGTTCAGGAGACCTGGAAGGTATGTTCAGAACTGATTTCAGTCCCTTTGAATATCTTTGTAGTATCATTTTTTTTCTTTTCAAACTTTTGCTGCAAGAGCTAAAGCCCTTTATTGGTTTTCTTCATCCATATCTGGCAGTTTGTGATTAAAGTTTATAAGTTTAAAATAATACCTGATGAGTTCATGGTTATCTATAAACTTGCTCTAATATAAATACCTCTTTGCCAAACTCCAGGGGAAAGCTGAGCTTTTCTCTTTGGAATTATTAAGACAAACATATTTCAGAAACCATGTTTGTAGTCTACTGAACCATAAGAAGAAACTGAGCTGCCGGCCTAACATATATATATATATATATATATATATATATATATATATATATATATATATATATATATATATATATACACACACACACATATATATATATATATATATATATATATATATATATATATATATATATATATATATATATATATATACACACACACACACATATATATGTATATATACACACATATATATACATATATATGTATATATATATATATATTTTGCAAGCTAATAATTGCAGAGACACTTTGACGCTCACCAGGCAGCATGAGCTATCACACAGGCTACATTCTCATTCCCTTCCTCCAAGATCTGAATCTTTTTATGTTTCTCTTTCAGGATAATTTTGTACATGATTGTTTGGGTATTTTTTGTATTTACATTACAAAAGCAATATGTGTTTGTTAAAGAAAATTTAGAAAAAATATTTTAAACCAAGTAGAACACAAAACCCATAACTAACCCCACTACCAGAGACATATTTTAGATGATTGAGCTACAGAAAATGAGAAGAGTTGAAGAGTAACTGCTGTTTGCTCCTAGAATTAAGACCTGTAGGAAGCTCATGGACATTGCGACTTATCTCTCTTGGAACCCAGGTGATAGGAAGGACCTTAACTGAAGCCCAGCACACTCGCCCCATAGATGAGAAAACCTAAGTGGTAGGACTTGCATGGGTACAACCACGATGGTGGCACCTATAGGACCAGAACCAAGTGCCCTGTCTTTCAGCTTAATTCTCTATATACTAGACAAAGGAAATGCATTTTCCATTATGCAATGACCATCTTTAACTGCTCCTGTTATCTCATCATTTACCTACTATAACATGATTACCTAGAAACACAATTCATGATTGAGACATAAGCATAGTTTTGCTCCTCTGTCAAAATACCTTAGGGGATGCACAAGACAATTCATGTATCAAGGCAGAAGCTATTAGATCTTTTATTTGTACTTTTAAAAATAGAGTGGAATCAAACTTTATTAGTATTTGAAGTAGATACTGGCACCCCCTTAGAAAGACAGATGAATGACATGTACTTTCTAAGTGGATGCAACACACTCAAGTTTACAGGAGACATCACAGCTTAGAGGGGTCAACCTTACTAGTGAACTTGGAAATATACTGTAGTTTCGTGTATCTGGTTCTGTGTATTTACGTAAAATACCTGGTTTTAACTAAACTAACCTCCACAAAATGAGCAAGAACATTTAAAGAGCTCCTTCAAAGAAATCACAGCTTGAAAATCCTGGAAAACACACAAGTGAAACAGGAAAACTGCAAACAACCTCCTTTACCAGCTATACCATAGGAACAATGATGAATCCATGTTGCAGACAACAGAAGCCTCTCTGGCTAGCTCAAACAAAAAGTTATTAGTGTGGGTTATAGGTGATTTATAGAATTCCTCAAATGGGCAGGAGCAGCAGACTTTAGCTTGGCTTCCAGGAAAAATTCAGAAAACAGGTCTACAGACTTGACTGACCTCTGCCAGAACAGACTTTGAGGAGCTGGGAAACTGCCACAATGGTCGGCTCCACAGCACACCTTCTCTGCCCCAACTCACACCAGCAAAACAGGTGCCGAAGTCCTGCCTCTGGATGCCCATAGGATACTTCTACAGCCAATGTCAAACACTGCTATGGGTAGGCTTTTCAGAAAAGAAAACACACACACACACGTGAAAGCAAAGTCTCCCTCTCACGGCGATCAGGCTTACTTTCCAAGTCTGGCATGAAGGGTGTTCTTTAGAGGAAGCTCAGTTACATGTAGAGCCCACAATGTGTGTGAGCCTGAAAAATGAACTATTTTACCTTCCTGCTTGTAGCATTTTGGGTAGGTCACATAACTGACTAGTCAGACTCAACCAGTTGTCAGCTAATTTTAAAAAAAGCAAAACTATCAAAAGACCACTTGTATCTATTATCAATAAATTTGTATCTATTATCAATATGGATGAACTTTGTCTTAATGATATACTGGCTAACAGACCCTTGCACAAAATCCTAGAAGCAGATATTATGGCATTCAATTTTTAAAGAAAATTCTTTGGGGAGTAGATTTACTGATTTGAAAGAAATAAATCAGCACGACATGTAAAAAATCTAGTAATATATTGGAAATAAGACAGTGTAAGGCACTGATAACTGAGGGAATAGACACATATAAGGTGAACCCTGCACTTGATCCAACTTTCTGCCTTAAGAGGATTTCCAGGCCATCGCAAAGGTAGTGAAACTTAACAGACTCCCTAATTTAGGAACATAGTTATGTGTCTGGGGAGGCCAAGAAGGCAAGAGTTTTCAGGATAGGATTAAGGAGAGAACTCACAGAGACTCTGGAGATTTGCAGGAAGTCCCCTTTGAGCCTTCAGTTGAGTATTGATTAGCATATGCAAATAAGGAAAAAGCTAGGGGCAACAGAACACTCAAAAGGATCAGAGGTTACTATGCTCAGTGCTCACACAGGACTGAATAGTGCCTATTCCCACCATCACGCCTAGGTAACCTCAGAATGCATGAGGCATTGGGTAGAGTAGCTAGTAAGGTCTCCTTGTAGTTGCAAGAAAAATGACCAGGCATGCAAAGAGGCAGTCAACTGAGAAAAATCAGTCAACTGAAACCAACCCAGAACTGACACAGTTGCTAGAATGAAAAGACAACCATATTAAAAGTTATAACTCTATTCCACATGATGAAAAAGCTAAGTAGAATATAAGAGTATATAAAAGATCTGACTCAAACTTATAAAGATGAAAAATACAATATCTGAGATGAAAAGAATACACCGATTGGAATCAATGGAAGATTAGAGCTTGCCAAAGAAATGGTTAGTGAACTTGAAGACCTAATAACTGAAACACCCAAAAATGAAACACAGAGAGATAAGGAATATAAAACAATGAGCAGAGTATCTGTGAGTCGTGGAATCATTTCAAAGGACCTAAAAAGAATGACATTTTTCCAAGTTTGATATAAATGCACAAATCCAAGAGGTTCAATGAATTTCAAACATGAAAAACAAAATGATACCAAGACTTTTCATAGTGAGCTGCTCAAAATTAGTGATAAAGAGAAAATCTAAAAAGGAACAAGAAAAGGACATTACTTACAGAAAATAATGGTAAGAAAGACCAGAGTTCCCACCAGAAGTAATGCAAATGAGGAAGTCAGTGGAGAAACATCTTTTTAAGTATTGACTTTTTTTTTTGTATTTTCAGAACATATTTATTACAAATTATATATCATCTCAAGCCTAATACATGGCATACCTCACCCATATTCTATGGATTACCCTACCCACTGCCAGCCAGTAAGTCTGAATCATTTTCCATCTCACTATCCCATTTACCTTCTCTATTAATTTACATTCTTCTAACTGATAGCCATACTATGACCCCAGTGCTAGTCACTGTGTTGTGCCCCACCATCCAAATTCACACATTGAAGCCCTGATCCTCAGTGTGTCTGTGTCTGGAGATAGGGGCTTTAAGAGGTCATTAAGATTAAATGAGATGCTAACAGTGGGCTCCTAATCTGGTAGGATTTTAGCCTTGTGAGGGGAAGAAGGGAAAGGATGTCTATTTCTCCTCCATGTGAAGGCACAGTGAGAAGGTAGCCATCTGCTAAACCCGAGACTCCTCCCTGGAAACTGACCAGGCTAGCACCAGATCATGACCTTCCTGCCTCTGGAAGGACAAGAAAGTAATTTCTGCCACCCAATCTATGATATTTTGTTATGATGGTCTAAGCAGACCTAAGACAGATTTAGACCCCATATTTAGTACTGCTTGGTCCCCCCACAGTTCTCTTGGCTGCCTTGCTGCCAGGCAATTTGCTGCCAGCAGGATTCTCAAGGCCTGTGGTCCCCCTGGACACTGCCGTTCAGCCACGGTGGGAATGAGCTCCATAGCAGTGGTTCCTGGTCACACCCCCTGCTTCTGACCTCACACCAGCCTTGTACCAGTTTCTTACCGGGGCACCAAGCCTTCTCGCTGCTTAGTGACACGTTTGACAAGGACAGAGTATACCTAAGAAAACACCCCATGCTCCTTCAGCATGCCTCACAGTGCCATCTTAGGCAAGTGTCTCAATGCCCTAAGCTTCCTGAGGAGTGGCTCACAGCTGTGAGACTAAACCAGGTGATATACAGGACAAGAACCGTCCAGGAGAAACTGTTTCCCCAACTACTCATCTACTCTCCTGCTAGAGGAGGGGCTGGGAACCTGGCCCTGGGGTGGGCATGACTGTAAGCCCCACCCCTCCTCCATACTGTCCCATGTGCTACTCTGCGGTCCCTCTGCCCTACCCAGGACAGCTTCGTAGAGTGACAGATGGCATAGCCCCAGCATGGCCTCAGCCACTTCTTCGGCTCTCTAAAGACACTTTCTGTCACCCACCTGGGAAATTCAAGCTGGGCTTTGTGACTTATACAGTCTGTCTGATCACTTGGGGAGAAGAGAACACAAAATGCCACTGGCATTGCCCCCACAGCTACTACTAGGCACCGCTGCCTGGATCCCATGGTGCCCTCTTGGCCCCAGTGGCTTGGACAGCTGCCGAGCAGGATCTGCAGGGCTGGGCTACGTGCTGAAGCCTCCAAGGGCAGAATAGAGCCCAGCCTGGTCACGCTGGGCTCCCGGAGGCTCACAGCATTAATAATCTATAGTTCAATCATTAGGAGCAAATCCAATGAAATAGGAAAATATACAGCATGCTGGAGGCCAGAGACTGCTGGGAAGTGACTGCTCTGCTCAGTGCAGACTTCGTGATTAGTTCCCAGCCACGAGCAGCCCCGCAGACAAGTGGAGCCTGCAGCTGGAGGCTCTGCACCTGATCATTGACCGGAGCCAGAGCTCATTCAAGATGAGCCTCTGGCCCGGTGATCTGCAGGGCTCGCCAGGCCTCTGAATTGAACCCGCTACAGTGCACCCACTGGGTCTGCTGCTTCCCACAGGGCAGACCCACATATGGATCTTTCCAGATGCAGGGTCCAGGACCTCTGAGGTCCTGGCAAGGAATTAATATGTGAACTAATGTGTGAATCCTGATTCTTTCCAATTATGTGCTAGATAGAAAAGCTAACCTCAGCATTTACTGCAACAGTTCAACCCATAGTAAGCTAAGTAAGAAGATACAGAAGTGGACACATTTTTAATTTTAGTATTTTTTTCAAAAAGCGTCCATTTTGAGAGGTTATTGGATAACAAGGTTAAAAAGAGGATTTGGTGACATCTTCCTGCTCACAACCATTATTCAGGAGTCTATCTGGCTGCAAGTACAGCTCAAACTAACTAAAACGCTGGAAGAAACTAATGTTTCTCAGAATGACACCAAGGAAGGGGCAAGTGGCAGTGAGCCATGGCTTCCTGGAACCAGTTTGAAATGCTATCAGAATTGGACTTCTTATCCCTCCCTGCAGTCTGGCTTCCTTCTCTCAGATCGGCCTGTCCCAGAGTGGAAGCCTTGGGAAGCCCGAGGCCCGTGGACCTCATAGGGGCATTTAGAGAGTAGAGGGGCCCTTCTTTCCTAGGTCCACTTTGAAAAATCCCTGGAGAAGAGCTCTCAGTGGTCTGGCCCCCATGACGTGCTGCCCGCCTCAGACCAGCAGCATCCTTATCTCTCCCAGCCTCAGAGTTAGGGCTTGTCCCCCCAATCCCTTCTGGACCTGGATAAGGCCCTGTGCCACAGGCTGTAGGATCTGACTTCCCACATGACTGCCTAAAAGCTGCATGATACAAGGCAGAAGAGCAGGGGTCTCATTGTCTATAGATTGGAGGAAGTCAGAGAAGATAAACCCCTTTCCCTGCCTAGGATAGACTGTCCTAAGACCCAGCCTTTCCACATAATGTGTCCAGAGTCATCCTGCTTCACTGAGTAGCTGCCCCTAGCCTGAAGCAGCGACCAGCACGCAATGCATAATCCTACATGCTCCCCATCTTTCACCTCCTCAATTCCTTTCCTTTCACTCTGGCTGCCCTGGGATTGTACCTCTAAACAAAATATTAACACTTAATCCTTGCCTCAGGCTCTCTTTCCTCAGGAGGACATGGAACACACTTGAATAACAAGAATGATGAAAATTATGAATGCAGTGTTTTTATTATGACATCCTCAAATTTATGGAAACAAATCTCAGTCTCATCTAGCAAGAGTTTCTAATTTATGACTCAGAATTAGCATTCTATGAGACTACATCAAAGTTGATGAAAGTTTAGGATTGTAGTGAAAAATAATTTAGAGGCTTCTCATTAAATATGGCAGATTGAACATACGTATTGCCTCCACTCCTTCCTGAAAATTCCATAAAATGATGAGAAAATGTATGCATCTATCCATAAGGATAAATATAGAGGAGAGGAGATGGTGGTAGAGATGGCAGCATATTTGAGGATACTTGCCTTAACAGAGCAGAGAAGTAATGCATGAGGCACAGGACTGCAGGCAGGGGGCTGATTAAAAATAAATAGGTCAACGCCTCCCCAGTCCTCTCGTCTGCCTGCCACAGTAACACAACTCCTCCTCCCTCATCTCGCCATAGGAAACTAAAGGTTTGTTCTTTGGAAAATGTGAACTGAAAAGACTCCAGATATGGGGACTCCCAATTCAGCAGAGAAAAAGTAAGAGGTGTGACATTAAAGAAAGAAGGAATCTGGTGACTGTCCAATGCTGAAGAATAGAGATCCTGGTCCCTTCTTCTTCCCTGTTCCCAGAATGGCGGCAGCCATAGAGGTATTAGAAGATAAAGTCAGGGAAATTGTATGAAAAAGGGAGCAAGGCCCTCTGTTTGACTAATAGGAATTCCAGAAAGAAAGCAGAGAAAATGAAGAGGAGAGGTCTAAGATCTCAGAACAAAAGACATGAATCTGCAGAGCAAAAAGTTCACAATAAATAAAAACAGCCCAAGACTTTATCATAACATTCCAGAACACCAGGGATAATGTAACAGTCCCCCAAAGTTTCTGGATAAATAAAACCTATTGCTTTAAAAGGAACGAGAATCAAAATTACAGCAGATTTTCTCAACAGCAATCTCAGGAATAGAGAGAATGGAGATCTCCAAGCTTCTGAAAAGAAATGGGTTCAAACAACAATTCTATGACCAAGTTAATACCAAAAGGAATAGGAGTATTCCTGATTATACATAAAGTAGGAGCGGAATGATTAGAATATCACCATTTTGCAACCCCCCAGAGACTTCAAGGAAAGAGCATCAGTAGCTCCTAACAAAAAAGAAAAGACTAGTGCTGCTCTGTGTTGAAAAAAATTGAACCTGAATCTGACCAGGACCATACCTACCACCATCTTAAACAAGACCACGGAACTGCAGCCCACGCAATTCAGAGCACTGGAAACTCTACATGGCAAATAGTCTGATTCCTTCAACAAATAAAATGCAATAAATGAAACAGAGTTGTAGGGGGAGTTTGTGGGTCAAAATAGATTCTAAAAGCATATCAACTTATTTGGACCCTAATTCAAATAAACTGTAGGAAAAAGTGCTCTTGGGAATGTAAATTGGTACAGTCACTCTGTATGGAGTTTCCTTAGAAAGTTAAAAATAGAACTACTTTATGATCCAGCAATTTCACTCCTAGGTATCTATACAAATAATGTTAAAATATTAATCCAAAAAGATATATGTGCCCCTCCATGTTCATTGTAGCACTATTTACTGTAGTGAGAAACAGAAACAACCTAGTTGATTATCAATGGATAACTGGATAAAGAAGAAAATAGTGTTTATAGACATGATGGAATACTACTCATTAATATTTTTAAAATTTCTTTGAAAAATCATTAATAGAACTAGAAGGGATTATGTTAAGTGAAATAAGTGAGAAGAAAAACAAATACCAAATGATCTTATTCATATGTAGAATATAAAGAAATAAAGGAAACAGATAAAACCTAACAAAAACTAACTCTTGAACATTGACAGCAAAACTGAGGTTACCAGAGGGGAAGGGCTATGGGGGCCCAATAGACAGTGGAGGAGAATTATTAGAAATGTGATGGTGGGTGTGGTGTGTTATATATTTGAGGAGTAAACCTGCATATCTGAAGTTTACATTATGTTATCAATATTACCTCAAAAATAACTGATAATAAGAATTAGAAATGGTAAAAATAATTACGTCCTTTATGACATTATTAAGAATGTGAGCATTGGATACTTGGTGTTAAAAATTGTTTTGGTTTTTTAACGTGAAGACAGTATTGCTGTTATATATAATTTAACAAAAGAATCTTTGTATTTTAGAGATACTTATTGAAATATTTGGTATTTGCCTTAACATAACCCACGGGAGTTGTAGTGAGACGAGACATGACACAAGACTGACCATGAGTTCATAGCTCTCGGAGCTGGGTGATGGGTCACGAAAGTTCCTTCCTTATGCTATCCTTCAATGTGAAACATTTTTTTAAAATTCTTTGTCAGCAAGCAGCTATTATAAGAAGCAACCAACGCTGTAAAGCAAAAGGGCGTAAGACCCGAACTCTAACACTAGAAGAGAACAGTGTGGGGAGGGCCCAGCAGGCCCCCGGACAGCCAGACCAGATCAGACAGGCCCAGGGAGGCACTAACAGGGAGAATACAGCATGTCCTAGTGGAGCAGCAGTTAGGTCAGGCACCTCCACAGGAGTGCAGGCCACATACCCCTGGGTTGGAGTCCTGGGTCCAGGGGAAGTAAACCACGTGAACAACTAAATAAAAATAAACAAGGTGCTTTTAAAATAAGGTGCTGTTAGACGCACTTAAAGGGGTGGCGGGTGACAGAGCAACTATTAATTCCAAGAAAAGCAAAGAATTATATAAGAAAGGAATGTGATTAATATTTATACTTTAAGGAATGTAATCACAGGATACGCTATTTGGATGTTCAGGATAGAAAGAAGTGGAGGTTTTGTGCTAAAAACGATAAATCCAGGTGCGCCCCTGTGGCTCAAGTGACTGAGGCGCTGGTGTGTGGAACATGCAAAAGGCAAAGAGCCCAGGTTCGCAACCCAAGCCAGGGTGAGGAACCAAAATAAATAATAAAGATGCTTCTTCCTTCTCTCCCTTGACATCACAGCATGACCCGGGGAGGAAGGGACACAAGGAGTAGAAGAGTCCAGCAAACACCCTTCAAAGTGTCTACTACATTTCCTGTCCAGGTTTCACAGCAGTGGGAAAGACTTCAGGATCGAAAGCTTGTGTTGACCTCTCTTTCAACCCATTTCTCAGTTCTTGCTCTCCCACAATGACAGTGAAAAGGAGGGAAGACTTAGGAGGCCGGCTGACCACGGTAAAAGGCATCATTCATTTCCCTCCTTCCTGCCCATGGTGGTCTTCCAGCAGCCACAGTTGCCAAGAAATGGGAGCTACCCTTAGAGTTCTGGCATCTCCCCACTGGGGCCTCTTGAGTTCACAGGAGATCATTAGAGGGTCCTCGTGTTGCCTAGCAACCTGTGAATGCTGTTTGCTACCATGTCATTAATATGATATGAAAGTGTTCCATAGAAGGCATTCATCTTGCATTAATGAAAATCAAATTTGCTAATATGACACAAAATCTGTTCTAGCTTGTGACTTTGTATACTTAAGTAGCTTATTTATTGAATTATACCATGAGTGGTTTTCAGACTTGAGACTGTTAAAGTATAATAATGACTTTGTTTTCAATAATATCAGATGGCCATTAATGATGTGATTATGCATCTTTAACTCTCTGATCGCTATGCCAGACAAAGCCCCCTCCCTGAGGTCCAGCCCCAAAACTGGTGAACTTATCTGCTAACAACTTTTTACTGCAGAAACGTCAGCTAGGAGAAGACTCTGGTTTGAGCCAGTACACTTTCCAGATAGTCCATATGTGTTTTTGGAGCTCAGAGACAGAACTGAGGAAACACCTGTAGCCTAAAGGCTCTGAAGAATAGGTGGATCTCACATCATCATAAGTGTAAAAGGAGTTATCAGAAGTTAATCTTTCTAAAAAGTGATAACCAAAGATCCTAACTATATCACACACTAAAAGGAGGATAAAAATGACAAACAGTGCCTTACTTTCAAACACAGTTGATTCCCCCAAACAAGTATTGAATTGAAATATGTGAAGGTCAAATAAGAGACACATATTTTAGTAGGAAAATTCTCTTCCCAAAGTGTTTAAAGGCGATTATTCAAAATGTTCTTAGGTATCTTTTGCTCATGAAAGGCTGAATTTAGCACATGGAAAGTAGCTTAAGGGTACTAATGGATAATATATGAACAGGAAAATTATATGATAGTCAAACACACAGAACCAGCATCCCTAAGTCAGGACTGCTTCTAAAGGTATCCAGAAAGAAATCCTGCAAAAATGTAAATGGCAGTGCTATATTTCTAAAGATAGATATTTTAAAAAGTAATATAAAATCTTTGAAAAACTCAAAGGGTTTGAGGTCATAAAACAAAGAATCACAAAGAAGAAAGTAAAAATCATACCTAAGCAATTATTTAGTCATAATCATCATATTTTTTGTGTGTACACTTTGAATATTTGTTCTTGAAACAGTATTTTATATCATGATTGCTTGCTATTTAGGCTTATTGTGATATTCTGAACAATTTTTCCATTTCTTGAGATTTTATTTTAATGACATGAGTTTTTAATAACAAAGAGTCTTCTACCACATCAACATGCCTTACTTAATCAGATTGCTTCTGACTTTCTGTTCTGGTAATTACCACTGCAAAATAACATCCTTAATGATAACATCTTGTTAGCACATCTTTGATTATTTCCATTGCAGTTTTCAAGTATCATTATTTCTTATTCATTCAGTGCACACTTACTGAACTGCGCTGGTACTTGGGACATAGCCACCAATAAGAAAGATATGTGTCCTTTCACCTAGCTTAAAATTAAGTAGTAAAGATAGAAACTTTTGAATGTCACTTAAATAAAAATCTGCTACCACCATATGATTGTTTCTCCCTCCCAGCACCAACCACATTCTAGGTGTACAAATGTGTGTCTCAAATATACTTCTTCATCTTTCTTTTTTTTTAATAATATATTGAAACTCTCTCTGTATCAGTACACAGAAATCTCATTCTTTTGAATGGCTTCTTTATATTCCATGGAATATTGGTTTATTTAACTGTTTCCCTATTAATGACTGTTTAAGTCATTTCTGATTTTATTGTAAATAATGTTTTCATTGAACATATTTCTTTGTGTGTACCAGTGGGATTTCTGGATCAGTAGGTAGGCACATTTCAATTTTGTTCAAGACACTGGCTTAAATTATCTTCAAAAAGGGTTATTCTGATTTATATTCCCATTAATAGTATAAACGCTGTTCCTCTCCAGCCTTCTATATTCCACATTTCATTTTTGTTGACCTACAGAACGGAGCAAAAGAAAAAGGCGGTTTCATACTTTTAGCTTGTATTTCTTCAGCATCAAATTGCTCATTTTATCACTTGCCCATTTTCCTGTTGGGCTCCATTATTTTTTATTCACAATAATGAGAATTTATCAAATAAGACTAGTAATCCTTATTATGTACATGGCAAAGTCTTCCCAGTATATTTCTTTTTATAGTTAATAGGCTTTACTTTTAAAGAACAGGTCTGAGTTCACAGAAAAATTGAAAAGTGGAGAATCCTGTATGTCTTCCCACAGGCTTCCCTATTATTTAGATTCTGAATTTGTATGGTAGATCTGATACACTGTTAGTTACTACAGTCCATAGTTTGTATTAGTTTGTTCTTTGTGCTGTACATTCTATGGGTCAGGACAAATGTATGATGATGTGTGTTGTCATTACTATATCACTACCCTAAAAATCTCCTGTGCTTTACCTGTCCATCCCTCCCTCCCCCAAACTCTGCAACCACAGATTGTTTTTCTACCGATATAGTTTTGCCTTTTCCAGATATCAGATACTTGGATTTATATAGACTCATCATATTAGCTTCTTTCACTTAGCAGTGTGCATCTAAGTTTCTGCCAGGTCTCTTAATGACTTGGTAGATAATTCGTTTTATCAGTGACTACTATTCCATTATCTGTATGTAACACAGTTTGTTCATCCATTCACCTATCAAAGGACCTCTTGGTTTTGGCAATTATAAAGTTGCTATAAACATTGGTGTGCAGGTTTTTTGTAGACAGAAGTATTTTTTAACTCACTTAGGTATATACAAAGGAGCACAATTCTGGATCATGTGGTAAGAATGTGTTTAATTTTATAAGAAACAGTCAAACTGTCTTCTCAAGCTACTGTGACATTTGACCAAAGTTTCTGCTGTTCCCCAGCATTTGGTGGTGTCAGTGTTTTGGATTTTGGCCATTCTAGTAGGTACGTAGTGGTTACTCATTTTAGTTTGCAATTCCCTAATGACTAATGTTGAGCACAATTTCATTTGCTTATTTACTGCCTGTGTACCATCTTTGGTGAGGTATCTATTCAGGTGTTTCGTCCATTTTTTAATTGGGTTGTTCCTTTTTTCATATTGTTGGATTTTGTGAATATTTCAGGTAGCATTCTTTTATCCGATACATGTTTTGCAAATAGTTTCTTCTGCTTTGTGGCTTTTTCATTCCCTTGTATTATTTTTTTATTTTTTTATATAAAACAATTTTTACATAATCAAATCTTTCTTTTTTGTCTTACACACAAAAATCTTCTGAATTTTCTATTTTAACTTAGGAAAATCTTCTTTAACTGAAAATTATATTCTGTTTTCTTCTATCACTTTTGCAGCTTTTTTTAAAAAATGCCATTTTGAATTCACCTGAAATATTTTGTGTGCATGTGTATAAAGTAAACCTCTGATTTTACTTATTCCAAAGGAAGAGGCAATTTTCCCAATAACTTGCTAAATTTTCCATGTTTATTCTGTTTAACTTAAATGCTACTGTTACACTAAGCTAAATTATTTTATACAGATTAGTCTATTTTCTCATTATCAAGTTTCTTTAGTTCATTTTTTTTTTCTATATTTGTACTCTTCCACACTGTTTTCATTACTCTGGAATTAAAATGTCTAATTTTCTTAGCTACTCTTGTACTTTTTCAAAAGAATTACTATGTCTAATTTAATAATGATTAATTTTGCTATTTTAATTGAGTTCAAAGTGAAATTTCAGATTAATTTGGAATACACTTATAAAATTACTCTGATAGAATTCTCCACAGAGCTTTGACATTTATTTTTAGGTTTTTGTTTTTTTATAGTTACGTTGCTATAGTAAATAGGATATTTTGTTCCAATACATTTACTTATTTTTAAAGCAAATTGGTAGATTAGGAAGATACTAATTTGTGTAAGTTACTCTTAAGTTGAATTCTCGCTCTCTTAATGTATTCAAGTAGGTTATCTTTGTATTGCTAGGAAGGTCTTTTTCCCTCCTTTCCAATAGTTATATTTATACTTATATTTCTTGTTTTATTGAATTGCCTAGAATTACTAGCACAATATTAAAATAGTATTGGAGAATTGCCACTTTCATCCTGCTCTTACCTTCATGGAAAAAGAGACAATGAACAAGTAATTGCTTTAAAGAGAAACTAAATCAAGGACTTCAAAGTCTTGTGAATATTTCATAGATTGGGGTCATATGACATTGATGTACCTTCTTCTTATAATTTTTCTTCTCTCAGACAAGTTAAACGGATATATCCTCACTTTTTTTAATGCTATGTCTCCAAAATGGTGAATGTGGCTTTCATCTTGATTTAGGAACTACTATGTGACTAATGTCACTTGCTTGTATCTTTGGATTACCATTATCTTAAACTTTAGGTGAGAGAAGCATTATTTTTTATTTATATTACAAGCAAACAAATAACCAAGGCCTTCCCTAAGGAGGAAGTGAATTATCTATCCTAGCTTAGGAAGGACACATAAGGCCGGTTTGGATATTGTGTGCTGAAAAGATAAGGCAGTTCTCAATGGTTTGGTTTTCAATAAAGCATGAGGCAAGGCCATCCGCTGATTACATTATCTCATTTTGCTCATTTTGACTGAAACTTCACTGTTAGGATTCTACTTGGTCTCCTAATTGCCAAACGAGTTTAATTTTTTGGTCTATGATTGACATTCATTCAACAAGTATTTATTAGGCTCCTTCTGCATAGAATGCTCTGCAAATATAGTTGTGAATAAGACTGGAAAACTCCGCCCTTCTGGGTTGTGTAGTCTGCAGGAAGTAGTCAGTCCACAAGCAAGCTCTGTTTTCTGCTGTGTGTAATGAGCACTTTTTTTTGCCCAAATTTGTGAGGGAAAAATAAGGATGCTCATTATACATGGGTAGTACTAATACAGTATCTATATAAATGTTTTTAATTCTTTTATTTATGCTTGTGAATTAAAAGTGTAACTCTAGAAATCAATAACTATCCATATGCAAAATAATACCCTGGAATATGATAATAGGTTTTGTTGAACTTATAATGAAAGCAATTTCAGGCAATGATTCAACAAAATGAAAGGAGCAATGTATTGTTGTCCACAGATTAAGTGCTCTGACTTGGTAAGATAGGCGATGCCTCTTTATTACCAGAGGTTGAACAGCCGACATTTCTCTTCATACAGTTCAGGTGGGACTTAGCAATCTAGCTGATATTTTCACAAGGATACACACCCTGCAAGCTTTGAGCTAACAGTTATTAGATATGCTAAAGAGCAGGACAGTAGAGCTGCCCAGAGACACTCTGGCCCTCCCCCCACAGAGAGTGTCACCAGACTGCGGAGGCCACAGGAAGAAAGGCTTCTTGCACCTGTACCTGTTCTCATTTGTTTTGTAATTATTTGTTCCATTAAATGTCTTGTACCATAAGTAAAAGCTAAGATTCCTTTATAATGCAACAAAATAAGTACCAATATCAACAAATAAAAATTTGAATTAAAATGAAAGTTTTTTCCTGAAAGTTTGGGTCAGAAATGTGGGTATATATTATACATGGGAATGCATTATACACAGCAAAATACAGTAAATAAATATTCAAATAAGGCCACTTCAGAGAATGATAAGGGTTTTGAGACAAATTAAATAAGAAAATGTGGTGTATCTGATTTAGTTGAGTTGTACATAGTTCTTAGAAACTTGTTGAAAATAAACTTTTTTAAAGAGAGGTCCAGGATTTCAGGTCAAGTGTAATAATGATTTTAGAGAGTTTCATGTATGTTTTATTTTCTAATCAAAAAGCATAAATGGGCATGCCATGGTGGCCTAGTGGATAAGGTCACTGGACTTCGTCCACATACATCCAAGGACCCAGGTTTGATATCTGAGGCTGGGGCCAGCAACCAAGACAAACAGCTAAATAAAATTAATGTTTCTTCCTCCTCTCTATTCATGCCTACCTGACTACTCACCTTCATTCCTACCTGCACCTTTCTTTTTCAAGAAAATTATAAGTGCACGTCAGCACTGTGATATGTTCTGCACAGTTCTGGTCAAGTTCTCCTGCTTCTCAGAACCAATTCACTTGTCCTTGCCCCACTCTAATAGCAGGCATATCTGAACATTGTTGTGGAATGACGTTCCTGTCACACCTGTTCTTAACTGGCAAATGGTGATACTTTAAATATTTCATTAAAAGTACAATGAAAACATTAATACTCAATTTAAAATCTGCTTAGTTGGGGGTAGTTTTCAAAAAAGCTTGATGCCTATGACTGTTGACTCTCCCACTTTACTCTGGAAAGATATCCCAGCAAAAGAAGTCCTTCAGTTTTTATCAGGAACAGATTTGTCCATTCCATGTTTGAAGATCTTTATGGAAATGGATTTAGATTATAGTCAAAGGACATTTTTAGTCTTTAACTTTCAGAAATTGAAATTTAACCTACATGGTATTTTTCTATATCATTAAAAGTATCTCCCCCTGCCTTTTTTTTGAAGGAAAGGAGAAGAGGAAAACATTCCTAAGAAAGGAAAGAAAAAGAGAAAGAAGCACTTTTTAAAACTTTCAAAATTTGTTTGTTTTTGGTTGTTCCCACTGGCCCAGGTCACAAACCCAGATCCTTGGACTTTACATGATCTGCACCCCTCTGCCAGCTTAACACCTGAGCCACCACAGTGCATCCAGTTATTCACTTTAAAAAAAGAAGATATGATAAGTAGGGCTGAAGGAGGAGAGGTGGGTGGGACAGACGGTGAGGAGGAAATCAAATTGCTAAACTGAATCCTGGATGGTGAGACCCAGGCACAAAAGAGCTACACAGAGAGGAATCCAGCCAGAGGAACCAGTAGGTGCAGAGGGGGTAGATCCTGGCATGTCTGAGAAGCAAAGAGAAGAAAAGTGAATGAAGGTCAGAGGAGCTGCATCATATAGATCTTTGTAGGCAAAGATATGAGCTGAGTTACTTGATTTCACAGTCACGAGCCAGTTTGTTTTGTACAAGTTCACTGCAGAGGTACTGCCATCACCACAGGCAAGAGATGGATATAGATTGGGTGGAGTGGGCTGATTTGAGATGCACTTTAGGAAGAGAATGTGCATTTACTCTAAGTGTAAGCAAAATATCCAGCTGCTCGCTGAACTTGGCAAACAGAATTCAGAACCTCCTCTTTGCAGTGCCCACTATTGGTGTCCTCATCACAGGACAGCAACTGCTGCTTGCCATGCATAAAACCTATATATGGCACCAGGTTTTGAGAGGGATAAAGGATTTTTGTTGTGAAGTCAACTGGCAAGGAGACAGGAGGCAAAGATCTCAAATCTGTCTCTCCCATTTGAGAGGAGGACATAGCAAGCAGGGCACTTGGTGACCAGCTGTGACTGAGTGAGGTCCCAGGTTCTAGGACTGGGATGCAGCATTCAAGGACCTGTGGTCTTATCAGAATCTGTGTGCATGACCTTAAGTGTCGTCAGGAGAACAGGGTTCTGCACCAACGCCTAGGCCCTGTATAACGGCTTGTGGATGACTCAGGTTCCCGTGCAACCCAGTTTGGGTGGATCCAGTCTGTTGCTTCAGTGTTAAGCTCAGCCATTTCTGCAAAAACAAGTCTGAAAGGGAAGTTAAGGGAACTTCCTGACTTCAGGAATATTTAGCCACAGCACTCCCCTTACCAGTCCAACGCCCCCACTCCTGGCTGTGTAACTCATAGCAGCCCCCTTGGTGGGACACCAAGGAGCCATCTTGCCCAAGAGGTTACACTTTGCCTGTAACCCAGAAGCCCACAGCCAGGGACTGATAGGGGCTACAAATGACCCCCCAGCCTCAAGGTTCCGCCAGCCCCGCTCGGTTCACCTCCCGCGCTCCCCCTGCAGGGCGCGTGCTGAACTGCAGCGCCGTCTCAGTTCACTCCAGACAAGGCCTTTGTCTTAGGGACTGGAGGCCCTGGCCCTCGCAGCTGCTGCTCTAGTTGTGTTTTCTCACCTTTGATACAAGAAGGTCTCCCAAATCTGTAATTTCATATTCCTTCTAGTTCTAGAAAAGGGCTCTGATATTTCATGATGATCAAAGAGAATGTCCTCTCTCTGGGAGTAAGGAGTGTGCTTCCAACCCTGCCGAGGGACCAATTGTTTTGGGGAAATAAGAACTAGAAATATGTTAGTTGAATTTTAATGAGTGATATTGGAAAACTAAAAACCTGAAAACGTAAGAATGACCAAAAAAGTGAAGGATCAGTTTATAATTTGTCATTATATCTGTAAAAAACTTCAATAATAATAATCACATTAATAAGAAAAGCATATTATGAAAAGGAATTGTTTTTAAACATATACTGTTTAATTATTGTAAACACACACTAAACATGCAGAATATATTTTGTACTAATGAATTATATTTCTACTAAGAACTCTCTTAAAATTTAAAAGAGCAATTCATTTAACCAAAGGAATAAATGAGGCAGCAAAATATCTTGCTTTCCAGGGTTCACTGGTTCTTGTAGCGTCAGTCACACAAACAGTAATTCCATCTGGTTCCTTTGTCCCCTCACTGTTCTGGACCTGTAGGATTTTATATGTGCATATATGCGTTGTTGTTTTCTTTTTTCCTACAGAAAATAGATAGGAAATGCACCATGGCTGTGAGTGAGGCTGAGTGGCTGAGCAGTCTAATGCTAGCCTGTGTTCTCTGTGGCCTAATTAAAGGAAAATGGTTGTGCTTTCTATGAAGAGAGGAGCAGAATAAGAGGAGAGAGACTCGGGGAGGGAAGATGGAGCACTGAGAGCTTTCCTTTCTCTACAGAATTAAATGTGAGGTTATGCACCTTGGACTCTTAGTTTTGAATATATATATAACAAATCGATGCACATAGCAGGACAACTTCCAGGGCACTAGGCTTGTCATACGAGGTCAGTGAATGCAGTCCCTCATAAACCAGTAATGAGCCCACAAATAGCACAGATGGAGTCAAATGGAAAAGACTTGGAGCTGGAACCGCTGAGCCCTTGCTCCAACACAGCCTGGGTGCTGCGAGTGACAGCCAAGCCTGGGCCCCACTGCAGAGAAGGGTCTGGGCAAGCACCAGGTCTCCACTATGCTTAAGCTAGTAAGCTTAAAGAAAAATTTCTTAGGTGTAAAAAGGAGGACATCTCTATAAGAAGACTGGCTTTTCCTGGCAAGTCGGGCAGAAAAAAAAAAAATCAGACAAATTAGAAGAAAATCCAGCCCAGATGGACTTTGGGACCCTGTACCTTCACTTGACCACCATCTTTGTTTTTTTTCAAAGAGAGAATGAATGGAGAGGAGGAAGCAGCTTAGGAAGGAAGGGAGGGAGGGAGAGACGGAGGCAATACTTTTATTGATTCCTGTATTTATTTTAGTTGTTAACCCCTGCCCCGGGGGCATCAAACCCAGGTCCTTGGACTTTCCAGGGCCCACACCCCAAGTATCACCTAAGCTCCTGCACAGGGTGTATCCCTGACCACCATCCCAATGCATCCTATGAACAAGCCCTTGACCACTCACTCAACGAAATAAACAGGCAAAAAGAACAACCTCCATTTGACACTTTTTATTTCATTTTCATCAACACAGACCAAAAAAAAAAAAAAAAAAATTGAGGCCTCAGTTCAATTCTTACTATGACATTTTTATTTATTTGCACATAACCCTTTAGTACACAACAAAACTTCATGAAGGCTTGTAATAAAATCCTCCTTACCCTTATTTGCTGCTGCTAAAATCAATGAGTGCTGTAAAACACTGCTAAATTAACTTATGTGGATACCCTTGAATGTAAGAAAACAAGTCCCTGAGGAGAAGAATGGCAGTTATGCCAAAAAAAGAGACTGTTTGGGAATTAAATGCCAAACAAAAAGTGTTTACTCTGATAACTTATTTAGTCTTTAATTCAAACCAGAGAGATCTGAAGTCAACTTACACCAATATATCGTAGTATAATTTGGAAGGGCAGCAGTAGCAGTAATAATGATAGCACAACACGCAGAGCCCTTCCCTGTACAGGGCAGAAATCCACGTCTTTGCTGGAGTGCCTCCCGGAGTTCTGATAGGGACTCTTAGAGGTCAGGACCATGATTGTTCCAATTTTGCAACTGTGAAGACTGAGGCTGGGAGGAAGGGAACCTCACAAACTCAAGATCACCCAAGTTGACAAGTGACTTGTGATCAGTAGGGAGACTAAGGGCAGGACAGCAACATGAGGTGGAGCTGAGGTGGAGATAACAGGTCTTTATTTAGTAAACCCAAACATCTGGCTTACAGTTCCTTAAGTTCAAAGCAAGGAGGGAAACATTATCAGTGTCTGGATTAGTCAGATTCATAAGATAAACATATTCTGTCTCCTAAGGTGAAGCACAGCTTATCCTAGGCTTAATATCCAAGATGTAGCAAACAATGGCTGGCTGGCAGATCTTTCAGCTAATCATCTAAGAATGATATTTCTAAAAATTAAGACTTGGGTGGCAGGCCATCTGTGCTTAATGCAAATACAATATCCATTTTATTTTTCTCCTTCAGAAATAAGGCCCTGTTTATAGGATGTTACATTATAATAAATAACAATGATTTTCAGCCTCTCCCACAGCCAAGGAAATCAAATGACCAACTTTTGGTCCGTAAGATATAAATAGAAATGCTGTGTGAGACTTCTAGGAATTCTCCATAAAAGATAAAGGAAAGAGGACTTTCCTTCTCCTTTCTCCATCCAAACACATATATGTGATGGCTGGAGCTCTGCACCCATTTTATACCATGAGGCCAATGGTCATAAGGATAGTATTGTGATTTTATGTCTATGGAACAACTGTATCAAACATGGACACCCCACCTAGATTTTCTTTATATGAAAATGTATACTTGGGCATTTTTAAAAGCACAATTATTTTGAAACTTTTTATAACTTCAATCAAATTTAATCTTAGCTAATGCAAGAGACACAAAGTAAACTGATTCAGAAAGTTACTAGAAATGAGTATACAAAAATGAATTTGGTTGTGCAGCAGTTCAGAGCATGAACTTTCAGGATTTGCATAATTATAGCTAAGACCCAATGAATTTGGGCAAGTCCCTTAATCTGCCTGAATCTGTTTCCTCATCTGTAAAATGGATCACTAAATCCATTCCCACAGGGAATTGGAATTAGGTTGAAGTGAGATAATACACACACTATTTAGCACAGTGTCTATGGGTCTGTGTTCTCAGATGAATTCTATCTCCCTCACCAAGTCATGTTAGAAAATAGCATGTCACAGAGTATATAACAGATGGTATACCAGCTTCATTAGACAGTAGAGTCACACATGTTACTAATTATAGAATAATTTTAGTAAGAAATAGAAAAAATGTACAGACATACCAAATCTGTGATTTCTCAGATGTTGCTTAGTACAAAGCAGAATCAGTTATTTCCACCTTAAAAAAGAAAGATAAATCTAAAGAAAAAATTTCAAGTAATCAACAATTTCCATAAGAAAATTGTTGGGCTCCTGAGTTGACTGAAGTTTAACAAATGGGAGCACAAGGGAGGTGGACATAGAAGTATAGCTGCAGAAGGACAAAGAACAAAAGTTAGGAAGACCGCTGCTTCATTCTGGCTGAACCACCCTCAGCGTCTCCAAGCGCACCTCTCTTAGTCACTCATAAGTTCCTCTAACATTTCCCAAGTGTGCAATCTCGGATTGGGGACCACATGCTCATGTGGTACCCTAAGTGCCTGGCAAAGCATCTGACACATGATGGTTGTAACTGATTAATGGCAAGAATGGCCCCCAGATCTTTCCCTTCCTGCCATTTTACTACCACTGAAATCAGAAATTCAGGGAGACACCTAGGACAGAGAAAAGTTCTCAAAGAAACACAATGGAGAAGGGATGGGTTTCATTGAAGGGTATATGGAAGCAGCAGAGATCATAGAACCAAGGAAAGTGGGTGTTGGAAATAGAAACAGGGGTTTTGAAGACCTCACTGAATCTGTTAGGATAGATGCATCCATCCATAGATGCATGGATGGGTGGATGGATGAAAAGACATAGCATATGTATTCTTAGCACATATACTAGCATGGAGACAGGGACAAGGTGCAGTATACCTTCATAAAATGTGCTTACAAAGCTGCTACCATTTCCCCAAACCCCTGAACCACTTGGGGGCACCCAGATGCTTGCTGTGTTCCATGTAGGTGAGCAATACCAGCAAGGCAGGTAGATGATAATAAACCACAGAGGATATCAATGGAGTTTATTACACCTACATGAGGACCCAGCATCCACCACGTATGTTTTTTTAAAGAAAAGCCAAAAACCCAGTTTCCAAAGTTGTTAAAAAATGTCTGTCTGTACATCATATATGGACCCCAGGGTGTCTGTTAGCAGCCTCGATTATACACCATGAAGTCTATCCCCTCCTGTCTCTTTGTATTGATTGTAACTGAACAGACAAGATCCACGGTCCCTAAGTTGAGTCTTACTGTTGAATATAATCTATAAGTGGGTATGGATGGAAAATAATGGTCTATTTTCCTTGTGAATTAAGATTTAGTCTCTGTAAGAAAAGACATGAAAAGTAAAAATACAACTGTCTAATGAAAATAAAAATCACAATTAGATATTACCTCACAACAGTGAGAACAGCCTATATCAAAAAAAACTAGAGGATCCAGTCTCAAAAGGCAGATTGTTAAGCTCTCAGGCTTGCCACCTTCCCACAGAACAACTAAGAAAACATCTATTTGGATACAACAATCTTTAAAAAGTAATGGGACCAGCACCTGCACAGAGGAGACATACACCTCATAAAAGGTAGGAGACTTGAATATGTTTTGGTGCTACACCATTCTGTTTAGAGACACCAGGGCCACAGGGAGACTGGTGAAACCAATACTCTCCTGGAACTAAAGGACTTTGTTTTACAGCAAGCACTCCCATATCAGGAAGCTGGCTTTCGGTCACTGAACTGGGGCCCTCGAAGTGGTATGGCAAGAGGGCTAGCTCCGCAGTGAATGGAGATGCCCCTTCCTCGAGGTGTCAACACTGGAGTTTCCATTGTGGAAAATTCCCCTGGGAGAAGGGCAATGTCTGCTTTCTATGTCATTAGCACACGGGCAGAATTGTTGGCACTTAGCACTGAATTTCCACAGGCAGTTAAGAGATGGGCAGACAGGTCAAGTGAACTTGGCTATTTCCTGGCAAGGAGCACTCCTTTCTGCCCACCTCATAGGGGAAATCATTGGAAGGGCTCCATCAAAATGGCAGCTACCCCAAAGCTGCAGCTATACCAAATAGCTTTCTATCTGCTTGGTATTTCCTGAAATTCCACCCCAGGCTTCAGTGTTGGTTTACCACCCCTGCTGGGACTGACACTTCTCTGGAGTACTGAGGGCCTCTCACAGGGAGGATATCCACTAACAAGAACTCCTGGCTGTCTCTCTTCTGTGGGCTGTGTTGGAACTAACTGCAGCCTGATTGCTGAGTAGGCCCACAATTCTTGGGTCTCTTCCTGTGGACTTTGTTGTTGATGCCTGTAACTCTGGGGTAAACCCCTGCATTTCCTATGCAACTCCAACCCTGTAGACTGAATTCCCAGGCTTCAACACAGGTCTCATCTTAGAGCTGCAACAAATCTGACGAGTGTTAAGATATCATGGAGGATAGGAAGCCCTGTGTTCAAGACCAAGATCCAGGTCTAGTCTCTGCAATTTGACAACCTAACACAACAATATTACATCAGAGAAACCTAAACTATAGAAGTAAATGCATAATACCAAACAGATGGAAGAGACAAAGAAAGATATTCAAAATGATGGGCCAAAATAAAGCCCCAGGGGAAAATTTTAATGCAATAGTCAATTCAATTACTTGATGAAGACTTTAAAGCAGCAGTTTTATAATCCTCCCTGAAATCAGGAAAACAATGGAGGAACAAAAAGAGAACTACAACAAAGATAGAGAAAACATGAGGGAGTTCCAAACAGAATTCATGGAGCAAAGAGGGGCTCACCAGCAGGCTGGAAGATGTCTCCAGTAGAATCAGTGAGCTAGAAGAGGTGGCAGAGGAATGCACTCAAGCAGGCCAGCAAAGAGGAAAAAGAAAAGAGGCCAAGATAACACGTGAGACCTATGGGATAACATCAAGTGGAATAACATTCATAGGGGTCCCAGAAGGAGAGAGAGAAAAGGGGACAGAAACCATAGTTGAAGAAATAATAGCTGAGAATTTCCCTAACCTGAGGAAGGAAGTAGGCATTCAGATCCAGGAAGCCCAAAGAGTTCCAGACAAGAAAAAACCCAGATCTACACCAAGATATATATCATTAAAATGTCAAAAATACAAAATAGAGAATCTAGAGAAAAATGAGTTGCATACAAAGGAGTTCCCATAAAATTGTCTGCAGATTTCTCAGATGAAACTTCATAGGTCAGAAAGGAATGATATGATATATTCAATGATATGATATATATTAACCAAAGATTGTCTACCATGCTAGATTATCACTTAGAATTGAAGGAATGATGAAGATCTTTTCAGACAAGCAAAAGTTAAAGGAATCTATCACCACAAAACCAGCTCTACAATAAGTACTAAAAGAAATTCTATAAAATGAAATGAAACCCCAGCACCAAGCACCAAGATATCAAAATACAAAAAAAATGAAGAGAAGAGTAAAAATGTGGGCATTTATAATGAGCCCAAGACTAACTTGCTTTTCAGCTAAAACAGGTTATGAACATAGAAACTTTGATATAAAACCCAGAGTAACCTCAAAACAGAACTCCAGGGGAAAAAAAAACAAAGAAGAAAATAAAAAGGGAAACAAAAACACACATAATTGTTTTCAAATCACTTAAGAAGAGCAAAAAGGCCAAATGTAGTATATACACACAACACCCAGAAGACTGTTAATGAAATGGCGATAAACAGTTACAAATCAATAATTGCCCTAAATGTCAATAGACTGAACTTACTAATCAAGAAGCAAAATGGCTGAGTAGATTAAAATTCCCACGATTAAATATGAATTGAAACACTTAGCTTCTCAAAGAATTAAGAATAGCAGAATTTAAAATTAACTATAAATCATACATTGGTGACATAGTGCCCTTTGTTATTTTATTTCCTAAGGAAGCATTTTACTATGGTATGTTTTTTAAGAGACATGTTCTGGCTTGAAAACTAATTTCTTATATTAATTATGAAGAGCCTGAGATTGTACAATTTTGGTAAGTTATGTGATAACCTTGAAATGTAGGATGACTCTTCAACTTAGAGTATGCACCTCACTACTAGTTATAAAATATGTTTAATCTTAAAAAATACTAGAACCATCAGGTATTGGAAGGAGTGTGGAAAAAAAGGAACCCTCCCACACTGATGGTCAGAACATAAATCAGTGCAACCTCTTTGGAAAACAGCGTGGCAATCCAAAAATCATAAGATAGATCTAGCATTTGATCCAACAGTCCCACTTCTAGGCATATACCCAACGAATATAAAAGCTCTAATCAGAAAAATTTCTGCACCTCTCTGTTCATAGCCGCACAGTTCACAATAACCAAAACATGAAGACAAACGTCCATCAACAGATGATTGGAAAAAGAAACTATGGTATATATACATATATATATATAATTTGTGTGTGTGTGTGTGTGTGTGTGTGTGTGTGTGTGTGTGTGTGTGTAGAGAGAGTCAACAAAATTCTTTTCAAGCTATTAAAAAAAAAGATGAAATTGTGCTTTTTCAACAATCTGGATGGAATCAAGTTAAGAAAATAAGTGTATCAAAATAAGCCAGAAAGAAAAAGAGAAACGGAATGGTTTCACTCATATGTGGAATATAAAGAAGCAAAACAACTGAACAGGTAAATCGCAATAAAGTCACAGCTCACAAGACTGGCTGCCTGTGGGGAGTGAGGGGGGAAAAAGGGAAGGAAGATGGGTGAACAAGGCAGTGGTAATGGGCACTGGGACCCTGGTGGTGGGTGGTGTGAAATCCACACAGACTGAGGTGCAAATTAATATCCTAAAAATCATGTAACCCTATTAACAGAAGAAATAAAACAACAACAATAATAATCAAACATCCTCTGAGGCAAGTTGCAGTTCCCACCAGGAGAAAGGGCAACTTCAGCTAATGCAAGCCTTGTTGTAGGTGTGAATGGCAGCCTCTTAACAGGTCTAAAATCAAAAATTGGACCAGTTCCTTCTCTGCCCACCCATCTCTCTTTTCCAAACGAGATTAGTAATGTCTGGTTGAGTCTTTGGGCACCGGGGAATGCAGCCCTGTCCTTCTGCAGCTCTCCTCTTTGTCTGCCGGAAGGGCCTTGGTGCTGGAGAAGATCTAGGACTAGAAAGAACATCATCGCCCTTTATGCACTTTCCCATTCCTTCAGGATATTGTACTTTCGCTAGACAGTGAACGCATCTTCTCTCATCACGTCTTGTCAGTTTGCTCTTTTCAGCCTTCAGCATGGCCAATGGCTAGTGACCAGATGCCCACCCAGTTTATATGATCTTGTCGACAAAACAGCCCAAGTGACCAGATGCTATGAGCTCTGGAGAAGCCTGATCAATGGCTTACTGATTGAACCATATTGACCAGAAATGTTCAGTCAGTTCCATGACTCAACATTTACTGGAGCTTCTGAGAAAAGTGTACTTTTTGCAAAGTGATGGAGACTTTAAGTCCTCCCAAATAAACCAGGCTGGTCACTGGAAAAAAATGAACATAGACAGTAATGTCTTTTCTTTGGACCCTGGAGACTGTGCATTTTTTTCTCACAGAGTAGAAATAAACCCCACCCTTAAATAACTCATTGTGGCATGTCTTTACCTGACCTCTCTTGAGGATTTCTAGGGGATCAGCTATGCATTTACTTAGTGACACTAGTTACTCTTTCATTTTTGAATATGATTAGGAAAAGAAGTGAATATTTTCAATTCCCAATGTTCATGGAAATATCAATTTCTGGAAAGCTTGTCAGCATTAGTTGACTATCTATAGTGCTTGGGGCTACCCACAGACCTACCTCCCACTGCAGCTTTGGCAAAGATTCCAGATGCTGCTCTCCTTCCTGTGAGAAGGAATGAAACTAAAACTCAGAAAAGTCACTGCATTTGGGGAAAAAAAAATCTAGCCCTGAAACTTCACAAAGTAAATATTCTTTTTAGCATCTTTATATTAGAAAGCTTCTTCCTTTGACTCAATGTTATAATCAATGGCAAAATGAGTTTGGTTAAATGCAAAGCCCTTCTAGTTTTCATACCGAGTCACCATGTTTCTAGGGAGACTTAGTGGGGGTCCACTGGGGTCCATGATACTCTAGATCCCCTTTCAGCCACCCTAACTTGGCAGATATACTCCATGGAAAGGAGGGAAGAGGCAGGTCATTCAGGAGGTCAGTGCCCTGCTCCCTGCGTCTCAGGATGTGAGGGGACCCAGAGCACAGTGAATAAGAGAACAAGCCTTGAACAGAGCAGGTCAGTAGCATCCATAAATGGAAACAGTGCAGAGAAAGCGTGTGAGAGCACTCAGGTGGGCGTAGCACTGTAAGTCTCTGAAGTGCTTGAGCACAGATGCCTCCAGAAGGCACAGATGGGAGAGGCTCTCAGGTGTGCAGGTACTGCACAGAGCTCATTGGTGGGGGGCGATGGGGGCGCGACAGGGGTAAGACTCTCAGACCCTCCATGGGCAGGAGGCCAGGATACAGATCAGGAATGGGGAGACTTCTGAATTAGAAAGAGACCCAGGCGCACCCCACCCCAACCCCAAACCCACAGCTCACAGCCAGTGCAGAAAGGGACATGACCTTGGCTTCCAAAAGTCCAGTTCCCATGCAACTCAAAGGATCAGACTATGGAATGCTCAGCTGGGTGCCATTTGCCATTAAAGTGGGCATTGTTCCTTCCACACAGGATGGAAGAGGAAATATAATACTAGAGCATTTCATTTTTTTCCAAAATGGAACTTACTTTGCCTAATATTGAATGAAATACACTGGCACCTGCTGGAAGGAAATGGGTTCCATCTGCGCTGCTATTGAGATGCCTTCGCCACCCAGGAGGGTCGTGTCTGACTAGGGTTTATGAAGTAGGCCATCCCTTGTCCACAGGACTCTGGCTCTGAAATTCCCAGTGAAGAGAACTCACTGCAGCTTTATCCTCATGTTTGCTTTGCTTTGGTACCTAAAGCACATGAGTTTTTCAGTGAGTAATTAATATGTATATATTTTGAAATTTCCCCTAAAAATCATAGCCCCCACCATATATTATGGAAAAAAAAGACAAAAACAAAAAGAGCCCCCAGTCTGGAGGAAACCAAATCTCAGATTCACAGAGTCACTCACAGAGCCCCAGGGCTGCCAAGGGGATGCTGGTCGGTTGAGATGTGGAGCATTTAACGTGGGGGGAACACTGCCCTATTTCTGACAGAAATGCCGGAAAGTAGGGTTATTAAAATATTTCATAAAATTGTCACACAGCCTTATTTTCTCTAATAAAAGAAAATTTCCTAAAATGGTAATTTGCCAGAGATTTGGAGTAAGGGAAGTGGCGGGGAAACAGGTGGGGCCCAGGGGTTTGTAGGGCAGTGAAACTATTCTATATGCCCTTATTCTTATGCATTTGTCAAAATCCATAGACCATACAACACATAAATCCTAGTGTGAAAGGTGAGCTTATTTAATAATAATGTATGGCTATTGGCGCATTAATGTAACACGTGTGCCTCATAATGCTAAGTGTTAATAACAGGGGAAACAGCGGAAGGAGGAAGTACACAGGAATTCTCTGTATATTCAATAAAATATATTCATCAGAAAAAAATTATCAGAAGCAAACAAGGTATTAGGAAGCATGAGAGTGAATTGTGAGCAGGGCTGAGCTGCCTGGGGCTGTGAGTGCTGCGGAGTGACCAAGGACCAATGCCCGCACATGACCAGCATGGGTGCCGTCCTCTCCGTGGCCGCTCAGGGTCATCAGTGAGCCCTCTCAAAACTGCTACCCAGATAAGCAATCCTGAAGAGCTGGGGAACACCCTTGCTAGTAAGTTTCTTCAGTGAGTAGATTTGGGGCACAATTCTTTTTTTTCTATCAGAGGAAAAAGATTCCTTTCACTGTTGTCTGAAACACCTTCTATTTAACACTTGCTCTACAAAACAGCATCTGACATTGGGGATGTTGCTAATTATCCCCACTCAAGAACCTGACTGGAGCCCTTTAAACAGCAGACCAAGGGCATCTTGCAAACTGCACATTATCTGCTAGTCATTTTCTTCCTAAAACTCACTCAGTGGTAAATGCTATCTGGTCAGAGCTGCCATTGGAATAGGCCTTCCCATGGGACTCCCACTTCAGGGGCTGGATGAGCCTGAAACCCACCTCTTACCCCTGGCAAAGGGGGTCTCTTTTACCACCACCAAAGCCGCACTCACAGTGAAAATGGGCTTCAGAAGTCAGCCTGTTCGTTTGGTATGAAGAGCATCTTGTTTGTTATCATACTGCTTTAATGGACCCAAATGTTCTTTCTTGAGAAAGAATTCTAATTCAAATCAAGCCCACATACCCTTCTATTTCCATAAGTAAAAATGGCTGTTAATTCTGGGAATATCAGTAGCAAACAGGTTGCTATAGAGATGTTCACCTTCTGAACAAGGATCCCTAAATGTTTTCACAGGAGGCAGTGTGGGGTCAGGCTGGAGAATAAGTACAAGGTCTTCTAGGCCAGTGCTCTGCAAATCATTCGATGTTCTGCTGCGAGAATAGGGGTCTCCAAATATCCAGGGGCCATTTCTGCTGGGCCCTGGAGTGAGAGGCCCTGGGGAGTTTCAATGCCCACAAAAGGAAGGAACACAAAAACATAAACGTCCTCAGTGAGTCCCTGTACCCTGTATCTGGGCACTATGCAAACATGCCTTCGTAGCTGTTATTTTCAAGATCAAGGATCGCTTACTTCCCCAGCATCTGTGTTTGGCTCTAAAATGTGGGTTTGAGGAGGCGGTCAGAGCCTAGGGGTAGGGAGACTCATGTGATCCTAAGGGACGCAGGGTTTCCCCAGAGCTCCCTCCTTGAAGCAAACGGTGACAAAACTGATGGGCATGGCAGAGGGCAGAGTAGTACAGGGAGGCCAGTGGACAGCACATGGGTGGTTGGAACAGGGCCGTGCTAGGGAAGCACAGACCGGAGTTATGCCACCTGCAAGGATGTGACTGCAGACCCCCAATCCAAGAGGGCGGGACTCCTGGTGGTGCCATAGAAACACACAAGGCGGTTTCAGCAACCAAGGAAAGATGACAACACATTGTGAAAGGCCCACTGGTTTCTGACATAGGAATCTGGATAATTTCAAGTCCACAATTCCCAAAAGCCTTGCTAGATAGAGGCTATTGGACCTGAGGGACTACCCAGCAGACAACATGCCTGAGTATCTGGATGTGGGCATTATTATTTGGTCCAAGAAGCTCCCATCTGAGATGTGTAGAAACATCAGCCCAGTGAGGCGGCCAGCCCTACTCCAGATCCTCTGCTCTGGGATTTAGATGGCAATTGGCTGTTTGTTAGGATTTGTAGTCCAATCATAAAGCAATTGACCAAGCTAGACTCAGTGGCCCTGAGTAACCCCAGAGGCAGGAGAGGCCCTTCTGACATCCTCTGGGCCTCATCCTTGAACCCCGGTTTCCTGCACAGCTTTTCAAGATGAGGCCCTCCTTCTCTTAAGACTGCCCATCTTGGGGCATTTTACAGAGTTTTGTCAGCTAATTATTTAGCAGGATTTTACCCTGTATTCATGAAGAACCCATCAGGACCAGGCACTATAGAAGGTATATGGTACAATGTGCTTTTGTCCCTTAATCTTCCTTCCTCCAGTCAACCAGAAACTACAGGATGTCTGTCGTGTGCAAATGCTGAGCTGGACAGCCAAGGAGGGAGCACATACAGATGTGATGAACCCCTGCCTTTAGGAGCCTCCTTCCCACCCCTCACCTTCCTGAGCTCACTTATCCCCTGACTTCGTTTCTGTCCATACCTCCTTGGGTGTCTGGGCAGAGCCCTGCCTCTGGGGTTTGCCTCTGATGTCCTTCTCCAAAGGCTCTTTCCCTGACTGCCACATGGCCCACTGCCCGCCTTCGTTGCCTCTTTTCTTACTAGATCACAGACTGAAATGTGAGTGTTTCTCTGGCCTACCCCATCCTTACTTGGTGCCGGTTTTCTCCTAAGGAGGGCTCACGAGCTAAGGTGTTAAAGACTTGTCTACTTACTACTGGCAGACATTTGTCTGTTTGGGTCCCTGTAACTTCCCTAGCACCCAGAACAGTGCTCAGCACATAATGATCATGCAAGAACTATTAGTGGAATTAATATTGGATGAATATATACTCTGAACAACAAAGCAGCTAACTGAGCATGAAATGAGGTCATATTCTGGTCAAGTGAATAGGTGGTGGGAACTAGCTGATACACAGAATGTGGTAAGACTCTGGGCATTATACTTGTTTATTAATGCCTCCATGGTTCCTGGGACTTGTGACCTCCTTCCCTAAGAATTAACTTTACATCTCAGAAAACAGTAGGTGCTTATATGCATCATAGTACCCTACCATGTCTTCCCTTGTGCACACACATGACATCCACAAACAGTAGCAGGAATGACAAGCTCACGTTCAGAGTAAGGCCCACTTACCTAACCCTGAGGAAGTGAAGTTGTCTGATCCAAGACACTTGGCCTTAAAATAAAGTAAGAATCAAACTATCAAGCAGTGTTCTTGGGTGTTTCCAAGGATGCTTCACATTTTCAACAAACACCTGTAAACAAAGGATGGCCATATTGTTCTCCACATAAGAAAGCATTTATCCAAACAGTTTTCAGGGGAAAGTGAGCAAATCAAAACACCAAAAGAGCTGCTCTCCTAAAAGATTCAATTAAGCATCCGTGCAATTGTAGGAAGACCATGTTGCAACACCAAAGTGGCCTGTTTTTCTGGTCATTATTAATCCAGAAACCTTAATGATGAACAACATTTGTGTTATTGTCTACCCAAATTTAATTTGTTTATGCAGCAGTTCAGTTAATCTGCAATCTGTTTTTCTCCAACGAGGGCAGATAATGGAGACACCGTTCTTTACAAGTCTTGAGGCTTTTAAATTCTGATAAAATCAGGATTCTTCACTGGGTCTTGCCCCAGCTCTGAATTAAACCACTTTAAATGTAATTATGAAACCTGGCCTTACATCAGGAACATCCATTTAAAAAATTGATTGGCCAGGCTGCTTCACGAGGCATTTTATGAGCAAACGATTGCAGTGGGGCCAGAACTGTAATTTATAAAGGCAAAAAAGCAGGTAAATACTTTATTAGTGGTAATGAGAGGGCTTCCAGCTAACAGAGTCTTTTCTTTCCCCACCAGCTACTTCACTGAGCCGTGGTGCCTGGTCCTCTTTCACGATCGTTTTATTGATCTCAGGAAAGAGTTGCGCCAAATCCTAACCTCCAAGGAGGTAAGAGCAATTAATGGATTTGTGGGTTATTCCTTGCAAATTATAAGCAGTTTAGAGTTGTTGATCATTTAGACTTGTCCCTACATTCCCATCTGAGGGCTTTACTTTTTAATCCAACTGTATTTCACATTTAAAAACTATGTAGTGTGTAAACACAGACAATAAATTTTCAGGGAGATTGAGTTATTTAAATCCTTTCATGAGAGGCATATTTATTTTTCTGTTTTAAAAGTAACTGTAATTTCACTATCAAGTGACTGTGTTGGCTGATAATTAAATATGAGTTATCATGTGAATGGAGACTGCATTCCCTTAGTTTCTGGTTGTACTTACCAGGCATTCCCTAAATAGTTGTGTATGTATATATATGTGTGGAAACTTAAAGAAGTCTTCAGATGTCCAAACTCAGGCTGTTTATAACATATATGGGGCCGAACTTCAAGGCTTGGTGCCTTCTCCTCACTGCTTGTTCCTTTTTCAGTTTTCAAATACTGAGATAGCATAATCCGTTTCATTTCACTTTCTACTGTGTCTTCAGGGAAGATACATGTTCAATCCCACAAAATACATACATATATATATATGATGTATATATGAGAGAGATATCAATTTTTCCTCTCCCTCCATATATGGATAAAGGAACAAAAATTTATAATCTGCGAATGCTATTACAAGTCATCTTAAAGTTAAATACAATTTCTTTAAAAAAAAAAGATAATTATAAGACATCTCAAATCCTCTTGTGGAACTAAAGAGAGGAACAAATTATAAATTCACTGGCATTGAATTTTATGTGATGAAGCTAGAGAGTCACAGCACAGACCAAGGTGAAATTTTGGGTAGTCAGAATATTCTTCGGGCACACACTTGTGGTTCAGGGAGCTGAGACACTGGTGTGTGGACCACATACAGCCCCAGGGCCCAGGTTCACGACCTGGGCTGGGTTGTAAAAACCAAAATGGACAACTTAATAAAGATATTTCTTAAAAAGTGTGTGTGTGTATATGTGTGTCTGTGTGCGTGTGTATTCTTGAAAATTCTCTTAAGAGGTGTTCCTTGTGGCTCAGGCAGCTAAGACAACCAAGGTGCAGACCATGTAAGGCCCTTGGATCCAGGTTCACAAACCAGAGCCAAGGACAAAAACCAAAAACACCAAAACAAAACAAACATCTCTATGTAAGCTATCACAAAAAAATATGTATCAAACAACAGAACCCCAAATATATGAAGCAAATGCTGATAGAATTCAAGGAAGAAATAATTGTAAAATAAGTTAGCTGTAGATTTCAATATCTCATTTTCAATATTAGAAGCCTTTAGAAAATCAAGAAGGAAGAAGTAACTTGAACAGCACTATAAACTAACAAAATCTACATACAATACACCCAACAACAATAGGATGCACATTCTTCTTAAGCGCACATATAAGACATTTATTAGGCAAAAAAAACCCCAAGAGTCAATTACTTTTAAAAGATTTAAATCATACAAAGTACGTTCTTCAACCACTATGGAATGTAATTTGAAATCAAAAATAGAAGAAAAACAGAAATTCACAAATTTGTGGAAATCAAACCACAGACTCTCAAGTAATGTCTTTAATTTCAAAGAAGAAATCAAATGGTATATTAGAAAAACTTAAAGACAAATGAAAACATGGCACACTAAAATGTATAGGATGCAGTGAAAGCAATTTTCAGAGGGAAATTTATAGCTGTAAATGTCTTTAATTTTTTTTTAAAAAGGGAAGATCTCAAATCAATAACATAGTTTTACACATTAAGCAATGAGAGAAAGACAACCAAACTAAATCCAATGCTAGCAGAAGTAAGGAAATAATAAAAATCAGACTGGAGATGGATGAAGTAGAGACTAGAAAACCAACAGAGAAATCTGATGAAATGAAAAATTGGTTCTTTGAAAATATCAACAAAATCGACAAAATATTTAGCTTGAATGACTAAAATTAGAAATGAAACGTGGGAATAATACTTTCTACCTTACAGAAATAATAGATGATTATAAAAGAATACTATTCCCCAAAAGCACAAAACACTAACTTGAATTTACACATGCACCTCCATGTTTGTTGCGGTATTATTTACAATAGCCAAGAAGCCGACGTCAACCTAACTGCCTGTTGAGAGATTAACGTATAAAGAAGATGCTGTATATAATGGGATACTGCTCAGCTATTAAGAAAGATGAAATTCTGTAATTTGCAACAGGATGAATGGACCTAGAAGGAATTATGCTTAGTGGAATAAATCAGAAGGAGAAAGACATATATATATATATATATATATATATATATATATATATATATATATATATGCTTTCACTCATATATGGTATATAGAGAAATCAAATCAAGCAAAATTAGGCTTTTAGTCTATAGGACCAAATTAGTGATTACAAGAAGGGAAGGAGGTAGGGTAAATCAGGTAATAAATAAGGGCCAATTATATGATGAAGTATAGAATTGGACTACTGTTGGTGGTGAATTTAATGTATTATATCTACAGATGTTGAATTATGATGCTGCACACCTTAAGCTCATAAAATGTTTTCATGTAATGTTCTTTCAAAAAGAAGTTTTAATTTAAAATTTAAAAAAGGAAACTGCCCCAACTTGATAGGGTATATTTATGCAAAGCACATAGCTAACATCAGATTCAGTGGTGAAAGACCGAAAGTCTTACTCTGAGATGTGGAACAAGACAAGAATGCATGGTTTCACCACTTACATTCAGTATTGTATGGTAAGTTCAAGTGAGAGCAATTAGGCAGGAAAAAGAAATAAGTATCCATATTGAAAAGAAAGAAATAAAACTCTATTCCCAGATTATATGATTTATATATAGAAAATTCTAAAGAATTTTTAACTATTAGAGCTAATAAATGAATGAATTCAACAAAGTTACAGGATACAAGATCAACACACAATAATCAATTGTCTACATTAGCAATGAGTAACCAATTCCATGTATAAGAGCATCAAGACAAATAAAACACTTGAGGATAAACTTAACCAAGGAGGTGCAAGATTTGTACACTGAAAACAACAAAACATTTTTGAAAGAAATTAAAGAAGATCTTAGTAAATGAAAAGACATCTATTTTCATGAAATTGAAAACAATATTTTTAAGATGGCAACACTACCAAAAGCAATCTATAGACTCAATGCAATCCCATTAAAATCAAATGGAAAAGTAAACCCTAAAGGTCATCTAGAAATAAAAGGAGCCCCAAATTGCCAAAACAATCTTAGGAAAAACAACGGCCAAAAAAAAAAAAAAAAGAAAGAAAGAAAAAAAAGTTGAACGACTCACACATTTCAATTTTAAAAGCTTCCATAATCATCAGTAAATAACCAAGGCAGTATGGTACTTGCATAAAAATAGATATATAGATTAATGAAATAAGTGTGAGAGTCCAAAGGTAAAACCATTTACATGTAAAGACTTGTCATCATTAATCTTGGGGAAATATAAAACAGAACCATGAGATACCACTTTACACCCACCAGCATAGCTATAGTCAAAAAAGAAAAAGGAAAATTAGGAAGGATGTGGAAAGTTGGAACCCTCATACAATGCTGATAAAGTAAAACTGTATAGCTGATTTCATGTCTCCTTAAAAAGTTACAAATAGAATGATAGTAGGTTCTGGCAAGTGGATGCCTAGGTATATACCTAAAAGAATTGAAAAGAGGCGTTCCAAAAACTTTCATATAAATGTTTATAGTACCACTCTTCAGAACAGCCAGAAGGAAGCAACCCAATGTCCACCATGGATCCTTGGGTAACAAATATGCAGCCATATACTGGAAAATGATTCAGTCATAGAAATAACTACGGATACATTCTACAAAGTGGATGAAACTAAAAACTATGTAAAATGAAAGAAGGCAAACACAAAAGATCATTATTGCATGTGGCACTGTGAAGTGAGCTGGCCACATAAGAGTTGGGCACCCTTGAGAGGGAAGGTGGTCACACTGAGAGAAGGGATGGAAGACTGGAAGTCTTGTGATCCACACTGATTATTCTTCCAGCACATTTGTGTATAATTTCCAACTTAACCAAGTGATAATAAGGTTATGCTTTCAGATAACGTGTCAATTTTTCAATGTAAGAGTTACGTTATTCATAAATTAATGACCTGACCCAGTAGAGCTCTGCAGGTTGTCTGCTGGGTTTTTTTCTGTTCAAAAATCAGAATTATTGATTGTTCAAGTGAATGTATCTTTGCAGTACACGTGGCTCTTTGTTAAGGCAATTTTTGGTCATCGTGCTGCTCAGGGAGCAGACAGCTCAGACCTGGGTGAAGCACTTTTCATATGAGGTTGATATGTGCCAACAGATCAAGTTTATGATGAGGCCAACATAGGAAAACCATAGAAGTGAAGGTTTGAGTGATGCTAACAGCACAATTCTGTCAACTTGCTCTGTGTTTGAAAATGCATATAGTAAAATGCTGGAAAATCCCTACTACACTATAGATTCGCACTGCTCACAAGCAATAGTTTTCTCTCGGAGCCCTATCTTGATCACATATCAGTGTAATTTGACCTTACTAAGTAAGAATTTATCCTAAGATTTTGAAATCCTGTTTCTTGAGGATTGTCTCCAAGTAAACCACCTAACAGTTTTCATGTAAAAACATTTAATCCCTTGCTTCTTTATTTTTAAAAGTAAGCATGATCTATAGATGATTTTCTTAAGAGATCACAGTGACTATCTGTGGCGAGCCTTGAGGACATCATGAAGTGATGTAAGGTGAAGTAAGCCAGCCACAGAAAGACAAATACCGCCATAGGGGAAGCCAGGGCAGTCAGAGTCAGAGACCTGAGCAGTGTACTGGCTGCCGGTCAGGGAGGGTCAGTTTTCCTTTGGGACGATGAGAGTTCTGGAGATGGATAATGGCGATGGCTGCAAAACAAAGAATGAACTCCATACACTTAAAAAAATGTTAAAGCGGTCTATTTTGTGTTGGGTTTATGCTTGCCATGGTTTAAAAAGATTTAAAAAAAAAAAAAAAAAAAAAAAACAGAAAAAAATGACCAGCCTTGGGGACGCTGAGCACTAACTTTTCACTTTAGTGAAAGTGCCCTCTTATTATGCCACCAAATCCAAGTAATCTGTGCCGTGTCATTTCATTTTCCAGGAGGAAGCCCTTCCTTCCATGGAAGAATTAGCCCGGCAGATAGAAGATGAGAAAATCAACCTGAAGGAGAAGCCCATGAAATACCTCAAAAGAATTTACCAGGAAACTATCTACAAGTCGCTGGTGGAAAAGAGCATCCTCGACTACTTGCACTATAACCGCTACCACCTGCCCATGTACGCCTGGCCAGGCATCATTTAGGTGAGGCCCCGGGCTCCAGCTTCTCGTTACCAGTGCGCAGTTCCCAGCGGCGCTCTGGATAAATAGAAGCCTCTTCTGAAGCAAAGCCTGGCACGTCGGGATTTCCTCCCTTCGCCTTCGTCCTTGTCGGCCTGGGATACTCTACAGTTCCAGTAGGTGGCGCTCGGCCGCGAGTCTCCATCCTGGGGCAGGGCGATGAAGCGGCCCAAATTCCAGACCCATTCATGTGCAGAATAAAGCCTTTTAGCACTAAATGAGATGTGCTTTGTAAGACTTGTTTATTTCACCGCATTATGATTCTGTTTGATTTTCTTTAGTGTCACGCCGCCAATTTTGGTAGTTCCCCACATGTTTACCCAATAATACCCTCTGGTAATTAAAAAAAAAAACTGTCCACCCCAGAATGGAAAATGAGTAAAAGAAAATGATGAGGCATGAACGTTGTAGCCCAACATCGTGACCGGTTGTGTAGGAGAGTTCACATGAACTTTGATTTCATATTGCAGATGGTGTGTGAAAAGCTGGGAGACAGGGCCTCACAAGCAGGTTTTCAATTAGAAAGGGAATCTAGCTGGGAAGTTCATCAAGCTCATTTGTTTTGACACTATGCACTGTGGTGGGGGCGGGTGAGGGGGGGGACAGCTCTGGTACATGTCACCTGTAATGTGGGTCAGCAATCCTCTTATAAATAAAGCAAATTAAGTGCCTGCCAGAAAGTTCAGGTGCCAGCAGCAAGGACATGGGAGATTATTTTCTTTAGTTGGATCCATTAGCAGATAGTGTGACACAACCTGTGGCTGAATTTTGGAGATGTGGGGCTTAAAATTGGTTTTCAGGGACACGGTTCCAGCTTGTGTTCATCATTTTGTATTCATGTTAACATTTCCGCCAAGCTGGCACCATGACAAGTTTAGCTACTGGGAGGGCAACTTACAGTTGACATCACAGAATTATGCACCCATGGGCAAACGGATACTGCTCAAAGTGTTTCAGAACAATTCCGACTCTTTGGGACAGGCAAGAAAGCCCACTAATTCCTTCACACATATGTCTTACACAAATGTACACGCCATGGAGGGGAGGCCAGCATCGGCCATATGGTATAAATGGTGGGACTTGAATGCAGAAAAATTGCTACTGGTTCACTCTTCAAACTGCAACCCGACACACATGCAACCGTATGTCAGCAGCCTGTGAATGTGTCAGATCAAGAAACTTGCCTGCTTGGCTCTTTCCCCTGAGAGGTCCTGGGTCAAATGAATCAGCAAATGCAGCAAGTTTCTGTGACAGGCCCTGGGACCCTTGGGTGGAGATGGGCAGCCTCTGGTTGAACCCTCACATAATGCCAACGATCATAAGGAACCTTGCATGACTTCCATACTGGTTTCCTTTGTGCCCTTTAAAATGGAGTCTTGAACTTCACGAGTATCATGGCAGATTTGAAAAATGTCTCATATATGTTAGTCTACGAAGTGTACATTGAATGAGTTCTAATCTCACCCCATATTCAAAAAGTAATTTCCTGTATACAGGTAGGAATTTTAGCATATATGTGCAGATCTGAGCCTTTTATCAACTTTGCTAAGAATAGGAACCCAAGGGCTGCTGGTCAGAGCTTGGAGTTAGTTGGCTGTCTTACAGCTTCTGGAGGAGACATTTATTCCTCACTGATGGTAAAGGCTGGCAGTCTTGATGGTCACAGACACAGATTGTGTAGAGACAGATGAGCGTGTGATGTCCCTACATATTTCAGCATTTGCTGTTGAGCTGGGGCCTCTTGGGCTCTAAGCCTGAGCCTGGAATTCTAGTTTGGAAGAATGACTACTCACAAGAAAATGCCAAAGTTAATTTTCCCAAGTTCAACTCCCCCAAATCCTAGACAACAACAGTGCCTCACAGATGCCTCCAATGTTCTCTTTACATGTCAGTTTGTAAGAAGATGTGTAGCTACTTCCTTTCCCAAAATGACTCCTTGTGGTTCTATTACACAAAAATATCACAGAAAGGTCAAAGAAAAGTAAAAGATGAGAGGAAAGAGCACATCATGCTACAGAGAATGTACAGTCAATATTTCAATGAGCGAGAGAGAGACAGAGAGAGAGAGAGACAGAGAGAGAGAGACAGAGACAGAGACAGAGAGAGACAGAGACAGAGAGAGACAGAGAGAGAGACAGACAGATAGAGAGAGAGACAGAGAGAGAGAGAGACACGCGTGAGCTGGCGCGCTCCAGCGAACACGGGTGAGCCAGTGTGAGCCGAGAAGCTGGAGAGGGGCTTGAAGTCGCCCAGTGTGAGGAGCTGTTGATTGTTTTCTGGTCGAGAGAAGAGGTGATGATAAGGCTGGGATAAAGTGAGCGCAGGAACGGGCAACGTGCCGGCAGCTGTATGCTAATGCTCCCAGAAACCCAGCCTCCCGTCCCCCATTAAAGCAGGCAGCCAGGAGGCCACACATCACCGAACAAATAGGCTCTCTCTAGACAAATAAAATAACACACGTAGGCCTGCAGGGGAGGGGGTGAGGAGGGGGGAGCTAGAGGGTGTGTGGGGGAGAGAGAAGGGAAGAGAGTGGGGGAGCGGAGGGCGGGAGAGGGAGAGTGGGAAGGGAGACCCAGAGATAGGTGAGGAGAGAGGGGAGAGGGGAGCACAGGAGAAGAGGAAAGGAAAGGTCTGGCCATCAGAGAGGCAGGGGGAAGAGTGAGAGGGTCAGAGAGGCAGGTTGGAGGGTGAGAGGTTGAGTGCGGGAGAAGGGAGAACAGGAAGTGAAAGGTGGGGAAAGAGGCAGAAGCACGGAGGGAGAAAGGACCAGCGAGGAGAGAGGAGGGTGGGGAGGAGGAGAGAGAGATAGTGGTTGAGAGCAAAGAGGAGGGTACAAGGGAGAGGGCCTGGGAGAGTCGGGTGAGCCGGAAAAGAGCCGACCTCCCAACCCGAAGGGGGTTTGGGGCAAGCCTAGGCAACGTCTGTCTGGCCCGCAGGAACCTCGCGGCTTCCTGGTCCACAGCGGGCTGGGAGGATGGGAATCACTGCGGCCTTTCCAGGATTTGCTTAGTGCCTTTTTCTGGGGTAGTGGGGACGCCACCTCACAGGTGGAAACGGTCCACTGTGCGCTTCACGTTCGACGTCAGCCTGGTTCGTTCAGACTCCCCCAGGCTCAACCGGGCTTTCCCACCGCCTTCTCTGGTTACCTTTTGCCCACATTTTCTGGCATCGCCCGGCCAACTTTGGCCACCACCCACCCCAGCGCCGGGCTGGGACCTCCTAGCCTCCTCCCCACTCCCCGCCGGGCCGTCCGGCCCGAGGCAAACACGAGCAGCCCTGAGGGCACTTCAAGGAGCGAGCAGCGGCCCCGAGGACACTCGCGAGGATAAAAGAGGCGGCCAGGCTCTCGGTCCGCTCCGGCCGCTTTCTGGGCGCGCAGCAGATTGCCTGAGGCACTTGAAACTCGAGGGGGAGGGAAATACTTGAGTCAGTCCCTCCCCGCGCCCGGCGGACGCTCGGCCGCGCGGATTCGCCCTTGTTCGCTCTCTTTCATGCACTCTCCTTTTGTGTGGAATTATTTAAACGGGAGATCCAAGGCAGCTTTATGCTAATGTGGCGAACAAAGGCAGGGGCCGGCGAGCGGGGGGCCCGGAAGGTGCCCGGAGGCCGGGCCGGCCCGGGCGGGGCGGTGGGCTGCGCGTGTCTCTCGCGTGCCCCAGGGACTGACACAACAACCCCTCATTCCTGCAAATACAAAGCCTCTCGCGGCTCCAGTCCCGCGCGCGCTGTGCTCTGGGCCCCTGGGGACCCGATTTCGGGTGCCACGGGGGTGTAACGAGCTGCTCTGGCCGGGTGACGGCCCGGGGGCTGAGCCGGCCGGATTGCGGCTTCCGAGAAACCTGGAAAGGGCCCCGCAGCAGAGTCGGGAGAGCGCGGCGCGGGAATAGGCTGACTACTCCCTCTCGCCTCACCCAGGCGTCTCCAAACGCGGCCCAAGGAGGGATGAGATTGTGGAGCCAGGGGCTTCCTCTCAGGAACTCCGGGTCTGCCCGGACTCGCAGCATTGCCTAGGCCCAAACTCTTAGCTTTCGCGATTATTTCCAGGTTTCGCGCTTTTTAGAAACTCCCTGGAGCTTGACTCGAGCTGGGGTCATAGTGAACTCTGATACGCTCCCGACCGCAGCCTGGGACAGCAGGACCGGAGAACTTAGATCGCCTTTGGCCTCCAGCTTCGAAGTCCACAGTAGAGTCTGCAAGGAAAAGAACTAAGAAGTGAATTTCTCCAAAGCTCTAGCTAGGACTCCAAAGAAGGGATGGGGAAGGTGGGGGTCCCCTAGGGCCTAGTAAGGACACCTTACTAGGGGCTCTGCCTTGTACTCCCTAAGCCCAACAACTCCCCCTGTAGAGGGCAGACCCTCGGTCAGCGTTTCCCCAGCCCCAACTCCACGAGGCCCCTACTCGGAAGGAATCACAGTTCAAGGCCCGTGTGAGGGCGCAATGTGGTAACTCTTCGCTCTTCCAAGAAGACAAGTATCCATATTGATGCTGGAGTGCAGAATCAGAAACGCGGGCAGAGGCGGAGACTTGCCTCCACAGCTTGAAGGTAGCTGGTGTGCCAGCACTCGCTTTGTACTGCTTCACCCATGAGTTAGAAAATTAGTTTGAATACTTGTACTTCCAAGTTTCCATCTATTTTGCCGATACTCATCTGGAAGCAGATTTCATTTTCGCTAGCAAGATAGAAATGGGAAAAAAAAAGAAAGAATAGAAAAAGAAATGGATTCATTGAATATCTGTATACTACAGTGTTCAAGAGATTCTCTCGACTTAATTCAGAGCCCTGTTTCAATTAGCTGCATTCATGCAGGGGCTATGTTTTTATGCCCCCCCCCAACAAAACCCCTCTTTTTACAATGGTGGATGTTATATTTGAAAGGATTCACAAGGTGACTAACTCTGCATTTTATCTGTTGAATGAAAAGAGTGTTACACACAAGTAAGACCAAACACCCTGATTCAGTCTGCAGGCTGGTGGGACCAAGCCTCGCCCTATTATCCCACAACACAGATGGGATTCGTGATTAGAAATAGAATTGGTCAAAGCTGTCCCGGAATCCCTTTCCCACTTCTCATTTCATCAGAGTATTAATCAGAATGCAAAAGTGCAAGTGCTTAACATTAGTTACGTTTTGATGGAAACATTTATAAATTTTAGATAAAGTCATTTTAGGATTCCTAACTTTTTTTCAGGACGAGTATTCATCACTGTGAGCCTTTTAAAAAAGACGGTGAGAGCTCTCAAAATATATTCTATTATACTTATTCATCTCTTTTCAGTCTGAGTGAATAAAAATATCAGAAACATAAAACATCAACTATCTTTCCCCTTGATTAACTCCTGGATTAACTAACCCTAAACAAGTCCCATTACAATTTATTACTCATGTGAACTCAATTTTTTAAATATATGCTCAATTTTCAAGCCAGGGTATTTTTCAGAGGGAAAATCCAAAACGATTAAAAGCCTTCAGTGGAATTAAGCATAAGCAAAACTCAGCAAAATCTACCGTCTAGGTGCACAGAGGTTTGCAAGAAAAAAAATGCCCGTTTTCTTCTCTTTCAATAAAGTAACATTTTCCTCACAACATATGACATTGCATGTGGCTTTGCTATTTAATCTCCGGTGAAGAGCAATCAGGGCCAGTAGGCACTCTTGGGGTTCTGTCCCCTAGATTCTACCATTTCTACTGGGCTGGGAAGAGAGTGGAGGCCAAGTGGCCAGGTCTGGGTCCAGACGTGGCGGCGTAGGGTAGGGTGGGGTTGGGTCTGCTGCGCTGTAGTCTTTTCCTGGTGGCACGGGGGTAGGGGGCGTTCTGTCCTCTCGGAGGACACAGACTACCTCAGAGCACAGATTTCCATCCCCTTCCCCCCTCAGCCCGCAGCACGCGTCTCTTTTGCGTCCAGATTGGCCGCGACCAGCGCTCAATAGCGGGAGGTTAATTTCCTTCACAAAGGTGAAGGGGGCAAGGCTCGGGGGTGGGGGGGAGGTGGGGGGGTTGGGAGGACGTCCAGACTGGCGACCCCTTTATTCCACAGCGCCTTGATTGGAGCCCATGATTTAACATCTGATGTCAACCGGCAGACAAAATGCCCGATCCGAATGAAAATGCATGAGGCCGCGCAGAGAAAGCGGAAACCAACTTCACTGGGCTCACCAGGCTGACCGCGCGTTTCAGAGCTTTGGCAAACTCACCCGCAGCAACCTAGCTCTGGGCAACGCGAGACTCCCAGCGACCTGGGACGGGTCCTTCCAAGGATGCCACGCCCGGACCTTCTGGGGAATTTATAAAAGTTCAAAAATACAAGTTCCCTTTGGAACCGAGCTCATTCCGCCCCCGCCCCTCCACAGCCCAGTGCCGCATCTGCTACAGATTGTTAAAGACCAGTGACGACTGTTTCTCAAACTCGAGGGAAACCTTCCTCGAGAGCTGTGGGCACGCCGAACCTGCGACCACAAACATCGCCCTAGGCTGCAGCCGGAAGACCTCTATCCAAACTTGGTACTTTGAAATCCCATTTTCCCTTGGATCCTGAGCGAAGCGTCATACCAGTTCGAAGTACAGGCCGGCCCGGACTCTTGGCCGCCTGGACTTCGCAGCTATTTTCGATTCTTCATTATTTCCCAAACAACAGGAGGAGTTCCTGCGCCTCCCCCGACCCCTCTTCTGCCCCAAACGCTGCACTCAGTTCTCCCTCGCGCCGGCTGCCGCCCAACGCGGCCCCTATCCAATCAGCGCGCACAACTTTCCCCACCGCTCCGGCTTGCGGATTGAATCCTCCCGACATATTTGGGGCCATTCTTCTCCTTTGTTGCTATTTTGCTCGCGACCCGCGGGTAATCCCTGCGCGGGAGGGGGACGTGCATTGTCGTGCTGATGGACGGGCCCATTTGGCGGCTCCGCGCCCCGGGGAGGAGAGACACAAAGCCCAGGCACGTGCGCCTCCCCATAGAGGAGCAGCAGACCGTGAAGGGAGGCGGGGCCGGGCGTGTGCCGGGGCCGGGCGGGGCGGCGGCGCCAGGCGGGGTGGCACAGGGGCGCGCGCTGGGGCCCCGCGCCCTCAGGTACATCTGCCGCACCTACCGGGCGACCCCTTGTCCCGGCCCCCTTTTTGCAGCCCTGTTACCCTCCCACCCTAAACGGCGGAGGAGCTGCGGGCGCTCTGATTGGCTCCAGGGGAAGCGGGAGGCAAGAACAATGGCCCCCTCCCCCAGTTAAAAGGGAGCGGCGACCGGGCCCGGGGACAGGGACGCGCGTGCAGGGCGCAGAGCCGATCCGAGCCGCCGTCGGCGCCACGCGAGTCCCGCAGCCGTCGCGCCCGGGCCATGGGCTGCAGGCACTGAGGCCGCCGGAACCAAGCGCGGAGGTGGGACCGAGTCAGTGCCTTGCCTTCGCGCCGCGCCAACATGCCCCGCGGCTTCCTGGTGAAGCGCAGCAAGAAGTCCACGCCCGTGTCCTACAGGGTCCGCGGCGGCGAGGACAGCGACCGCGCGTTGCTGCTCTTGCCGAGCTGTGGGGGCGCCCGCGCCGACCTCCCGGCGCCGAGCCCGGGGCCAGGGACGCTGTCGTTGCCGCAGCCGCAGCCGCTGTTGCCGCCTGCGGAGCGCGACCATGCGACACTCGCCGCCGCCCTCGCCTGCGCGCCGGGCCCGCCGCCGCCGCCACCGGGCCCGCGAACCGCGCACTTCGGCAACCCCGAAGCCGCGCACCCAGCGCCGCTCTACAGCCCCACGCGGCCCGTGAGCAGAGAGCACGAGAAACACAAGTACTTCGAGCGCAGCTTCAACCTCGGCTCGCCGGTCTCGGCCGAGTCATTCCCGACGCCTGCCGCGCTGCTCGGGGGCGGCGGCAGCAGCGGCGCGAGCGGTGCGAGCGGTGCGGGCAGCGGCGGCACCTGCGGTGGCGACCCACTGCTCTTCGCGCACGCGGAGCTCAAAATGGGCACAGCGTTCTCAGCGGGCGCCGAAGCGGCCCGCGGCCCGGGGCCAGGTCCCCCGCTGCCTCCTGCCGCCACCCTGCGACCCCCGGGCAAACGGCCTGCGCCTCCCGCCGCAGCCTCCACCGCCACCGCCACCGCGGAGCCGCCAGCCAAGGTAGCTAGGGCACCTGGCGCCAAGAAGCCCAAAGCTATCCGCAAGCTTCACTTCGAGGACGAGGTGACCACGTCGCCTGTGCTGGGGCTCAAGATCAAGGAGGGCCCAGTAGAGGCGCCGCGAGGCCGCGCCGGGAGCGCGGCGCGCCCGCTGGGCGAGTTCATCTGTCAGCTCTGCAAGGAGGAGTACGCCGACCCGTTTGCGCTGGCGCAGCACAAGTGCTCGCGCATCGTGCGCGTGGAGTACCGCTGCCCCGAGTGCGCCAAGGTCTTCAGCTGTCCGGCCAACCTGGCCTCGCACCGCCGTTGGCACAAACCTCGGCCTGCGCCCGCCGCTACCCGTACCTCCGAGCCTGAAACCGCTGCAAGGGCTGAGGTGCGGGAGACGACGGGCGGCGGCAGCGATCGCGACACGCCGAGCCCTGGCTGCGTGTCCGAGTCGGGTTCGGAGGACGGGCTCTACGAGTGCCACCACTGCGCCAAGAAGTTCCGCCGCCAGGCCTATCTGCGCAAGCACCTGCTGGCACATCACCAGGCGCTGCAGGCCAAGGGCGCGCCGTCCGCACCCCCGGCAGAGGACCTACTGGCCTTGTATCCTGGTCCCGACGAAAAGGCGCCCCAGGAGGCGGGTGGCGACGGCGAGGCGGCCGGCGTTCTGGGTCTGAGTGCCTCTACCGAGTGCCACCTGTGCCCAGTGTGCGGGGAGACGTTCCCCAGCAAGGGCGCCCAGGAGCGCCACCTGCGCCTGCTGCACGCTGCCCAGGTGTTCCCCTGCAAGTACTGCCCGGCCACCTTCTACAGCTCCCCTGGCCTCACGCGGCACATCAACAAGTGCCACCCGTCGGAGAACAGACAGGTGATCCTCCTGCAGGTGCCGGTACGTCCAGCCTGCTAGAGCGCGCCCTCCACCCGGCCCCGAACTGTGCCTTCGCTTGCAGACCCACGAAGAGAGCGCGCCCTGCGCTCCCCGAACCCGCGTCCGAGCTGGGGGGCTCCCACCCCCGGTGAAAGTGTGAAAGTGCTGTCTCCGCTTCTCTCGGTGTGGTGTGATGGTAACCCCGTTCCTCTTGTCATGACTCCTTTTGGACCCCCCACACCCCCTTTTGCGTTGTGTCCCCTTTCCCCCATAGCGCAACAGGAGCCCATCTCTTTCTGTACAAGGGAGAAAAGCTGTCGCGTTTGTCTCGTGGTTGGAAGCCTCCCCTTGGAGGGGAGAGCGGTTTTTCTTGCTAGTATTCAGTGTTCATGGTCTAGAAATGCGGTTTGCTCTCGCCTACCAGTCTCTACTCTCTATGTATGTAGCGTACGGGTTGTTTTGGGGTGGATCTTGAGGAATAAATGCCTTTATATTTCACAGGCTGTAAAATTGAACTTCCCACACGATTAGCTTTATTATGGCTTGTGAACTGCTGGAGTCTGGCTTTACCTTTTTGTATGTGAACTAATCAAATTGCTTAAAAAAGAGTTTTCTTTAGTCTAGCCACAAATGCCTTGAACTGTTGTCTGTTTGGGCTTGTTTTGCGGGGTGGGGGGAGGGAAGGGAATTTTCAGAAGATGCTGTAGAAACTGCCTCAGTGTTTCACGTATGACTTTTTGGTTGGGTCATCTTTGTTGAGGTAGAACTGAGTTCCCTCTAAATGTATATGTTGCTTTACGAGTAATTGTTATTTATTCTTTATTTATTTATATTAATTATGAAGATTATGATATTATTTGATTGCAGATTTTTTTTTCTTTTGGTGCATTTTTGTTCTCCTTACCACTCGACATTTCACTGTGCATTTTAGAAGAGAGCCTTTTTCTAAAGGGATCTGCTGAAAGTTTTAACTTTTATACCTAACGGCAAATTACAGACAACCTTCCATTTTATTCTGCTTACAGGACCCTGTGGCTTGTACAAGTGACAGCTCTTACTTTTAAATGCAATCTCTTTTCTACATACATTATTTTCTTAATTGTTAGCTATTTATAGAAAGCTTCAATAGAACTGTTTCAACTGTATAACTATTTACTATTCAAATAAAATATTTTCAAAGTCAAAGTTAGGTGAACTGATTTCTGCATCTCGTGGTTGGTTTCAACAAGTTTATTAAATAGAGCTTCCAATGGTTTCTTAAACATTGCTTTTATTTTTTGTTAAGGAATATATCCCACCACCATCACTAGGATGGTGGATTTTTAGAGTGGAGTTAAATTGCTGCATTCCACCCTTTTTGGCACGTTCAAGGGTGTCATCTCTAGAGGGCTAATGAGCCAAAGGCTCATTAGAGATGTTAGGAATGTACCGGAAGGTGGCATTAGAATGAAGGTTAAATGAATCTTTTCCAGAGAATTCTACATGAATGTCCACAAATATCTGTCCTTTTGATCTAAAGGATGCTGCTTTAGTTCAGCAGATCATTTTTACCCTGACAATTTGGGAAGTTTTTAGATCCTTAAGTATCCACTACAACAAAGTGGAAAGTTAGGGGATCAAAGCAATTCACATTTGGTTAGAATGGAAGTCAAGCACCTGGGTTTGGGGTAAAGGCTCAGAAATAATTTTCCAATCAGGTGACCAATCCGTTTGTGGTGGTGGAGGGGGAAATAGAAGACCATCTGTTCAGGGCATTAAATTTAATAACAGGTCATTACAATGTTTTCCGTTATGTGTCACTCTGCTCTTTGAAGAACAATTCTGATGCTCACCAGTTAATATTGAGTGGTTTGCCTTAGTCTTTGAAACACTGATTTTGGAGGTGCACTGCACATCACCATTGGGCAAGCAGTCCCTTCCTCTCCTGGTGGGTTTTTGCTAGTCCCCCTCCCCGCCTCCCCCCAGCCCCAGGCCCATTAAGCACACGGTTTACCTAGTAAAGCGATTTGAGAAATCTACAAGGTGAAGGCTGTCTGGGAGGAGTGGAGTTGGGAGGTGGGAAGGGCTGTTCCTGAGAAACTTGGAAGGAAAAATCCAAGGAAAAGATCATTTTCACATTCTGTGCCTAAAGTTGCCTGTGGAAGAGGGTACAGTAAAAGGCTCAGTTGTTGGGAATGTAGAGTCTTCCTCCCTTTGTGAGGGTCTCGAAATAGAAGAACAATGAAGGCGAAGCCGCTACAGGTCAGGTGCTTCCAGGACACATCGGTATGTTGTCTTGCATCCCCAACAACTACACGTTTTACCAGTTTGAAAAATAAGATAAAGGTTGGTACCTATACAGCCTAAAAGCACAGACAGAGTAGTATCTAAAACCTCCTGAAAACTTAAATGAGACAAAAGAAAACTCAAATGCGTGGGCTGGTAACTGCCCTTGTTGAACACAAATCAGATGAGAGTTTTCAAACCATTCTTTCTGAATGACAGTCATCCCAAGACCTTCACATTGAATGTCAGTGTATGTCTTACGACAGTAAAAGGTCTCCTGTAAAACCTAGTGGTGGGCCATGCAGGACAAGTTGAAACCTGTCTGCAGGAGGGGTGTCTTGCTTTCCCGCCATCTATGTCAGGCTCACTGTCAGCATGTCCACAATCAGGAAGCACAAATTCTTCCAAGATCCACTTTCATGAGGGTGACCAAAATGCCTTCTGTAGAAATGTATTTTAAGTAAATATACCTTTCCCCTTTAAAAACACAAATGTCATGTATGAGATAGTCAATGAAATTGTATCATAAATGACGTATATTGAAATTAACTAAAAGTGTAGAGGAATAAAAAATTTAGACAAGTTATTGCAAAGTAATGCAATATGAGTTAGAATATTCTACAGGAAGGAAGTGAGATTATCTCTGTTTTAATCCCTCCATGGACAGGGTTCCTACTTTCGACTCTCAAGTGGATACACTCTCACCTGCTTTATAAAATGGGCCACGATGCTGACAGCATCCTGTGTGTGTGGGACTGGACTGGATGAGCCTCAGTGCAACTGGCCATGACTCCTGCACTCACGGACCCTGCCAGGGATTGCTGGTAGGAGGGATCCAGGGTCAGGGAAAGTAATAGATCAAGGAGGAAAGAGCTCAGAAGGGAACAAATAACATTTATTCCTGCCTGTGGTCTCCATAGTTTTGCACTTCCTGCAATGTGATAGTAAAAAGCACAAGACTCTTGGGTCCTCCCCTGGCTCCCAAGTGAGCCTCAGCCCAAATGGCTGCCATCATGTCAGCCTACCCACTCCTTGGGTAATGTCCTTTTTAGGCTCCTTTCCCCAAAGACCTGGAGAAGTTGAGGCTGGAGGGTCAGATTCAATGCATTTAAGCCCATTCTCTTACCTTCCATGCAAGCCCATGGCTTCAAGTACCCAGAGCACATGGCGGAGATAACCAGGCTACCTTCCCTGTGAGCCAGGAGTGAGGCCAGACTCATCAGATGCCCTTGGTTTTCTGGTGGCACAGAGCAGAACCGCACCTGAGACTGGCTGGACTGTAAGCATGTTGGGGTGTCCAGAGGAGGGACAGTATTTCTCACTTGCTCTGCTGCCGCCTCACACCAGCTACCAGTCCTTCCTTCAGACTTAATTGCTTAGCTATCAACAAAGCCTCAAAACAAAGCAGAAGAATCTCCTAAGCATCCCAGTGAGTGGGTAGCGTGATAGGAATTCTTCACCCTCTGGCTGTCTTGCGTGAGAAAGGGTGTGGTCTAGCTCCTTGGCTCTGCCACCTAGTCTCTGGCTTCCTACTGAACTCCATCTCCTCATACACAAGCCAGAGAGATTGGGGTTCTGTGAAACAGTGAGGCATTTGGGGAGAATTTCCGAGACTGTGAGATGAAAGGCAGTAAGGCCCTAAAGGAAGTGGTGTTCTGTGGCATTTAAGATTAATTATAAACTCACTGATAGGTACAGGCAAGCTATGAGCAAAACTTGCTATTTTCTTACAAAAGGAACATTTCGATCTTGTAGGGAGACTCTCTGACAAATAAGCCTTGCGTATGGGATCAATTATGTGTCATATAAATATACTGTCCATGTGTCACAGGGCCAAGGTTAAGTTACTGTCTTTGATGGTGTAGCTAGAGAACCTGTGATATTGGTGTACGAGGGCCCAGGAGTAAAGTGAGTGGTAGAGAGAGACAACACACTCCCAGAGGGAAGTAATCAGTGAATGACAATGAGCAAGGATCTTGATTCCAATTGATTGCCCAGGTGATATCAACGCATGGAGTACACTATGGTGGTCTAAAGACATTTAGGATGAAAGGAATGAGACGAAGGCGTATAGACACACATACGTAAAAGTAATAGTCTGAAAATCCCACTTGATTGAAACAGAAAAAAGCCAAATGTGTCCTCAAGATATATTGCATCTTGTATATTGAAGACACTCATTCTTTATTATCAACCTGCACATAAATGATCAGTATTCATCAGGGGGAGGCTGGTATCTTACTAAGACAACTGTCTCTAACAGGCACATCAGCTGCGCAGAGAAAAAAATTCACAAGTGAGACCTGGTCACAGGGTCCACAGGAGTGTCCTCACTCAGTGACCCCAGGGGCAAGAACTATTCCCAACACTGACGGTAGGAAGACCATTATCTAAAATACTGCTCCATGTTCCAGGCACTGTCATCCTGGAGTTTCTCTGCCCCGCTGGAGTCTTCGTCCACTAAGGCTCCAAAGCGAGGCCAGGTGGGACAAAGGGGTAAGAGAAGACAACACCTGGTCATTCTGTCATTTCCAAGAATAGGAGACTCTTTTTTTTCACCAGAACTGGGGAACTACTGCTTTCTTCTGAAGTTGATAAGGAAACACATACTTTTCAACCAAATGCATCAACATCTTATTGTGTGAAAACTATAAGCTCTGAAGACAAATGAGTCCTAGTTTTGTTGTTGTTGTTTTGTTGCTTTGTTTACATTATTTATGAGAAGTACAGAGGGAAATTACTACAAACCAGATTGAGTTTCAAAAGTGACAGAACTGGATGAGACGTGCCACCAGCAAGAAATCTGTGATGGACCTCTATGGTGAAGGGAACTGATTGCTCACAGCTCGGGGGGAGAAACAACTTGGCTTACAAATTTGCCACTCACAACTATTTTGGGGCATTATTAAGGTCTGATATGTTTTTCAGAATCAGAGAACATATGAGAGCATAAGATTTGAAGTCCGTTAACATATTTTCACTCACCCAAACACACAGCCCTTCATCTCTTAAGCCCTAACTGTCATCGTTTGTCTACCAATACTTTTATTGTGGGCTTGTTCTGTTGCATTGAAAGCGGACTGTTCAGGACATGTAGGCTTCCTCTGGACATATATATGGTGAGCAGATGGGTTGTGGGATAAATGTGTTTGAGTTTGCCTTGTTTGAAGATTTCTATACTGTGTGGTCTTCCTGGTGGCATTTCCAGACAAAGCCTCAATACTGATGTTTTTCTTTAGTTCATCGCATAAGCCCACACTACTGGGACAAACCATTCTTACAACACTCACCATATTGAAACGGAATCTCTAGACTTTACTGCCAGCCGGAGCACATTCAAAGGGGTAATTATTGAGAACAGTGATTCAAAGATGCCACATTCATGTGTGCGGCCTTACCAACATCCATGAGGATCTTGTCCACAGTTTGCATTCATAGTGGACCAATGGACCAATACTACCTTCCCTTCGTCAAACCCAGTGTCCATACTTCCTTCTACGTGTTACAACCAGAGAACCAGGCACAGCACAGAGGGAACATCATGGTGGAAACTTAGACCCAAATCTACTACTCTCCTCTTTCACTCAACAAAAAGGGCTTTTTATTTGAACACAACATCTGCTCCATGTCTGTTGTTCAGGACTTGGGCCCTGATGTAATGTCCCTTCTCAAAGACCATGGGCAGGTGACAGTAACACCTGATGGTGACAAGAGAGACAGTGAACCAATAGGCTATTGTCTGTCGAATCTGATAGGAAGCAGAAGGGATGTTAGTGTCTGGAAGGGTTTCAGAGAAGCCTCTTTGTATAGGAGGAAAAAAACACTAGCTAAAATTTCCTCAGAGCACAAAGGACGGAAAAGAAGGGGGAAAGAATTAGACTGAAACACACGTGTACAATATTGCCATTTAAAAGCTTATAACACCAACTGATTGCAGTTCTTTTCTATGGCTATCTCTTCCACTCTATTATGTAAAATGAGCCTTCAGCATTCTAGAATGCAGCAACAAAGAGGTTACTATTAAGAGATGGACAAAAACTGAAAGAATAATGTACATGAAAATGATAGAATTGAAAACTGTCAGGGACAAAAGGAGATGACAAAATCACTGTCTCTGGGGGGTGCGAATCTGAACAGAATCATGTTTCTGCTCATTGAATATTTTGCCCCACAAAGGAACAAACTTAAAAAAAAAAATCTGTTTAATAGAAGATCTTCAGTTCTTCTTTTGAAATGTATTATTAATCTTGGAATCTTCCTGAGGGTTTTTACATGAATATCTTGATAAATCACTGTCTAGTTTTCCATCATTTTCGTGAAACATTTACACGCTTAAGATCTCAGAGTTGTATCAGAAAACTTTTTTCTCTGGTAACTGTAGAGAAAGTCATGATTTTCCCTTATATTTTCAAAACATGCTAGTTCAAAGAGAACTTAAAAGAGGAAACACTTTTGACAGCTGTGTTGACCTCTTCATTGCATAAGTGTGACCCCACATCTTCCAAGAGTATATTGAGATTCCAGAGTGTTGTCTCCATCACAATATTTCATTATGGCAGGAGGGTGGGCCTCCCGGCTCCCTGGCCAATCCTGCTGTAAGTCTGCTTTTATAAAGTTTTATTGGAAAACAGCCAGGTCATTCACCTGCTTCTATGGTCATCTTCATTCACAATGGCAATTTACTGTAGAGACAACCTGGCCCATGACCCCTAATTGGTTACTATATGGTCCCGCTTAGAAGTCTGCTCACCCAGCTGACAATACAACCACGTAGATCTGCATTCCTTCCCTTGACCGAAAACTTGACCCTGATAAAAACTCTGCTTGGCTAACTTGTGTGTCGAGTGTTACAAACTCAATGACACAACATACAAGTCTCAAAAATTGCAAAATTGAGTGACAATACTTTCACAGATTTCACCCTGTTGGATACAACAATTTTTTTTTTTTTCTTTTAAAGGAAGGTGAGGGCTGGAATGAAAGCCTGCAGGACGCAGGCAGGAAGAGAGAGGAAGAAGCAGCATTTCATTTTACTTTTGCTTAGTTCACATTAGTGGCTTCCCCCTGGGTCCAGAACTCAAACCGAGTTGTACTGCTTCTTCAGAGGCGATTGACCTAACCACTACTCCACCAGGGTGTACCCACTTAAAAATTTATTATTATTATTATTTCTTTTGTTTGCAAACCCATACTCATTTCAAGCTATTGAACTCGCTTCTCAGTCTGCGGGTATTACACGCCTCACCCGCCACCAGAGCTCCTGCGTCGCTTTACCGCCACCTTGTTTCCTCTCAGCTTCCTGCACTCCTCCCCCACCCCTCTGGAAGGCGTCACCTTGTGTCCTGTGAGTTTTTGCTGGGGTTTCACTGCTCATTTGTTTCATTTCATTATATTCCACATGTCAGTGACAATTCTCTATTTCTTTTTCTTCTGGATTTATTTTGCTAAACATGATCGCCTTCACTTACATCCAGATTGTTGCAAAGGACATACTTTCATTTTATGTAGCAGCTACATGGAATTCCACTGAGCGCATAGACCACGGCTTCTTTATTCAGTCATCAGTGGATAGGCACTTAGGTAGATTCTAAGTTTTGGCTATTGTAAACTGTACTTCTATGAACATAGGGGTGCAGATACTTTTCCTGATTAGAGATGGCGTATCCTTGGGGTATATATCCAGGAGTGGGATTGCTGGATCAAATGGTATTTGTTTGAGGAATCGCCACACTGTTTTTCAGAGAACTTGCAGTGATTTACATTCCCACCAACAGTGAAAGAGGGTTCCTTTTTCTCTGCACGCACTTCAACACTTGTTATTTCTAGACTTTTGAATATAATCCATTCTCCATCGTATAAGGTGGTTATTTGCATTTCGCACTGAGGTGGAACTTTTCCATGTGTCTGTAGGCCATCTGGTTGTCTTTGGATAGGTGTTTTCAGTTCTTCTGTCCATTTTTCGAGTGGTCGTTTACTTTTTTTTTATTATTGAGGTGTGTGAGCTCTCTGTATATTTTGGAGATTAAGCTCTTATTTGATGCATGTTGTGTGAATACTTTCTCGAATTCAGTGTGTTGCCTTTTTGTTTTAGTGGTGCTTCCTTTTGCTGTGCCAAAAGACTTTTAGCTTAATGTAGTCCCAATTGTTTAGTTAAACTTTGGTTACTTTTGCTGTAGCTGTTCTTTCCCCAAAGGTCTCTTTGAGGCTGAGGTCATGGAGCATTTTCCCCACATTTGCTTCCAAGTATTTATTGGTTTTAGATCTTATGTCCAGATCTTTGATTCATTTTGAGTTAACTTTTGTATATGGCAGGCACCACTTTTAAAACGCTGATTATTCAAATGAGAAAGTTCACAAATATTTCTGAAAGTAGAACACAGACTCCATGATCGTTTTATTACTCTGTTCACGTTGCCATGTGAATTTCAGCAGCTCTAAGTCAACACATGCAACCTCTGACCTGTTAGGCACAGAAATCGAAACTGAAAAGGAGGGTATTCTCTGGGTTTGAAGGTGGTTTCCTTACTGAATTTATAAAGGGGAACAGCAACTCAGGCTGAATTGTAAGGAAATTTTTTTTCTATAGGTAAAGATAGAAAGTTTAATAGCAACAATTTTGCATGGTTCAACCTAACATTTCAAGGGTTTTTGGTAAACAATAGCTTATAAACTGAACTAAAGACAGGAGATCACTTACTGAGTATTGATGTTTATTTAAACTTTTTTATTGAGCTAACTTTGATTTACAAGACAACATAAGTTTAGATGTGCAGGTTCACCATTCCTCAAATATATGCTAAGACATGGCACCCATCATCAAATTACCAACAATTCCCCACCACTGTCCATTAGATCCCACTACCACTTACTCCCAATCCCTATTCCCTCCCCCAATGGGAACCTCAGTTCTGTTGTCACTATCCAGGGGTTGGCTTTTATTTTGTCTGTTTGCTTTATTTCTTTATTTTCTAATATAAGTGAGATAATCTGGTATTTGTCTTTCTCCTTCTAAGTTAGCATAATCCTGTCTAGTTCCATCCATGTTGTCACAGATGAAAGGATTTCATCTTTTTTAAGGTTCTGTAGTCCATTGTGTATATATTACCACATCACTATCCATTCATCTGTTGATGGACACTTACATTGTTTCCAATTATTTGATACCGTAAATAGTGCTGTAATAAACATGGAGGTGTACTTCTCATTGAATTAATGTTTTTGTGTGTTTTGAGTAAATACCCAGTAGAATGACTGGATCATCTGGGATTTCCATTCTTGATTTTTTGAGGAAACTGTATAGTGCTTTCTATAAAGATTGCACCAATTTATACTCTTCCAACAGTGTATATAAAAGTTCCTTTTTTTCCCCAAATCCTTGCCAACACTTGTTTCCAGTCTTTTGGATAATAGCCATTCTCACAGGTGTGAGATGGTATCACGGTTGTTTTGATTTGCACTTCACCAATAATAAGAGATGTAGAGCATCTTGTCATGTGCTTGTTGGTCATCTGTATGTCTTCTTTGGAGAAATATCTACTCAGATCTTATGCCCATTTTATAAATTGTTTTTCTGTTGCTGAATTTTATAAGTTCTTTATATATTTTGGACAGGAACCTCTTGTCAGATATATGATTTGCAAATATCTTCTCCCAGTCAGGATGTCTTTTTATTTTGATGATAATTTCTTTCATGGTGTTGAAGCTTTTTAGTTTGATGTAGTCCCATTTGTTTTTTGTTTTTTTTTTTTTCATTTTCCTTGCCCCTGGAGTTGAATTCTCAGAGGTCTTTCTAAGACCCATGTCATTGAATATATTGCCTATGTTTTCTTCTCTGTATTTTCATTTCCAGCTTAAAACCAAGTCTCTAATCCCTTTTGAATTATCTTTTTGCATAGGATGTTACAGAGTTAACTAGTTTCATTCCTCTGCACGTGACTGTACAGTTTTTGCAACACCATTTATTGATAAGACTTTCTTTACTCTAATGTATGCTCTTGGCTCCTCTGTCTTTATTTACTGACAATGAATGTGAGTTTATTTCTGAGATGTCAACTCTATTCCAGTGATCTGTGTGTAAATTTTTATTATAGTATCATATTGTTTACTATTGCTTTGTAGTATTGTTCAAAATCTAGGTATGTGTAACTCCACTTTTGTTCTTCTTTTCTCATGATTGCCTTCTCTATTCAGGGTTTTTTGTGATTCCATACAAATTAAAATTTTTTTTGTTCTATTTCTTTGAAAAATGCCAATGAAGCTTTGATGGGGATCACATTAAATCTGTATTCTGCTTTAGACAGATGACCAATTTAACAATGAAATTCTCCCAACCACAAGTTTGTAATGTTTTTCCTTTTCTTAGTATCTTTTATTTGTTTATTTATTTTTAAAGAGAATGTGTGGGCAGGAATAAAGGCGAATAGGCAGGCAGGCAGGAAGAGAGGGGAGGAAGAAGCATGGATATTTTATGTCCTGGGACTTGAACCCCAGGGGTATGTGGCTTGCTCCTTCCAGGTGTTTGACCTACCTGCTGCTCCACCAGGAAGCACCAGTATCTTCTACTTCTTTTAATAATGTCTTATAGGTTTCTTCATCTCAGGTCTTTCACCACCATTTTAATTTTCTTAATTTCCTTTTCTGCTATCTCATTGTTTGAATACAAAATGTAAAATTTTTATATAAAATTTTGTAGACTTCTACTTTACCGTACTCATTAATTCTAATAGTTTTTGGTGGAGTCTTTAGGGTTTTCTACATATATTATTATATCATCTGCAAAAAGTGACAGTTTTACTTCTTTTTTAATTTGGATTCCTTTCATTTCTTCTTCTTGCCTAATTGATCTGGCTAAGACTTTCAATAGGATGTTGTTGAATAGCAATGGAGAGAGGACACACCTTTTTCTTGATCTCAGAGGAAATTTTTTTAGTTTTTCACCATTGATTATGATGATGGCTATAGTTTTATCATGTATAACCTTTGTACCCTTTCTTCTATGCCTATTTTATTGAGTTTTTAAAAAATCAAAATGGGTGCTGCATCTCCTCATATGACTTCTCTGAATCTATTGATATGTTAATGACTATTTCCTTCCTTTTGTTATGTGGTATACATAGCAATAGATTTACATATACTGAACCACCCTTGCATTCCCAGATAAATCCCACTTGTAATGATAGATGAAACTTTTGATGTACTGTTGAGTCTTGGTTTGCTAACATTTTGTTGAGAATTTTTGCATCTATGTTCATCAGAAATGCTGATCTGTAATTTTCTTTCTTTCTTTCTTATTTTTTTTTTTTTCGTGATGTTCTTGTCTGCTTTTGGTATCAGTATAACAGTGACTTCAGAAAAAGTGTTTGGAAGTATTCCTAGCTTTTCAAATTTTTTGAAGAGTTTAAGAATAGGTATTAATTCTCCTCTGAAGATTTTGTAAAACTCACCAGTAAACTCACTCTGGCTCTGGGCTTTTATTTTTGAGGGTAGATTTTTTTTTTTTTATGGCTTCTTCAATGTTTTTGCTTGTGATAGGTCTGTTCAGGTTTTCAATTTCTTCCTGATTCAGTCTTAATAGGCTGTATGTTTCTAAAAATCTGTCACGTCCTTGAGGTTATTTATTGGCATAAATTTGTTCATAGTAGTCTCTTATGATGCCTTGTATTTCTGAGGTATCCAGTGTAACTTTTCCTTTCATTTCTGAATCTAAGTATTAGAGTTTTCTCTAATATGACACAGCCAGTAAGTGGGGAATTTGGTTGAAAACAAAGAAACTGGTTTAAAGGAGGGACGATTGTTCTAGTGCAGGAGAATTCAGAGAGACAGTGAAATACAAAAGTCTTGATTCTGTCTTCTTGTCAAGTGGATAACAAAGCGTGGAGCATGATGTGGGGACAAAGACATACACGGGTCTAATCCCACATTATGGAAACAACTGATTTGTGTTTTGGCAGTTTGACTTCAAAATAGTCTGAAAATTCCACTTGGGCGAAAGAGAGGAGCCAAATGTATTGTCATTTCAAGTTACTTCCAGTCTTCGACACTGGAGAAATACTTATTATACATCACTCAACATGTGAACACAAAACCAACAGCTATGATAAATTGGGAAATTCAGCACTCCGTGATTGTAACTAACGCTCTCACACTGGCATGTTTAAGTTACCAGCTTCGTAGGTTCTAAACTACTCATGGTTTGGTTTAATATGCTGGTGGTGCAAACCATAATTCACTGTGAATGATGGGGTTTGAAGCAATGCCATGGTGAAGGCATCACTTAGAGTTGCAAGTCTGCACTGCCTTCTGTCAGCTCTCTATGTTTCTGTTGGTTCTAAAAGCACTTATTATTCTACACCTACAAGCAAGTCCCAGAGCATGGCAACCGGAAAGCGTCAGAGAAGGAATAATCCCTGAGCTAGGCCTCAACCAAGGGCGGAGTGACACCAATGCTGAGGAAAAGGTAGGCCAGTCCCAACCTCAGATCTGAGACTTGCATCCAGTCACTTTTAAGAAAAATTTCTAATGAAATTTCAATTTTATACCTCAGAGTGCCAGTGCTGTGGCTTCTAAGAAATGGATTCCAGTGATACTAGTAGTGCACTTTCTTTCCCTTCCCACCATGTTTGGGATCCACAAACTCAGGAGGCCCTGTTTTTTTCCCAGCGCACAATGACCCTTAGGTGCCACAGGTTTGGAACACGAACTTCTGCTTTTGCTCTTTTGTCTCTACCACTTAAGAATTGTGTGGCCTTGGGTGTGTTACTTAACCACTTATGACTGTTTTCCCTTGATAAAAAGAGACTACCTGTGCTGGACATTTATTATGCTTTCTGCTTACTTATCATGTTTTGAACACCTCCCTCTACTGGGATAATTTCCCATCCTATGAGTCCTGCCTCCCCAAAGTAGAATCCAGAAACTTCCTTGAATCATATGTGAATGTGAATGGAAATCACCACTTTCCTACAACAGGATCTGAGGAGACTAACCTCTAATCAGATGCCCCCATGAGATGTGGATCCAGGAGATCTGTGGAGGTGGTGGGAATGCCATCAGAATGCAAGGGGCATGATGAGGCATTACGGCTCAGAGAGGGCCGAGGAGAAGGCCAGTGCTATGGGATCACAGGCCCATGTTCCTCCACATTTCCATATGGGGTAAACATTTGGTACATTTTGATGCATTCATCTTAGCATTTTTAGAAATTTCTTCAAAATCAGGATATTCTTTAGAATGTTATCATGGAAAGGGGTGTGGGCTTGGCAAAATGAATGGTAGGTTTTTCTTTCCTAGTGAATGTCTCATTTTATTGTACTTGAAATTCTTCATTTTGCCTCTGTGCTCCCTCCCTTAAAAAGGTTGTCTTTTCTTAACCTGATGGGTAATTGAAGGAGTTTCCTTTACAAACATGGGAAGACACATATCCTGACTTTGCTTTGTTTTTTAATAGAATCCAAGCTGACTTTATAGAATTCTAAAATGATCAAATAATCTTTTAGGGTGAAAATTATATATACTCTCTGACTCAGTTAACATGTGGGAACAGATCTTATGGAAATTAAGGCTCTAGGATGATTGGAAGGCAGGTACAGGCTGGAGCAAACACTAGGAACCACCTGAATGTCCAAGATGGCGAGTAAAGGTATATCTAGACTAAGGAAAAGTATAATTACTAAAAGGATAAATTTGAAGGAGGGGTGCCATGATATACTGTAAAGTTAAAAAGGAAGTTACAGAATGATGTGCATTATCTGATGCGCTTCTGTAAAAAGAAAATCCTGTCACTTTGTGTGTGTTTGCATTCATCTGGAGAGACAGAAGAATAGTTTTTTGAAGGATCTGCTTATTGATATGGTGGGGGGTTGGAATGGGGGCAAATTCTTCGTTTTGTGAGAAAAACACATAGAATACATGGTGTAAAATACACAGCTCTACTTCAGGTAGTTTGTTACATCTCAATGGTGATGAGCAGATAAATCTTCCCTGATTAGCTAAGTGCTGGTTTTGCCTTTTTTTACTGGTATCCTACCCCTTCTTTAAGTTGAAACAGTTCTAGGGCTTCATTTTTCTGGGACCTAACATGAAGAAGGCGGGCTACAGAAATAACTGATTCTAGTGACCCATAATCAATCATCAACATGGAAGACAAAATGGGAGGAGATTTAAAGGGAAGAGATAATGCCATTATCCTGCAGCCTCACTGGTTCAGACTTTTGCGGGAGAATTGCTGAAAAAGCACTGCAGGTCTGGAGGCAGGAACCTGTGAGTGGGGCTCTCGGTTTGCACTTAGCCCAGCGGCCATTTCCTAGGGAATATTGATCAAAAGTACTCACCTCAACCATCCGAGGAGCATAATGCAGTCCCCGAGTATTCATCGCAAAGAGCTTTTCTTTGCAGGCTATTTTCTGAAGTCAAAAAGATCCTTTCAGGAGCTATAATAGCAAGCCCCTTCCCACTTCACACCCTCAGTGAGAGGCACACTCCAATTTGCAGACCCCCAGGACCCCACACCAAGGTGGAAGCGGGCAAACATGACCTCTCTAGATAAAATCTCTGTCAAACTCAGAGCATTTTGTTAGCAGGAGAGGTGGGGTGTATAAACGGGAGACTAAATTTTACACCAGGACACAGAGGGGAAGGGACTCTTGTTCCAGAGATAATTTATTGGTTTATTACATCCCAAAGTAATATTTTAAATAGAATTTTTTGTCAAATGACATAGCATCCTCTGGTATCTGAGGCAGGAATATCTTGAGGTGTGCATATGGAAAATCTTATCAGTGTTGTTTGGGTCTGTCACGGTACAGAAGGGAGAGTGGTACCGGAAATTCCTAACATCCCCCATCTTTGTTCTGGGTGATGTGGAGTCTTCCAGACAAAGAATTTCTTAACATGATCACTAGTTATAATGCTGTCGTCTTCTTATCCAATTGATCTTAGGATAGTGGAGACAGGTATTAAAAGTATTTTTAATGTAAATATTAACAACAAAACATATGTAATCTCTATTTTAAAGAATATGGTTTCAGAGTTCCTGCTGCATTTGTTTTGGAGGGTGTATTTGAGAACATATTTAGGGCAGAGGAAATAGTACTATTATTGGTTTTTTTTTTAAAGGAAAGGTGCAGGTAGGAATGAATGTAAATAGGCAGGCAGGAAGACAGGAGGAGGAAGCATCTTTATTTTATTTTTATTTAGTTGTTCACATTGGTTGCCTCCCCCTGGACCCAGGATTTGAACCCAGGATTATGTGGCTTGCTCTTTCCTTGGTGACTGACCTAACCTGCTCCATCATGGCGCACCAGTGTTATTATTTAAACTCCCTGATCCTCTGGGTCATCAGCTGGCCTTTTTATATCATCTGGGGGCTAAAAGGTGATTTAAGCTATAGTAGGCAGCACACAAAGAACCTCTGACCTTGGTTTTGGGAACAAGTATTCTTCCTCTCCACTCAAGGGCCTCTAGAGGCATGAAAGACACTAATGTGTCTCTTCAACGCTGGAAACAATTTTTCTCAGGAAACAAAGGCCAAACTCTAGGAGGTACTATGTTACTTGAATGTGTGCGTGCAGACATGGGGCCTTTGGAGTACACAGGCCTGGCTTCCCTCAAGTTCAGGGAGGACTTTGGCCTCACAGTCTATTTTTCAGATCTGAAGATGAGCAATTTGTCTTTACTGAGATGTATTCTCAGTGGTTCTAGAGTCAAGCAGAATGGCCAATCCCAGCATTCTCGTCTGTCCATAGGAAGGGAGCTGAGAGTTGCCGGCGCATGGTCCCCAGCACTGAAGAACTCTGGTCTATGTGGTGCCTGGTTCATGTGAGAGGAGGGTCAAAGTGCCTTTGGACTTGAACTTAGGAAATCTTCACAGCTGAAACTACATTTCAGCAAGTAGTCCTTACAGTGCCAATATGCTAAATGGGGGTGTAGTCAAGAAGTGGGGACCGAGAACTCAGCACCTGCCTGGAACTCCACTTTCTAGCTGCGGAAATGGCGGTTTCACTCAGTATCTAAAGCAGGAGGTGGCTGGAGCATGGGGACACCCTGTGACCACCTATCTGTGCTCTGGGTAAAGCAGACGGAAGAATGAAGTGAACTGTGTGTTTCACTTCTTTGACTCTCATTTTTTATTTGAAAAATGAAAGGCGATTAAACCATTTTCATTTATAGAAGGAAGAGCAAGTGACAATAGTTCCCCTTGACATAAACTATTTAATAAATCAGAGTGGTCTAAATTTAGTTTACATGTACATACAGACTGTAACACTAGCATGTACAGAGGTGAACAAATAAAAACCTGAGTCTTATCACTGAGAATTACTCTATACTATAGCCAACTTAATTTTAAAAATTCCAACGTTATTTATGGGACACTAAGAGAATTATACTATGGCCGGGGTGTACCTTCAGGATATTTTTTCTTTGAATTCTGTACCTAGTAAAAGCCCATAAGGCTGAGGAGAGCATTATTGGTAGTCGCAGTCTTTTTGGAAACTTTGGAAATTGGATTATTTTCGGAATTCTGCTGAAGGTCTTGTCTGATGAGTGTTTTGAAGATGATGGGTCACGACAGAAAGTACAATTACTGGAACAGCTTCACCTCATCTTTCTGTTATAAATAAGTCCACCATTGTATGAGACTTTCATAGCAACATCTTTTGAAATTCAAAGGGCTATTTCTAGATCTGAAAATAATCCAGAATGTATCCTGGTGGAATCACCCAGAGGGCAGGACACATGACACTGGGTTATTGTAGGTCTCAGCAGTCTTCTGCAGGTCCCTTCATCCAGGGTGCACATTGCAGGACCACAGTTGGGCTGGGCCAACCCAACTTCATCTGCATATCCGAATCTTCAGGAGGGAAGGGCCTTAAAAAATACAGATGCTCAAGTTCTACCTGGGACCTGGTGGGTTGGAAACCAGGCGGGGGACGGGCAGGAATCTGCCTCTTGCAAAGCTTCCTAGACCATTCTGAAATGCAGGAGGCTGGAAATTGCTGGTCCTAGCCAATGGAGCTCTAAAACTCCCATCAAGCTTTAGTCTATGTGGAACCGAGTTTTCAAAGAGCAATATACCTTTTGGCAAGCTCTTACTACCAGGCAAAAGCTAAAAATGGTCAAATCGATTCAGATTCTACTTGGCTTCCAGGAATGCCCCTGGACCTTTTGTAGGTCACTGAAATGTTTTTTAAGTACTCAAGAAATAGGTGCTAAATGGGCAAGTCTATGTTTTTAGAAAGTTGGGTTGTCTAACGTCCTGAAAGTTCACAGTGGTCCGGAGCACGGGGTAGCTCTGGCAGCTGGTCGGGCCACCGGAATGTTGGCTGATGCTCCAGGAAGGGCCCTCAATATGACAGAAGCACAACACCAGGATGTCGTGACTCTACCCTATCTGCCACTTAGCCACAAAGACAAACCCTCACAGTTGGCCTCCTGCACATCAGGGCCTGGGACTCAAGCTTCGTGAACGGTGGGAAGTTACTGTCCTGGAGAGATGGGAGCCAGGCCAAGGCTCTGTGGGCCCTGAGGCCCAGCTATTTAGTAATGAAGAGAAGATGTGCTTCAATAAATGAGACAGATGATGCCTGGACCGGTCCTCTTATGAATGGATCTTATACTACCTGTTAGGAATGGAGGTCAATTTTACAGAAATACTTAAAAAAAATTCCTGACTACTATTCTGGATACACATTTAGGCTTTGGTGTAAAAAATGCTTTTAAATAACTTTGATAAAAGTACAAAATCGCCCTTTGTTCGACGTCAGGATAAACTTTATTTTCCTACCAACTATAATGAAAATAAAAGAAATAAACTCACGCAAGTGCTGTATTTCTACTTTATTAAATCATCACAGTAAATCAGAAGAGAGGAGTAGGGGTGACTGGGATTGTGGGGGGTCATTGGTGGAGTGGTCTGCTTCCCAGGCGGGCACGCTTTCTTGCAGCGTGTCTGGCACACACCTGCCTTCGAAGGCTGGTGCATGTGAAGGTCTAGGGCACCGAGGTATAAACCATAAACCTCAGTGTGGAACTTAAGGACAATTAAATAACAAGAGAGAGCAAAATAAAAATCAGATGACACACTATAACTTAATTTACCATATTTATCAAATTTCCCCTTATTTACACATAGTCAACATTGCAGACCTGAAAACGTAAGAACACATTCACTTAATGTAGATGTCCCATGTAGATCCTGAATGCAACTAGAATGATGGCTGTTTCGTGCTGAGTTCCCCTTCAGATTCGGGCTCTTCTTCAGTAGAGAGCAGCGTGACAGTTACATCTAAGACATCACTGGAAGTTTTAAAGGATCCCTCAAACCTCCAGATGATACAAATGATAATAAATGCAGTGGCCACACCAGAGGAGGGTAGGGAAGATGTGATTTATATTGTCTGAGGATCCTCGTGATCTCATTTGTAAGGCTAAGGGTCCAAGAAGTCAGCCCCTCACAAAGTCAAGGCCAAAGCCCCTCCTTCACTCTTAGGAATAATGGCAGCCCTAAAAAAATCAAGATGCTGTGACAGTGACTTACACAAGATTCATCTCTTCCCTTCAGTTTACTTTAGGCTGTAATTTACAGTTTTAAAAAGTCATCATTTTGTGGAATTACTACTATTTTAAGTGTGAAAGAAACTCAGGGAGATGATGGAACACAACTTCGCTTAGAGAGAAGTCATGTGCAGAGTTGCAGGGCCTGCCCTGGCTCTGCCTGGAAGCTAGCGCGTCTTATCTATGTGGGGCCCACCAGGGCTACTGTTGTTCACAGATGGCTGACCTATTAATGTGACACGTCAGCACAGTGACTCAGGTGGGTCCCCACCGGATGAGCAACGCTTTGCAATTCTGCTGAAAGGCATCTTTACAAAAACACATTATTTGCTTTTCTAAGTGGAAAAAAAATTTATCATTTCAATTTTCCACCCCAAATAACAAAAATGATTCAAAAGTCCTTGTGATTGCAAGCAAACCTCGCTGCCGGATTCCCTACCTTTCCCTGCCAGACCCAATTCCAAATCTCTACACCAAAGATGTTACTGAGAACAGAGGGCATAGAAAAAGTGTCATTCCCCAGATGTGGGCTTTCAGGTGGGGTCACAGGGTTGTTCATGCCTTGAGGGATGACAGGAATGCTCTTGGCTACCTGTAGCTGAACTGCCTCCTACGCCAGAATCAGGAGGACTCAGGGAGCAGAAGTCACCGGCAGTTGAACATGACTTGCAAATCCTATCACTTCCTTTAAACCTGAGAATTCTACAACAAGGGGTTTCTAGAGCCTGAAGGTGAAATGTTCTCCTAGAAGCTACTAGCTGTCTGAACTAGAAGTCCAGGGGTGTGCAATGCCTCTCTCTGCAGGAATGAGGTCGGGGTGCTTTGCAAAGATCAAATGAATCAGCTCAACAGTTTGAGTAACTTGGGCCACACTCTGCTGAAGAGAACAGCAAATCATCAAAGAGAGGTGAGAGGGGAGGCGCAGGGAATATAAGATCAGTGAAAAAAATGTTGTGACTACCAGGCACCCTTTAGCCAATGAATAAGCCCCAGTATGTAAATAAAATGGGCTCATTTACAACAAAGGGATCAAGGGTTGCTTCTGCTCTCTTAGCTCAGCTAGTGCCCCATTGCCTTGGTATGGAGGCCCC